>JAFBJU010013463.1:86264-98621 GCA_016785305.1 Colistium nudipinnis
GTGGGGGAGTGAGGGGGGGGGGAGATTAAGGAGGCAAGGGTGAGATGAATGGGGTGTAGATGGGTTTGGGACATGCGCTCCGAGGGAGTCAGCTGCATTTGAAAAGGTGCAGATGGGACGATGGTGTGGGTTTAATGGGGAGGTGAGGGAGGGGGTCATCCTCCAGCACTGACCAGCAGCCATTACCTCCACACTGAGGCTTCGTTTCCCCCCTGTTTATTTTGCATAATCACCCTATGTCTTTGATGTACTGGAAATACCTGAGTGGTATGGTGCTCGCATGAAGCAAAAATCCTCAGAGTATGACAATAATTCAAGGTTTGAAACCGTTGTGCCAGATGAAATGATGTAAAAATAATGCAGTCAAATCCCCCCCTCGTTTGATCTTGAACAAAATGAATCACTTCCTCTAACAATGCCACAAGATTCGTTATGGGGAGGAAAATGTTAATCATTTGTGTCAATTGTGAAACTTCTTCAATAGCTTTTGTATTAAAAATCACTTCCTTGGGGTAAATAGCAAAAAACAAATGAATGGGCAAAGGATTATTTACAAGATTCCCCTCCAGGGTCAGAAATGGCGCGAAAATCAGAACATCTCACTCTGAAGGGGTGCGTTTACCACTTGTCAATCTTTTTTTGCATACGTTGTGTCGCCTCCTGTGCTCCGCAAGAACAGCACAAACGTAAGTAAGAGTGACCTGATCCGACACGTTCACCTCCCCTGACAGGACAACCGAGTGTGCGTCAGATCACCGCGATGAGGCCTCCGTCCAAGCCACCCGGGGGCATGAATTCAGTACGTGACGCCATTACATCCTAATTATACACCTTCATTAAAAGGTGTTTCCGTTTTTATCTCATTCTATTGGGGTTATTCCTCACGGCCGTGGCAAACTTTTCCAGAAAAAGCAAAAGACTCCTCAATGTGTTACCATTCATTCAAAGTATAATTAAAGGCAGGAAGCGGGAACACGTAGCGCTTGAGCAAATGGCGAGCAAACACTCAGCGTGCCGCCAATTGCTATAATTGATCCCGTTAGGTTGGAGAAGCTGTGGATTAAACATTGCGGAACAAGATGTCTGAGCTCCCGGCTCAGTCATTCCTGATTCCCTCTAAACTCACACTGTGTCAACTCTGAGTCACAGTGGAAACACGTCGTCCTGCCCGATAAACTGTGGCTAGCACTGGGTCACCCCCCCCCCGCCCGCCCTGTTTCTGTTTATATATCATTTCTGTAATGGGGTCGACCTTTTGGATGGTTTTGATTTAAAATGGCTGACGGAACACATACCAACTCACCATATATGGTTAAAATGTACCAGTATTCACCACTGGTTAGGCTCCACCCTGTGGTTACTGTGAGACTTTCCATTTTCTGCACAGCACATGTTTCTTCTGCTTTTTGATACATCAAATAAAAGATCTGGTAGTTTGGCAAAGTTTGTCGAGCAGAAAACAAAAAGCCCAACTACATCTACAGTTCCTCACCTGTCTCCTCTCGCGTCGGGACAGCACCTGTCCGTTCAGGACGGTCCACAGCATGCGCCCGGCGATGGTGGTGTCGATCCACAGCAGCCTGAAGCCGTGGTAGTAGTGCCTGACCTCGTCCACCACCCACTGTTTGGCCGTCCTCCTCACAGGTTGCACGTCCAGCGTGGGGCTGTACACCGGCCCGCCTTCCTCCAGCTTCTTCTTGTCCTTTATGGAACGCAGCGACTTCTCCACCTTGGAGTCGTCCCACCTCCTCCCGGAGGTGTGTATCCACCGGACGTCCTGCGGCCGAGCTATCGTCCACCGGGCCCCCGCGGTGACGGCAGGGTGCAGGGACGGGGAGGCCCCCAGGACAAAGGCGCAGTGGAGACGCTGTGATTCGGAGCTCTGGCCCACGTATCGGTCCGATAAGGGGAGGGTAGGACCAGGTGAAGGGACCTGAGACAAACTGCCGAGTCCGTCCAGTCTGAGGAGACAACGGCGCGAAGAGGGTTAGAATGAAAAAGTTTCGCTTTAAAAGCTCTACCTGCCAACTTAGAATCCTTAGTGGACTAAATGAATAGAATTTGGCAGCCAGGACATCGAATTAGAAAACTATGGGATACAAATTGCCCTTTAGACTGTAAGATGGAAAAAGTCCTCATATACATTATGAAGAAAGGCAAACATTCTAGTGCTAGCAGTTATGTGAAAAAATTGTGGTCGAGTCTTTATCTCATCAGGGTCTATCCAGCTGAATCCCGACATTTATTGGGACTCACTTGTGACTGGAGAGTCTGAGGGCCGTGCAGTTGAAACAGGAACCATCTTGTATTTTCCCTGAAAGCAAGAAGACGACGGTTGTGGTTGAGATTTGACGAGAAGTCGTTCGTCAGCAATGCCTGACTTTCCTGCGTTGCATTTCATTCAATTCAAACCATTCACAATACAAATACATATACACAAATAGTATTCTCTCTTGTGGGTACGTTTGCGGTATTGCACATGTGATCTAGTGAGGGATTTTGTCGCGTGTTGTTGTTCTGCTGGTCTGCCTCGGTGGCCATAACAAGCTCACCCTCACTCGAGGCCCACCGTGGGGTTCAAAACCCCCCCTCCCGGGAGGCCCCCAAACGGGGCGGAGTGGTGAGACACTTCCAACCAATCAGCACAGAGCAGATGGCTTAGGCCACGCCCTTTTCCTGTGGCTTCTCACGTGGCCGGCTGGCGTGGATCCAGCAGGGCCTGGTGGAACCTGACAGGCAGAGTTTACTGGAACAGGGTCCTCTTTGTGTCCCAGTGTCTGTCCACCGGTGCACAGAGAGAAATCCCTGGAAATATATGAGACGATCTAAACCCTGACCTGAACACTCTGCGGTTTCAACCCCACCCCGGAGGGGGGTTGGGGACTTCGGCTGTTTTTAGTTTCAGATTCAGACCACTTGAGAGTCCCAGATGAGTAACACTAGATCCATCATTTGCTCATTCTGGCTGCACTGACACGAGGAAATACGTCAACAAAATGAGTTTTCCACAAATCAGATGATTATACATGTCACTTGGGGTGCACTCCCTACAGTTAAAACAAACAAACACAGCATTACTTTAGTTTCTGTTTCACTGCTAATGTGGATATAAGCGTCGGTGGAAACATCCTACAAGCAAAACTGAAACCCCTTTGTCCTCACATTTATTTCGGTAAACCTTAAGATTCAGGGCAGGAGATAAAAATGCAGTTCTCATGTCACCCCTCACTGCTTAGTTTCCTGTCATTTTTATTTGTATCTGCCTATTATCACCCAGACAAGGGGCTTGGTGTTGGTCTGGGACCCAAAATAAACTTGATCAGGGTGTGGAAGGTCATGACCGGGCCGTGCCCTGCGTTGCCAGCTGGAGGCTGCAGGCCACAGGGCTCTGTCTGGCTGTAAAATGTTAAAATGGCAGTTTAATGACACTTCCTCCGGCACCCTGCAGTGAGCAGTACATGAACAGTCATTAGGCAGAATCAAGAGCGGTCAGTTCCTACTTAAAGTCTGTATATCATGTTAAAAGATGACAAGCTAGAAGCAAAAGTGACTTTGAGAAAAAAAAGTCGAAACAGTGGTTCAGGTTTGTGATGCACGAAATTGTAAGTTTGTGAAAGTATCCATAAAATAAGGAATCTGAGGTGGGTGTGATTCTCTGGATCACAACTGAGACTCAGATTTCCAGCTGTCCCAGTGTGACGGACAGCTGGACAAACGAGTCAACACCGGCGGTGTGTTGTTGCAGTTGCAACTTTACTCCGTCTGCAACAATGCATGTGTGTGTGTGTGTTCCGTCACATTACACACACATATCAGTTTCTGCATTTTTGTAACTTCTAAAAAATCAAAAGTAAATGCATTTAAACATATATATGCCTTGTGTGTCCTATATTTGAGTGGCGCTGTGTTAGATAAGGCTGTAATCTTTACCACAAATGACCTCACCGCCTTTGTTTTTTAATTGAGTGTTACACGCGTTAATTGTGCAAAGACAGCAAAGTGGTCAATGTCCAGGGGTCACAGCAGCAACCAAGGAAGATATTTTTTCTTGGGGCGTGTTAAATCTGTGATTATTATTATTAAGTCATTATTACCGACATATTCCAGTGTCTGCTCCTGTGAGAGTGAGCATGTGACATGAATACAAATTCCACCCAGTCTCACTGAGGTGAGGAGTTAAATGAAGCACTGACCTTTCCTCATGGAAGCAATGTAGTTTGTCTGATAATCTGGGTCTCAAGCCATCACCCTCCTGTCATCTATTTATAAGGACAGCTTTACTGCACCAACTCCAATACACACATTAATAATCTCGTTTTTTTTTTGTTGCATTGCCCTCTGTGGTCCACAACCCAAAACTCTGACACACCTAGCAATAAAACAGGCACTTGTCATTCACTTATTATCTGCACGAGTTACACAACTGACTGTAAAGTGCAAGGCTTGTGGAAAAATATGCAGTGATATGTGAAATTATTGAGTGTGTCTGGACTCAGTTTGACCAAAGACCGGCCTGGGGAAAGATTTCCACAAAGAACAGCTCTCCTCTAAACAGAAGGTGGACGTGAATAATGTGAATGAGGTAACTTCAGGTCATATCACTCTATACGGACTACACATGAAAAATATTCTGAAAAATCTGTTATTCAACAGTTGTTGATTTAAATAGTGGAATACATATATGTGACGTGATTCAGTACTTTAAATATGAACTTATTGTTATTACAACTGACAGAAAATGAAAACAAAAAGGCCTTTTTGTCTTTTTTGTGTCCCTCCAACGATGCTGTCATTCATAACAAAGTAGCAATATTATCTCAATTGAAATGTTTGTTATGATTATTTTGAGTTTGATAAATGAATCAAATATAATGTCACCAATTCAAAAATCATTGCCGATTATTTCAAATGAATTTAATTTACATGAATGAAGAGACTCCCACTTCACATCGTGCTGAGATGAAGTGCCATGAGGATAGTAAAACAACGGGAGCCAGAATGGGAGCCAGTTTCACCATGGCAACCGTCCTGCTGCAGTGGGACTAGGCAGCGCCTCCCTCCTCCTCCTCAGAGACCTCAACATGTCCTCAGATAATCTGGATCCGAAAAACCATCCCTCTGAGCCACCGTCCGAGACCAACACCAGGAAGATGTGAGGCCTGGGGACGTGCTGTGTCATGAGAGGTCATGACCCCCAAGCAACAACACACCAGCACTGACACAACAGGGTGGTTATGATTCATAGTATAACATTTATAAATAAAAAAAATTATAATAGTACGTAATAACAGGGGAATAAGCCTTGTGGTGGGTCACCTGTCAAACACTCCAGGTCCACCTGTCTCAGGACTCTTCTAGATGCTAACATGTCCAAAGCTAAGTTAGCTTACTTGTAACATGGTAATAACAAGTGAAACTGGACAGTTAACAAGAAATAAAAGCATATTTAACTCATTTACCTTTCCGGAACTCGTTCTTTAGAGATCGGGATGTTTTCATCAGAGGTGCCCGGGACCTGGTGAATAGGATTAACGCCATGAGGACGCGTTTCTGTCTCCGGTGCCGATACTGTATACTGTACACGAAGCTGTTAGCTACCCGCGTTAGCGAGTCTCCGTTAGCCGGAGACGTCCGGGGGGGGGCGAGAGAGGAGCCGACACGGAGGGACGCGGAGATTATGCGGAGGGTTCTAACAGAGAGCGGTGCATGTAGGAGAATACGCCCGGAAAAGGTGCTCCATGTCACGGGCCTGTTCTTTCGCTGCTGCTCCGCCGCTGACAGTTAGCTGGGTATCGGGCTTCTGAGTGACGTCAGCCCGGAGTTACAGTGATGAAAGGTCGCTCATGAGCGAGTGAGCGCGAGCTTCCGCTGAGTTCAAAAAATAAAATAATATTTTATTATTTAAAAGGCTGTAATATTATTATATTGCAATACGCATGCTATTACTTCAAGTTTGGTTTGTGTCTCGGTGGTAATATCATGTGTTATGAATGTGTAACAACGAAGTTACAATAATAATAGAAAATGGATGTTATTTGAATGTAAACACACTTTTATATTCACATTTGCATAGTGTTGCAATACTTCCACTCGTGACTTGTATAATGTATACATAATATACAGCTATAGGTGATTAAAAATTGCAAAATGTTGCAAAACACTTACCTGGCATCGTTTCATAGTGTATGTCATGATTTCTGCTTGTAAGTGAATTTATGTAT
The DNA here is from genome assembly GCA_016785305.1 of Colistium nudipinnis. Lineage (NCBI taxonomy): Eukaryota > Metazoa > Chordata > Actinopteri > Pleuronectiformes > Rhombosoleidae > Colistium > Colistium nudipinnis. Next base: position 92,486 of record JAFBJU010013463.1, read on the forward strand.
TTCATGATGTGCGTTTATGCATTGACTTTAATCTGGATCAAAGTTGACACTAACATACCATACACTACACAAATGTGTGAAGTTGTTTTTACCACTAACGTACAATAGTTGTGTCATGATTTTTAATTATCAGTCCCTGTGAGCCAACATGTGAAGGTAATTATTTAAGTTTAATGTGTTCACATGTGGAGCCTATTTTACTCAAACATACAAGTGTATATCATGTTAAACATTGACATTAGCATGTGAAATATTGTATGTAAAACACAAATAATAGGTAAAGATAAAAGGAAGGATCGTTTGTTGTATAAAAGTCGACCACAAAAAAGAATATGTTTTTATTTTTTCATGTTTCAGCGTTTCTGTTGTAATAAATCTGTATTTTAGGGTAACATACATATTTAAGAATGTATTAAGTATGTAATGACATTACAGTTGTTAATCAGAATAAAGTGTGTGTGAGAGGACACACGCACGCACACACACGCAGTTTTTTGAACGGAGCGCTCGTGTCCTCCGCTCCGCCGTGGACCAATCGGCGGTGAGGATTTTTCGCGCTGGTCGCCCGGAGAGTTTGAGTTTCCCGCAGGCTGCTGCTGCCGCTCCGCTCCGAGCTGAATGAAAGCTCCGGTGACCGGGATGAACGCGGATCTTTCGCCCCGCTAACCACCGACCAGGACGCTCTGCAGGTAAGCGCGGAAAACCGCAGCTCTTCATCCCGGCCAGCCGCGCGGCTATCGGGCCGCTGTGGAGTGCACTTGCTAGGGGTCGACCATTTTAGCCAGAGAAGGAGCGGCTAGCTTGTGAGCTAGCTGAGCGTGCTAGCGGCAAATGTGCAATGTTTGGCTTGGAGTGAATGGAGCTGTGGTTAGCTTCGGCTAGCACCGTTAGCATTTTCAAAACGACCTGTCATGGCGCCCATAGAATTGAACATATTAGCGAAACAATAGCAGAACATTTCAAAAAAGCTTCGGGTTATTCCCCCGGGTGTTAGCGTCAGTGTGTCGGGGCCGGTTTGCGGCGGAGAGTGGGGTTAAATTCAGTCGTTTGATTGGCGGCTTTGTCTATTTGCTGGAATGCGATGTAATGGCTGACTGGAGCGCTGACAGAGATGCGGTGGCTGATGCAGTGTGTGTCCCCGCTGCTGCATCCCCGCATCGTGGCTTCAGCCTCAGGGTATAGTCGGAGCCCGGGGGCCCTGAGTGACACCGCGGGGGGAGCCACCGGCGCGGCTTGGGGGTGTTTCGCAGCGATAGTCCCCCTCCCCCTGGGGTGTCAGCTGCTTCCATTTCCGCGGCTTTTCTCGCCCGGTGATGCGGTGATTACGCGGCTCCGTGAGAACACCCACTTATCGGGTTGTTCCGCTGCATGCGGCGGAGCCTGCTCCGGCTCCGGCTGCAGCTAGTGGCTAGCTCGCCCTCCTCCTGCAGAAAGCCCACTTTGCATTTGTAAGTAAGAGGCGTTTTAGTCTGGCTGGTGCTTTTTATTCACATGCATGATGCATAATGTAGGTGGTGGTTTGATTTAATGTGTTGTTTGAGTGTGTTGGGTTTCTTTTTGCATGGTTTCTTCAGACTTGAAGCATGCATGATTGTGCTCAACCAAATGCTCAGTCTCAGAAAAAACAACAACATGCAGCTGAATTGTTGGAGCATGAGGTGACAGGTGCAGCTCTCAGGGAGCGAGTGAATGGCATGTTGTTAAATACACAACAACTCTCCTCTACATCCTTTTTCTTAATAAATGATTTATTTATTTTCTTATTTTGCATTCAGAGCGGACAGCCAACCAAGAATTTCACTGTACATGTGTACACTTGCTCTACTGTACAATTGATCATAAGTTATTGGATCTCTTCCCACCCCCCACCCCCCAAAAAAGGCCAGTGTGACTTTTGCATTATTTTTTGTGAACCTGTAAATTGAAAATAGTTTCTTTCACCTTGTGGTGCAGCCCCGGTGAGTCTGGAGAGGATGTTTGGTGGGATGGACACTAAAGGTAGCTCTCTGCCTGCTATGCCCGAACCGGCCAACCCCATCAGCATGAAGCAGCCGCCCGAGGCCCTGGGCGTCAGAATTGGCCGAGGCGACGTGAGCAGTGACCCCGCTCTGCTGCTGATGGACAAAGCCGCCGCACAGCTGGCCGCCACACTACAAGACGGCGTCCTGCAGAAGATGGCCGGCCACAGCCACAACAACAACATCCACAACCACAGCCGGGACGAGAGGCTCAAAGACCTCACGTCCCGCGTCCTCAACGGGGACCAGGACGCTCTGCCCATGCTTTGTGCTCCAGAGCCGCCCATGCTGAAGGGCGCCGAGGCCCCCGCCATCAATGGAACCCACCAGCACAATTGCACTCCTCATGCGGAACCCGAACTCAAGGCCACGATACCCCTGGTGGTGAATCAGCCGCTGGTGGAGCCGTGCTGTGCAGACGGGATGAACTTGACCACGGCCACCGAAGGTACTACTACTCTGTCTGGACCCGAGACGAGGGAGGACGTGAAGAAGAGGAGGGGAAGACCTCACAAACCAAAACCTCAACCAAACATCACATCCTCTTGCATCCCACCGGAGCATTTTGACCACACGAGCAACGCAGATGAGACGGGGGCTGCTGAGGAGGTTTGGCTTCTTTCTTTTTTTTTCCCTATGTTAATCAACAGGTGCAATACACTGCAAAAGGCCTCGATAATACTGCTGTAAATCACAGTATTTGACTAGTTGTGCTGAAAGATGGAAGGAAGACAAAATGACCAGACACAGTGCACTCTAACACTACAAGGCCTGGTTTTGTGTGGGGTTGGCACACGATTACATTTATTTTCTGTATGGTGCTTTTCAACATACTAAAAGACGCTTTTGTGCATAATATTTATTTTAAATTCTGAAGACTTTACCATGCGTTAGGACATGCAATATATAATATGGAGTGTGGGAAAAAAAAGGCTGCTTATTCTAGATCTCATAACGTCACACAATCATTATTAGTTTATGTATATTTTTATTTATTTATTGAACTAATTTATTTTTGTTCTCCTCTGCAGCTTGATCTCATCACAGAGTTGACGGAAGAAGCTACAGAGAAGTCTCCTGCCCTGATCCGATTTTCTGTTGGTGAATTAGTTTGGACCAAAGTGTCTGGATACCCCTGGTGGCCCTGCATGGTGACCACAGACCCCGAGATCAGCAATCACTTCAAACAGAAACAGAAAGGTGAGTTACACACACACACACACACACACACACACCACACAACGCACACACACACACACACACAGACCTGCCGCATTCTAAATGAGATTTAGGTGATATGTATTGACAGGTTGAAGATGTTTTTATGACATTATTCATTAAAGTTTTTCATGTTTTTTTGTTATTTAGTGGCCCATAGTAGGTCAGGCCTCCTTTACCATGTTCAGTATTTTGGAGATGCTCCGGAGCGAGGCTACATCTTTGAGAAGAACCTGGTGTCCTTCACTGGAGAGGATCAATACCAGGAGCTCAGCCTGGGCAAAAAGCAGGCGGCCCCTGGCACCATCCACAAAAAGGTAAAGCTGCATTTCCCCCCCCCCCCCTCTCAGTATTGGCCCTTTTCTGTACGTGCTACTCTGCTCTCAGTATTGGCCCTTTCCTGTACGTGCTACTCTGTGAATGATTCAAAACAGCAAAGCTTAAAACATTGAACACGTGTATTTCCCTCCAAATGTTGCACATTTTGTTTTAGAGAAGATTTAAAAGTTTGATTTATTAGGAAAAATATATATATATTGCAGTTTGATTAGGTCATAGCAGAGAAAATCAACCCATGGAATTTTTATTAAATGCACATTTGTGCAGATAATTCTTGACATCAGTGTTGGCAAATCAATGCTGCCTACAAATCATGTTCTCCCGATTATTGCCCACAGTGTAAACACAATTACCTGTTAGTTCTTAATTGCAGTATATAAACCCCTCAAGACTTCATTACTGCATTGTGCCTGGTTGTTAAATCCTTTCTTTTCTTTTTCTTTTATTCTCTTTGTCATGCAGACGGCTCCATCAGTTCCCCGGAAGCTCCAGGCTCAGTGGAACATGGGCATCATTCAGGCCAGGGAGGCCCTCAGCATGTCGCCGGATGAGCGCATAGGGAACTTTACCTTTCTGTACGCTGACGACGGGCCCCATCTCAACCCACAGATCATGGAGAAGTTGAAGCCAAAACGGAGCGACGAAATAAACCAGGAAACAGAGTCGCGGCTCAGCCCAGATCTCCCCTTATCGGTAGGTCCTGGCAAAGACCCCCCCCCCCCCTTCCCAGGACCAAAAGAGACGAGGCAATGTACATTAGAATAAAATGCACAGCTGGAAAAGTGCAAAAAAGAGAACCAGGCCAACAAAATATTGTTTATTCTAAAAAGCTACATTTCAGTCACAACCTATTATGATGAAAATTTAATTTGATTTGTTAATGTTCGTTAATTGTAATGACATAGGTGTTTATATGCTTATCGAGCTACTCTGGCAGAATTTTAAAACCTTAATAAATAAATAAATATTACGTTCACACTATAGTAGCCTGAGCAGGTCTTCAATTTTGTAAAGGATTATTGAATACATCCGTTTGTGCTCTTTGCAGGATCCCGCAACATCCGCCCCAGGTCATCACGCCGAATCGGTCGTGCCGGCGAAGAAAACGAGGAAACCCAAACAGGCTCCGTCTCCCACCAAGACGGCCAGGAGGAGAAAAAAAACTGCAGTGGAAAACCCGGCTGAGCCCGTGAAGAAAAGGAAATCAAAGCTGGTTTCTGCAGCAGATGCTGCTTCAGGAGTAGTTCCGCATCCAGTTTCAGTTGCAGGTTAGTTGACGGTTGGCAACTGTCAATTGTTGGTGAAGTATTTACCTTTATGACATTATTGTGGAAACATCATTGTTGGGTTTATTATTTAATGTTTCAAAAATGTACAGTATATTCCTGATTTTAGAGGATTTCTTTCTGTTGAAGTAAACCGTTTGCCCCCAATGACACCAAAATGTCACCCCTCTGTGTATTTATTCATCATGTATGATTTGTTGAATGAAATCCATTTTAAAATGAACTTTTTGTTGTTGTAGTTGACAAGGTGAAGAAAAGGCAAAAGAAAGCCAAGCCTGCAGAACCGAGCGCTGATTCTTCAGGTGAGTCGTTTTTTTTTATTTTTATGTCATGTTTCTATAATCAAAATAAGGAGAGGGCGTAGTTCTAGTAATACATTCATTTCACTCCAAATCAATTAACCTTTGTGGTCATCTTTCTTTTCTTTTTCCTATTTTATTTACATTTTTGTCTTAAGTCAAGAGGGAGCAAAAGAACACTTTGAAAAGGAAGCAACCCGACACGGCAGACAAGGACACGCAGCCGAAGAAGAGACGTAAAATTAACAAAGATGCTGAAAAACAAGTGAGCTTTCATTAATTACTAATAATTGAAGTTGACTTAAGATTGGAGATTTTATTATTCGTTTGAAGTGCCTGAGGGGAAAAAAATGCTGATTTGCTCCAAAAGAATACATGCATATTTATATTTATTTGAATTTAGAATGTTAATGTGCTCTTTTGGCCCTAAAATGAACAATTGGACCTCTTGAATAAGACAGTGATTTTATCATCACATCCACATACCTGACTGAGAATTGACCTCTTCAGGCACCGACTTCAGAAGGAACGGAAAAAAAAACGAGAAGACGGAAGAAAGCCGGCGAAGACGTGAAAGAAACCAAGAGACAGCCGAAAAAATCCAAAGATCCTCTCACTGGTAAGTAGTCACATTATTATCATTATGAATTTATTCACGCATTTATTTATTTTTATTTATTTTATTATTTTGATTACGTGTCACAGCCCTGTGCTTTTACTCCATGGCCACAGGGTTGTCATATCGGCCTCTTATCGCCTCTCTGCAGAACTCTGTAATAATGTGTCCAAACTTATTTGACAGACGACCAAGGCGCAGAGAAACCAAAGCGTAGGAGGAAGAGGAAACAGGATGGAGAGAACCCGGCCACGCCTGCCAAGGCCAAGAAGAGGAGGTCCTCCCCATGCCCGGATCCTGAGGTGAGGAAAAAGCCTCAGGTGCTCAGAACTGAAATTGGTCTGTGGTTAAAACTCCTCA
>JAFBJU010014678.1:0-27368 GCA_016785305.1 Colistium nudipinnis
ATATGAATGATGTAAAGAAAAGTGAAAAAAGTGTATTTTTTATTTTTTTTTATATTCTCCAAAATTTGACCAAAACGTCATAGTATACTGTCATCCAAAAATGTCAAAAAATGAAAAAAACATGAAAACATGCAAAAAGCTTATGTATATGAATGATGTAAAGAAAAGTGAAAAAAGTGTTTGTTTTTTTTTTGTATTATATTCTCCGAAATTTGACCAAAACGTCATAGTATAGTATGTTGTCCATAGAGTCAAAAAATGAAAAAACTTTGAAAACATGCAAAACGCTTATATATACGATTGAGGTAAAAAAAATGAAAAAATTATATTTTTGAATTACGTCCAAAATTAGACCAAAACGTCATAGTATAGTATGTCGTCCAAAAATGCCAAAAAATGAAAACACTGAAAATATGCATAAAAATATTCAAAACGATCATATGTAGGACTGAGGTGAAGAAATGTGGAAAAAGTGTTTTTTTTTTATTTCGTTCAAAATTTGAAAAAGATTGTCATAGTATAGTATGTCGTCCAAAAACATGCGTATAAACATGCAAACCGCTCATATATATGACTGAGGTAAAGAATTTTTGTTTTGTTTTGTCCAAAAATTGACATAGTATACTATGTCCTCCAAAAATGTCAAAAAATTAAAAAAATTAAAAAAACATGCAAAACGGTTATATATATGAATGATGTAAAGAAAAGTGGAAAAAATTATATTTTTTGAATATTGTCCAAAACGTGATAGTATAGTGTTGTCCAAAAATATTAAAAAAAATCTAAAAAATAAGAAAAACGAGAAAACATGCATAAAAACTTGCAAAATGCTTCTATATATGACTGAGGTAAAAACTTTTTTTTTAATTTCGTCCAAAATTGTCAAAAAATGGAAACACTGTGAAAATATGTATAAAAACATTCAAAACGCTATATGACTGAGGTAAAAAAAAGTTAAAAAATATTTATTTTTGAATTTCATCCAAAATTTTACCAAAACGTCATAGTATAGTATGGCGTCAAAAAAGTAAAAAAATCTAAAAACATGCGTATAAACATGCAATCCGCTCATATATATTTTGTCAAAAAAATTGACCAAATCGTAATAGTATACTGTGTCGTCCAAAAATGTCAAAAAAGTCAAAAACTGAAAAAAACTTGAAAACATTCTAAAAATATGCAAAACGCTTATATATACGACTGAGGTAAAAAAATAAAAAAAAAATTTTGTCCAAAAAAGTAAAAAAAAAAAGAAATATGAAAAAAAAAATTGGAAGGTCGACCAAAAACGTCATGGTATATAGTATGTCGTCAAAAAAGTCAAAAAATGAAATAATTGGGAAAACACACAAATCATCAACTCATATTTGACTGAGGTAAAAAAAACAAATACGGTCCAAAATCAAAAAACGTCATAGTATGGCATGTTGCCTAGCCAACTTTTCCCGATGAATTTCCACTCCAGGATCCATCTATGGCTTCAACGTGTCCGCCAGCCGGGCGGTGCAGCAGCTGGCGACCAAAAGGGGCGTCGCCCTCAAACTGCACCGCGTCATCTACAAACTGGTAGATCAGCTGAAGGACGAGCTGAGCAGCAAACTGCCGCCGGTGGTGTCCGAGACCGTCATCGGTGAGTGAGGCGCCGTGAAGTCAGTTTAGTCCTGGTTACCCCCCTCGTCTCACCCGTCTCACCCCCCCGGTCCAGGTGAGGCGACTGTTTTGGCCATGTTCGAGGTCTCTGTGGGGAAGAAGGTGGTTCCTGTGGCCGGCTGTCGGGTGCAGAAAGGTTCTCTGGACCGGCGTCATCACTTCAGACTGATTCGAGGACCGGCGGTGGTCTGGGAGGGTGAGTGGACCTGGCTCGGCTCTTAGGATCCGCCAGGTGCCGGCTGACGCTCCTGTGATGTTCCTGCAGGTTCCGTGTTGGCGTTGAAGCATCACAAGGACGAGGTGCAGGCGGTGAAGTCTGGGATGGAATGCGGTTTGTCTGCTGGGGACGAGGTGGACTTCAGACCCGGCGATGTCATCGTCTGTTTGGAGAGGACGGACTCTCCGCAGGTCACTTCCTGGAATCCAGGCTTCTAGCTAAGACTTCCCATGATCCTCTGCTGCTCAGGCATGGCTGACAGAACCAATAAAACACGCAGATTCAATGAGCTGAGGAGGCAGCGGTTCAGTTTCAGGCGTTTTATTAAAACGGATAATACAACTCTGGGGGCGGGGCCAACAACAAATTCCTGTCGCCAACAAACTGTCACTCAAACAAAAAACATTTTAAAAAGACTGAAAAAAAAAATGAAGGTCCTTTAAGAAGCAGCCTCTGACATCACTTCCTCTTCTTGCCCGGTTTGGCGAGCAGCGCCGGGTTGATCTGATCCGGCGTCTTTCCTCTGACGGCGAAGAGACGGACAGCGCGCTCACTAAGCTTTCCCCCGCACTTCAGCCCCCGAGACATCAGTTCCTCCTTCAGGACATCCAGACCCAGAGACTCCAGCTGATCGGCCGAAGACACCGAATACAGATCCAGAGGCTGGGGGGACGGGGGACATTGACATTAGATTCGGGAACTGATCCTAAATGGGTCAATGAAGGTGGTTGCAACAGGCCCACCTCGAAAAGACTGACCTGAGACAGGCGGCTGGAAGGGTTCTGGTCCCCAGACTGTCCGGCTCTGGGACGCTCCTGGTCCTGGGCAGGCTCCTCGACCTCAGGACGGCCCTGGTCCATGGGACAGTCTTGGACCTCTGGAGGGTCCTGGTTCTCTGGACGGTTCTGGTCAGCAGGACGTTCCTGGTCCATTGGACAGTCTTGGACCTTAGGACGGTCGTGGTTCGCTGGATGGTTGTGGTCCTTTGGACGATCTTGGACCTCCGGATGGTCTTGGACCTCCGGATGGTCTTGGACCTCCGGATAGTCTTGGACCTCCGGATGGTCTTGGACCTCCGGACGCTCCTGGTCCTCCGGATGGTCTAGGACCTCAGGAGGTTCCTGGTCCTTTGAGACACTGATAGTTTGATAAACAGCAGATGAGACAAAGAGACGTGTTATAAATTGTGTCAATAAACTGATCCGGCTTTGGACTCTGGAGTCTGATCTCTACCTGCAGCTCTGCTCAGGCTCAGGCTCTGCCTCCTCTCTGTGGGTCGTCACGGTAACGGCTCCAGAGGAGGACGGAGACTCCTCGTCGTCCTCCTCCTCCTCTGAGCTCAGCAGCTCGTCCACTCCAGTCCTGTAACCATGAAAACAGATTTATGAATAAAAGCTTCCTGGTCGAGTTTGTGTTCTGCCGCTGTTAAACCACAGAAGAAGAAATGAGTGTCAATCAAAGTAAAGAATTAAAAGTCACCAGAAACCCGTCTTCTTCTTCTTCTTCTGCGGCTGCGCGCTCGCTTCCAAGTTTCGTCTCTTGGATGCCGGGACGTCGTCGGCCATGGCGTGCCCACTGGAGGACGCCTGGAGACCTGAGACACAAACACCATCAGGGTTCCTGTCGCGCACCGCCCGCACACCGCACCGCACGCGCACCTTTGAGCACCGAGTCCTCCAGTCTCTCCGACAGGTCCACACATTGCTGCTGATACTTTGTGTCTGTGAATTGATGTTTGGGTTCGGCCAGTTTCCTCTGAAGACGCTCCACGCGTCTCTGGTCGCGCTCCGCCTCCCGCTCCGCCTGCTTCTTCAGCCACTCGGCCATCCTGCAAACACCACAGAACAAGAGTCCATTTCCTGTGAGTGTTCCTGGTGACATTTCAGGGTTACTACAAAATGCACGACAAAAAAAGGGCTTTTCTTCAACATAGCCATATACTTCAGCGTTTTTTTTGCAACTTTTGGCTGACAAGCTATACTATGATGTTTCTGGACAAAAGACTAAATCTCTTTGATTTTCACTTTTCTTCACCTCAGTCATATTTGAGCGTTTTGCATGTTTTTAATGCATCTTTGGACATTCTTACATTTGCTTCCCCACATACTAAATTTGAGCGATATTCATAACATAACATTTTTTGACTAATTAGTAAACATACTATACTATGAGGATTTTGGAAACAATCTTTAACCTCACACATTTACTTGCTTGGTGTTTCTGGCCATCTTTTGGTGGATTTTTTTTTTTGCCTCAAGGCAACTCACCAATTGGTTAGATTTTGGATGACTACTTTTTTTTGCATTTTTCATGGCCTACTTGTTCCTGTCCTGCACGACATCACTCACTCTTTCTCGTGGTTGACGTCTCGCAGGCGCCGTCCACTCAGGTCTCTGCAGGCTTCGCGGTTGGTGGTCTTCTCAATCTGAGCCCCGAGAGCTCGCAGCATGGAGCCGAACCCTGAGGCGCACAGAGGGTTCCACAAATCCAGGATTCGGTTAACGCGGCGGTGTCACAACGAGGCTGGTTATCGACCGGTTCAAAACACCACATCATGACATGAAAGAAAAATCCCTGTGATGGACGGTGATGTCGCCATAGCAACAGACAAATGAATTGTTGACATGACTCAAATAGACACAATTCACGCCGTCTAAAGGCAGCTGGGCTCACCAATCCATCACGCCTTCTCCGCGAGTGGGTCTCAGTTGTGTACTAAATCGGTGCTGCTCAAAACCAATCCTGACTCACTCGAAAGGGTTTATTTAAATCAGATCGCAGGTGACGCACAAGAGTGAAAATAATCTGACACTAGGTCTGTCTCACAAGCAATGCAACTACCATTTGATTTAGAAAACATAAATAAGGTAGCAAAAAGCAGGCGTGTTTAGGACTCGCCGTAGCTGCCTTTCAAAACTCGACTTCCCCTTTAAAAAACTTCCTTGACTGAAATATCCCCATGACGATCAGAGCCACTTAAAAAAATAATATTAATAATGAACAGTCACTTAAAAAAATAATAATAATAATGAACAGAGTGACTTAAAAATAAAATAACTAATGAAAAGAGCCACTTAAAAAATAAAATAAAATAAATAATGAACAGAGCCACAAAAACAAAATAAAATTAATAATGAACAGAGCCACTTAAAAAAATAAAATTAATAATGAAAAGTCACTTAAAAATAAATAATGAACAGAGTGACTTAAAAATAAAATAACTAATGAAAAGAGCCACTTAAAAATAAAATAACTAATGAAAAGAGCCACTTAAAAATAAAATAAAATAACTAATGAACAGTCACTTAAAAATAAAAAATAAATAATGAACAGAGTGACTTAAAAATAAAATAACTAATGAAAAGAGCCACTTAAAAAATAAAATAAAATTAATAATGAACAGAGCCACTTAAAAATAAAATAAAATAACTAATGAAAAGAGCCACTTAAAAAATAAAATAAAATTAATAATGAACAGAGCCACTTAAAAAATAAAATAAAATTAATAATGAACAGAGCCACTTAAAAAATAAAATAATGAACAGAGCCACACGTCCGTTGGCGGCCCCTTCATCACACATCATGTACTCACCCCCCTTGCCACCACACAGACGCGGCTGCAGGTGATAGACGGCTCCATGCTGCACAGGATCCTCCAGATCCGCCAGGCGGCCATTTCTGATGACGTAGAAATCCTCCGATGAGACACCCTACACACACAAACAAACAGATGTAAAGACAAACACGCTCACAAAAAAACAAAGACTTAGACACACACGCAAAACACCAGATGTAGTTCATCTTGAGAGTAACGTTTAACTACATCTGGCCATTTCCAGTCAGGCTGTTTTGGTTAGCTCAAGTTAGCATATCAGCTAGCAGCGGCCGTGTAGCCGGAATCATGCACTCCCACTCGGACTGTTGGGGGTCGCCGTTTCTCACCTGCAACTGGACGAACCGGGTCAGAACATCTTTGACCGCTGAACCGAGAGGAAACTGCGAGTTCGTACGGAGCTGCGGAGCCTTCACGAACACCTCCATGTTCACCACTTTCTGTCTGACCGCCGTCCTCTACTTCCGCTTCCTTATACGGATGTAGAGGCCGCGGGCGCCCCCGTGTGGCTAGGAGCGGGAGATTAAAGTCGTTCTGAGATTAAAACTCTCCTTTAATCATCGATAATCTTCATGATGGCACAATCTACACAAACATTTGTGAAAGGAAATATGGTGAAATGATAACGAAAAATAAAATAACTAATGAAAAGAGCCACTTAAAAAATAAAATAAAATTAATAATGAACAGAGCCACTTAAAAATAAAATAAAATAACTAATGAACAGAGCCACTTAAAAAATAAAATAAATAATGAACAGAGCCACTTAAAAATAAAATAACTAATGAAAAGAGCCACTTAAAAAATAAAATAAAATAACTAATGAACAGAGCCACTTAAAAATAAAAATAACTAATGAAAAGAGCCACTTAAAAAATAAAATAAAATAAATAATGAACAGAGCCACTTAAAAATAAAATAACTAATGAAAAGAGCCACTTAAAAATAAAATAACTAATGAAAAGAGCCACTTAAAAAATAAAATAAAATAACTAATGAACAGAGCCACTTAAAAAATAAAATAAATAATGAACAGAGCCACTTAAAAAATAAAATAATGAACAGAGCCACACGTCCGTTGGCGGCCCCTTCATCACACATCATGTACTCACCCCCCTTGCCACCACACAGACGCGGCTGCAGGTGATAGACGGCTCCATGCTGCACAGGATCCTCCAGATCCGCCAGGCGGCCATTTCTGATGACGTAGAAATCCTCCGATGAGACACCCTACACACACAAACAAACAGATGTAAAGACAAACACGCTCACAAAAAAACATCTGGCCATTTCCAGTCAGGCTGTTTTGGTTAGCTCAAGTTAGCATATCAGCTAGCAGCGGCCGTGTAGCCGGAATCATGCACTCCCACTCGGACTGTTGGGGGTCGCCGTTTCTCACCTGCAACTGGACGAACCGGGTCAGAACATCTTTGACCGCTGAACCGAGAGGAAACTGCGAGTTCGTACGGAGCTGCGGAGCCTTCACGAACACCTCCATGTTCACCACTTTCTGTCTGACCGCCGTGCTCTACTTCCGCTTCCTTATACGGATGTAGAGGCCGCGGGCGCCCCCGTGTGGCTAGGAGCGGGAGATTAAAGTCGTTCTGAGATTAAAACTCTCCTTTAATCATCGATAATCTTCATGATGGCACAATCTACACAAACATTTGTGAAAGGAAATATGGTGAAATGATAACGTACGCAAACGGTTTCTAAAAGGAACTCAGTGATCAGACACGAATGATATTTTTGTGCTCAGTATAGTCGAACAATAATTTTGGACATCAGCATTAATTTACATTATTGTGTATTCAATTTATTTCCATACTCTACCTTTTTTCAGTATTTTCTATATTATTGATTCTATTGGCGTGGGCACATACATTGTTTTAGTCATTTACTCAGAGGAGTACCAGGAGACCATGATCAACATGGCTCCTCAAAACGACCCTCTGGCGGTCAAGGAGAGAAACTACAAGCAGTAGTAAAACTCGCGTAAGTGCAAATATAAAAGCCTACTAACACTTACGGTGAGAAGTTTCAAAATACAAGCGCACCCGAAATAACTAAAACGACCCGTGTTTAGTGAAACATGTTCAATTCTCATATTCTAAATAAAGTAAAAAAATAAGTACAGTGACTTCCGGCGACCCCAGACTTGCCCCGGAAGTGGATGTGTTTCCCTGCTCGCGCTGCTGGAGGACAACATGGCGGTATTGTGGACCGCGACCGCCCGGTCCGGGCTCCGGTTACCCTTCTGCAGGTTCTTCAAAAGCCGCTTCAGCTCGGACTCCAGCTCAGACCAGCCCGCCCCGGACACACCACGGTCCGGCTTCGCCGCAGCTTTCGACCTGCAGTCGGAGCTTCTGCGGGAGGCGGAGAGCTCAGCGGCCGGTGCATTGGGCTTCTCCTCCGGGCAGGACGAGAGCTTCGCCTCGCTGCTCCGCCGGTCCCAGCTGGTTCAGATGGGACCGGCCCGGGACAGGCTGGTGGTCGGGAGGGTCTTCCACGTGGTGCGCGACGACCTGTACGTGGACTTCGGCGGCAAGTTCCACTGTGTGTGCCAGCGGCCGCAGGACGGAGGCGAGCGGCTGCAGCGGGGCAGCAGAGTCCGTCTGCGGCTGCACGACCTGGAGCTCACCGCCCGGTTCCTCGGATCCAAGACCGACACCACGCTGCTGGAGGCCCAGGCCACGCTCCTGGGTCCGGTGGAGAAGATCCAGAACAAGGGCAGATCCGTGATGACCAATGTCTCTGAACCCGAAAGTGACATGTTTTAGTTCAATGGACGATTCACGTTGTTATTGTTGTTGTCAGTCATTTTATTGTATTTGAGCAATAAAAGCGGCACCGGTCATGTGATCCTGGTTCACTGGTTAAACCGGAAGTGGTTTGTTGCTAAGTTACTAAAACGTGAAAGAGAAACAGCAGAAGCCCCGGCTAATGTATTATATTAAATACATTGAAGAAACACAACCTCCGATATCTTTAATACTCTGCACACGTACCATGGTGACCTTTGACCTCGCCCCCTTACAACTCCAAATGACTCCATCAATGCAGAGGCTTGAGGGTTACAAGTACTGCCTAATATAAGTGTATATATATATTACAGCTCAATGTATGGAGGATCACAGCTGCTCAGAACCAGATGTTTCAAATTCTCAGTAAAAAAAATGAAAATAATTTCAAAGACGGTCATTTACGCCATTTTGTTTTTCTGTCTTCTATTGTAACGATTCTCCACACAAATAAAAACTGACAATACGCGACAGTACTGCAGTAGCTGTTGCGGTTCTGTGCCTCGGGCTGCGGACATGCTCTGATTGGTTCTTCCTGTCGGAGCAGGAAGTAGCTTCAGCCACACATGGTCACCAGCAGCCACTGAGGAGACAGAGAACACCATGAGGATCTGGTTCTGATTTTGAATCTGGTCCTGAAGACGATTTCATGCTTTTCACCTCTACGATGTTGATCTCCACCCTTCCTGTGGCATCTTTGTTCAGCTCTTGGAAGGCCCCTGCAAACACATTCATCCCACCGATCAGTATTGATCTCGGCCAATCAGCAGCCGATCTGACTATGGATTAGGGCGGTTGACTGTACGTACTGAACATGGCCTCCAGCTTGACCACGCAGCAGGTGAAGTTGTCAAAGTCCAGGAGCTCGTTGTCGGCGTAGCGCGCCACCAGCGTCTGGTAGAGCTTGTTGTTGAGTTTGAACCCTGAGGACACAAAGGTCAGAAGTGAGACGGAGACGCAGCGGCTCGGTGACGCTGGACCTCAGGGTGGGGAACATTTACCGCCATTTTCCAACGCCAGACGCATCTCGTAGGAGCTCATAGAGCCTGATCGATCCACATCGAACTCCCTGAAGATCCCCTGTGGGGTTCACATCCGTCCAGATTCAACTTCCTGTCCCCTCATTCAGAGACTTAAAGGACTTAAAGGGGGTTTAATATCTGTCTCTCCAGAGTGGAAGAGAAGAACAATGACGTGAAAAGACCTTATTGAGGTGTGGAGATGTAATGGGACTCCGCAATGTTGCTGGTTCCTCAAAACCACAGACTCTTATTGTGAAAAGACCTTACCAGCCACTTCCTGATCTTGTTCCAGAGAATCTGGAACTCCAGCAGGCCCAGCCGGGCGCTCCCGTCTTTCTGAGCTCGGGTCAAGGTCCAAACGACATGAGAAGAAGACAGAAGGGTTCTGAGGTTCTACTGAGAACCTTCAGACGCTCAGGATACGTCCATGAGGCCGACCATGGCTCTGCAGGACTCCAGACTGAACCCGTCCGTCTGCAGGTCTCTGTCTGCAGATACAACCACCACAGAAGAAGAAGCAGCTCACTCATTTGATTCACTCCATCAGTTTAAACTGGGACAGGGTCAGAACTCACGTTTGGACACCACTCGGTTCAGGATGGTCCGGAGCTCTCTCACCGAGATCTCCATGTCCTGAAGAACCAAAACATGATCAGAGCCTTCTCAGCTTTCAGGTTCACACTTTCAGAACCTGTTGAACTCACATCTCCAGAGAGCTGTGCGAACATGGACCTGAAGGACTCATCGATGTCGCTCTCTGAGATTTCCTCCTGCAGACGACCAACCACCAGGGTCAAAGGGTCATTGCGACACAAAGAATGGATTTAAATAAGTACTTCCATCCAGTTTTACCTCAGGGTCGAAGGTTCCCTCCACCTCGTCATCCATCTCCCTGCACAGATCCACACCGTCACACACTCCCCCCGCGGTATAAACACTGAGTGGAGGATCCCGGTCCCGGACTCACCTGGTCTCAGACTGCTTCTCGGTGAACACCCTCAGGACAAAGTCGGCCTCCTTCGAGGGTTCGAAGGTGGATGGGACGATCAGGTATTCTCCCGGTGGGAGGCGGAGCCTAGCACTCACCTCTCGCAGGTTGATGAAGCTCTCGGACCGAGCGCAGGAGGAGTGACGCAGGAAGAAATCCTTCTTCAGGTGGAGGCTGGGCCGGCCGTGGTACTGACGGAGACATTTTGATCAAAAAGGGTTCAGATGTGGGGGGTCAGCTGAGGACTGGAGGACTCACCTCCTCAGGAATCTGCGGATCACAGAGGAGAAACCTCAACATACGTGTTATCGCCGACACGCTTGGTGAGATGTTAGCATTGGTTAGTGTCATCCAAGAAACCGTTTCTGCCAAGGTGGTTTTATATTGAAACCGCTGCAGCACTAGCTATTTAGCCAGGGGTTGCCATGACAACATCACATTCCCCGTTGACTGCCTCTGACCTCATAGACGGCGAAGCCAATGGTGTGCGTGTCCTGTCCGTCGCGGCGGAAGCGTCGCCGGTCTTTCTGCATCAGGGCCACCAGGAAACTGCAGACGGCCTCTTCGTCCTCAGGGTCGTCATCCTCCTCCAGCAGGGAGATCTTATACTGAGGGTTGATCCAGAATGTGTCTGCGGTGAAAGGCACGGTGGGACATGTAGTCATCGTCAGCTTCACTCTTTCAAACCTCATCGAGACTCCGACTCACTGGGGTGGTTCCTGCAGCCCCCTGCCGTGCTGCCCCTTCTCCAGCCGCCCTCGAAGGTGGTGGTGGTCCAGCAGCTGGTGGAGTCCTGACTCAGAGCGTCTGGAGTCAGATTACAGATCTCCAGCCTGGAGAACTGCCGCAGGAACTCCTGGAAAGACATCCTGAGACAAAGAGAGACGTCTCAAGGTCCTCGTCCTGCGACAAACTCACACTCGGCCTCCGGTTTTTCCAACCTACCAGAACTCGCCGTCCTCCATTTTACACAAAAGCTCGTCCTTCTGGGCCGAATCCACGTCGTTCCACTCTGAGGAGCTGAGACAGAGACACACGCTCACACCTCCATCATCTCAAACATCTTAAACCTCAGAGAACCACTGACCTGTCGCTCCAGGCCCCGGTCCACTCCACCTGACCCCACGGGTTCCTGATCCGGATCAGACGTTCTTGCAGGCCGCGGTGCTCCACCTGCCGAGCACAGAGTCCGGGTCAGAGCCGGGAGGAGCGAGAGAGTGACGCCCAGGGGCGCAGCTTACCTGTCTGAGGCCCGTCACCGAGTAGGCGTGACCTTTGACCAGCTTCTTGAAGGTCACAGCCTCCATGTCGAAGGCGCTGCTGATCTGAGGAGGGAGGACAAAGTGAGTGCGGAGGCCGGAGCCGGATCGGGATCAGGGTGGACGGGTACTGACGTCGATGGAGCAGCCCAGCAGAGATCCGCGCTCCAGAGCTTTGACGATGACACGATGAAGGTCCCTGGGGGCGCTCTTCAGCTCGTACATCTCAGACACACCGCCCGTAAAGTCCTCGAAACCTTCAGTGGTGCTGCCGCCGGACAGAGCCTCGTACGAACCGTTCAACCTCATCACACGCACACACGTTTTTTGAATAAAAATAACTCATCTCATCTTATACATATGGATACATATTCAGGTCTTACTTGGCGTAGGCCTTCTCCAGCAGAGCGCTCCAGAACTCACGTCCCTCGGCCGAGTGGACAAACAGCAGCTCTCCGTCTTTGACCGGCAGACGGTCGTCCACCACCACGTCCACCCACTCCCCATACTGCCAGAACTACACACAGACCAGGAGTTAGAATCAGACCAGGACTGGATCATGGCCACAGAAATGACCCAATCGACCCTTAAACAAAATACCAGGTTGTTTGGTCTCGACTCTTGAATAAACCAGATCTCAATCCCTGGAGCTTCGGACTGTCGGGAGCAGCTTCTGCCTCAGACACTCAGTGGAGCTCACAGGTTCCTAAAGTATTTACCTGGAAGTGGAAGATTCCGGCGTATTGCTGGTTGAAGCTCTGACCGTGAGGAACCACGCGGTGCAGCAGACGTTCGTTCAGAGTCAGGGAGCCGATGGCAGCCAGCAGCCAGCAGTCGCCTGAACGTGACGAGTCACTGAGTCACTGATTCATTGGTTCACAGAGTCACTTTCAATGCGATGGAACAACAAATCACAACACATTTAAACTGAAGATTCTTTAAAGTCCCAAAGGCCCACATTCAGATCACTGCTGTTATAGAGCTGATGATGAGGAGCAGGAGGAGGACGAGGAGGAGGAGGAGGATGAGCCTTCCAGGAAATGTTGGAGTGCTCCCTGAACCATTACCAACAACACTTTGACTTTTAAATTCTTAATGTTTCCTGTTGATGGAGAAACGTCTCCTGATCGATACAAGGTCAGACGGGGTCAAGTGCTGCCTTCAGGCGCTCTCCGTAACTTACAACCTCTGAAATCTGCAACATTGGCTTTGTTATTGAAATGAACTCAGAGGGTTTCTGAAGGAGGACATGGATCAGACGTGCTGCCTCAGGTGGACCAGACTCATCTGTTGACACACCAGGCTTTAAACAACACAGAGTCTCCTCTACGTCCTTCATCGTCATCATCATCATCATCAACAAACCTAAAGACTGTAAACATAGTTTCATCAACTGCTGAAAATCCCAAACAAAGGTAAAAATCTGCATCCAGTAGGCGGAGCTACAGCAGCTGCAAACAGCTGAGGCCCCACCCACTGACGGGTGTGGGGGAGGGGCATACCAAGCATTCCTGTCTAACCCTGGGTTTAAAAGCGCAGCACACACAGAGGCCTCCACTTTGATCACACACGGGTCCTCTACTTGTGAAGACATGTGTGCATGACTCAGACTGTTGCACAGTAAATCATCTGCAGATATAACAGATTGATATTGTTTTATTATTTACAGGTTAAGATCATCAGAGTTCCCGATGACACGATGATGTCACACTCACCCAGAGCTCCCTGACAGATGTCTGTCCTGGTGGCTCCGCCCACGATAAACTGAGGGTCCTCTGTCAGCTCCTGAAAGAGCCAATCACATTGTCCTCGTCTATGACATCACATCATAACACTCGATGCTGGTGCGCGTGCGGTCCTTACCGTCGGCCTCTTCCACTCCACCCCCCTGGTCTTTGCCGTGAAGGGTCCGAGTTCCTTGAAGCCGAGTGAGGACGGCTGGGTCGGGAACATCTGGTCCTGGAACAGGGTCTGGTTCTGCAGGCACTCATCCCGCAGGGCCACAAAGTCCTGGTTCAGGTACCGAACGGCCTGCTGGACTAAGCCCAGTCCTTCGGCCTTCTGACGCTCCCTCTGGATCCGCACAGACACGCCCCCGGTCATCCTGAGCCAAATTACACACAGTATATGTTTATATATATAAACATATGTATATGCCTATAGTTTAAGTAATGTAATTGAGTCATAGAAAGTAATAGGAAAAGCTAAACATTTAATAAATCCCAAATGATACAATAAAGAAGAAAAAGAAGAAAACCTTTAATTGTCCACACAATCGGGAAATTCATTTTATTCACAATAATAATAATAATCATAATATTAAACAATAGAGAAGATGTTTGTACCTGTTCTCTGTCTGATGGACTCGTGGAATCTGTGAGACAAAATACGTTTTCTCGGTTTATCCTCAAAATAAAAGATGAACAAACTAACAGGAAGAGGCATGTCCGGGAGAACACCCACTTCCGGTTGGTCTGTAACTTTTAATTTGACGCACCATGCGGTGAAAATGGTCACATGACTTTATCAATATTTCTGTGATGAACAGAAAAGCTCAGTGAGGTTTTCACTTTTTTTTTGACTGATAAATTGAGATAAAAATGTCATCGTCACTGTCAAGGAAGTCAATTATAATAAATCTATCTTCATATTCTCAAAATGCATGCAGAAAAAATCCTCCACGCATAAAAAATAACCAATATTCTTCATATTTTAACTTTTCTTTTGTGGTTAAAGATATGTAATCACATTATTTATCGATGATATATTTCCATCCGTCTGATTGGTCAAAGAACGTGCTGACGTCATCAGAGCACATTCTGCTGAATCGGAATGAAATCACTCAAAACAGCCGATCCCACCCACAGTCCTCATTAAACGAATCGATGACCTGATCAGGTCCTCGTGCACAGAGCAGACTCACCGTGTGTCTCAGTCCCGGGGACGTTACACTTGTCCGGTGTGTTGGCGTGTAGTATCGTGTGGGATGCTGCGATGCAGCGCCGAGCCCCACCCGCCGGAAGGGGCGGGGCCGTGGGTTAAAGAGCCAATCGCCAACGGGTCCTCTCATCCGCTCCTTCGACTGTTCACTTCACGGACACTCTGTACATTTGAGGTGACTTTTTTTGCCACAAAAACACGCACAGCGACCTGCCCGCTGGTCTGTGACGTCATCACGAGGCTGAACCCCAATATTAAGCTCGATCTCGAACAGGAGCCCTCACTTCCGGTTGTGTCGTTTGTCACGGTTAAATAAAGCGTCACATGACCTTTGGACGACTCCTCAAAAATGACCACAGCACAAAAGGACTTTTATGTGGATAATACATTTATGGACTTTACATGTCAGTGAAGATATGAGAACAAACCTTTGCTATAAAACAGTTGGAAAGAAGCTGTGGACTGGATTACGATGATGCGGATATGGACCGCTGCTTCAGATCATGGCAAAGTTTAACCACTGTGTTGAGAGAGAAAAAAAACAACACAACGTTAGTGGACTGGGTTGTGGACACCGCTTGCCATGGTGCGCGCTTGCTTCTCACCGCGTTGATGTCCAGCTCGATGGAGCCGCTGCCATCCACATCCAGCTTCTTGAAGACTCCTGAGGAGGAACACAGGTGAATCCTTTCTATGACATCATCTGTTCAACAATCAATGACTCACGGAACCCGGTCAAGGACTCACGGAACATCATCTCCAGCCGCATCAGACAGCCCACGAAGTTGTCAAAGTCGATGGTCATGTCGGGGTCCGAGTATCGCGCCACCAGCAGCTGGTAGATGGTGTTGTTGAGAGTGAAGCCTGGAGGAGAGGCGTCACCGTGGCAACGGGATTTATGGACATTAGCGTTGACGATGCTAAAGCTAACAGTGGCAGGATCCAGATATAATCTGGATTCAGAGAGTCTGATGATCTGCTGATTTCTATCAAAAGAACAATCAGGGATTTTTCGACGTATTCATTGGATGGATTCCATACACTCTTTGATCCAAACAAAACTCACACTGTAGAATTTTAATTTACCTTCCATCTACAAGTTCATGACGGGGTTTACCGGAGAAAAGCTGAAGTCCTGTTTGAGGATTCTCTGCTGAGCTTCAGCCGCAGGACTCAGGTCGTTACACGTTTACTCAGGAAACCCGTTGGGCTTTAGCCAAGAAATGAGTTAAATGCTAACAGCTGTATCTGTGGCGTTATAGAGGCGTGTCCGCATACACGACATCTCTAAAACATGTTAATGTCATACAAACACAACTGTCTGTGTTTGAAAACATGTAAGTTGCCTCACGAACCATCATTACAGGGAGAGAGAGAGAGAGAGAGGGAGAAGGAGAGGGAGAGAAGGGGGAGTGAGAGGGAGAGAGAGAGAAGGAGGGAGGGAGGGAGAGAAAGCGAGAAGGAGTGGGAGAGAGAGAGAGAGAAGGAGGGAGGGAGGGAGAGAGAGAGAGAAGGAGAGGGGAGGAGGGGAGAGAGAGAGAGCGAGAAGGAGTGGGAGAGAGAGGGGGAGAGAGAGAGAGGGAGGGAGAGAAAGAAGGAGGGAGAGAGAGTGAGAAGGAGAGAGAGAGGGAGAGAGAGCAAGAAGGGCGAGAGAGCGAGAAGGAGGGAGGGAGGGAGAGAGAGAGAGAGAGAAGGAGAGGGAGAGAGAGAGCGAGTGAGAAGGAGAGGGAGAGAGAGAGAAGGAGGGAGGGAGCGAGTGGAGAACAGGATGCTTGAGTAGTGACTCAGAGTTAAACACAATGAGTCACTCAGTAAATATTTGAACAATTCATCATTTTGCCTCTGTGTCACGTGTTATTTTGTGTGTCGTGTGATTTGTATGGTGCGGTTCTGGTCCAGGCCTGGTTCCGACCTGGTCCCTGATCAGGATCAGACTCACCTGCGTCTTTGAAGGCGACCCTCATCTCTGGAGTGCTCATGGTGCCGGAGTTATCCGAGTCGTTCTTCTTATAGATGGACTGAAGAGGACAGGCAGGTAAGTCAGAGAGAGACCAGGACGGACCGGGTCTCAACCGGAGAGAGAGACAGGTAAAGGGAGACCAGGTCTCACCAGGTATCTCTGGACCTTCTTCCACAGCGTGGCGAACTCTCCGAGGCCCAGCTTCCCGTTTCCACTGTCCTGCAGCGGGTTAAAGATCATGTGTGTGTGTGTGGGACTCCATCACCATGACAACAGGTGACACCTTGAAGGATACGTCCATCAGGTTCACCATGATCCTGCAGGTGTCCTGACTGAAGCCGTCGGTCTTGATGTCAGTTCCTGTTGAAGACACAGGAAGTGACATTTAAATTGACGGAGGCAACTCTGGCTGCCATTGGTCGATGCGATTCGAGGGCGGGGCTTATGGAACTCACGCTTGCCCACGATCTTGTTCATGATGGTTCTGAGCTCCACAGCCGAAATCTCCATATCCTGAAACACGTGAACACAACACGGGGCGTTTAAGGAAAGATGAGACACAGGAAATAATAAATAATAATACATACAATAAATACAATAAAGTACATGGAATACAGGAAATAGAGCAGAAACGTACGTCCCCGGCCAGTTTGGTGAAGAGACCTCTGAATCCTGCGTCCACCTCCTCATCGGACACTGTCTCCTGGACAACAATCGAGTCACTTTTAGCTGAAACCATTTCGTCTCAGTGTCTTGTGACCGTACAGTCATTAACTGAAGGAAAAACTTCTCTTCATATTTAGTCTATACCAAGTTGGTTTTCAGCTTCTATGGTTTTTAGCTCGAAAAGGGATCAAAGGTTTTTAAGAATCAAATCTTCCAGGAATCCGTTTCTGGTCTTCATACTCACATCCTCCAGCTCTGCCTCAACTGGGTCATCACAGGGTCTGGCAGCACAGAGAAGGATATGTTACTACACCACACACACAGTGTCACAGTGTCACAGTGTCACACACACACACACACACACACAGTCTCTCACACACACACACAGTCTCACACACACACACACACACACAGTCTCACACACACACACACGCACACAGTCTCACATACACTGTCTCACACACACACACACACAGTGTCACACACACACAGTGTCACACACACAGTCTCACTCACACAGTCTCACACACACACACACACAGTCTCACACACACAGTGTCACACACACACACACACAGTCTCACACACACACACACAGTCTCACATACACAGTCTCACACACACACACACACAGTGTCACACACACACAGTGTCACACACAGTCTCACTCACACAGTCTCACACACACACACAGACACGCACACACACACACACGCACGCACGCACGCACGCACGCGCAGAGTCAACAGTGAACCCAGAGTCCAGGTCTGAAACCCTCCATTCAGCAGCAGACCAGAGACCACAGGGCAGCTACAGTCTGGTTGGTGTGCACCCTTAGCTGAAGAATCTGGACCACCACCACAAGCCCGCACACACACACACACACACACACACACACACGGACTCTTACACAGTCTCGGTCTGTTTCTCGGAGAAGACGCGGATGCAGAAGTCTCCGTTGAGATGCGGTTCGAAGGTGGAGGGCACGATGAGGTACTCTCCGGGAGGAAGTTTGAATCTGGTGCTGACCTCACGCAGGTTCACGAAGGTTTCTGACTTGGCCGTCTGAGCGTGGCTCAGGAAGAAGTTCTTGTCCAGGTGGACCTCGCGCTGACCCAGGAACTGAGGCGGAAAGAAAAAAAATCATTTATCCACGGAAATGTCACAATAATTCATAAATAACCTTGATGAACGATATGAGAATAAAAGACGAGGAGCTCGAAGGCACGGTGAGGTCTGAAGGCTGGAGCGACGGGCGCGTTCTCCAGGTGACCTCTGACCTGAAGCTGCTCACCTGCTTGGGAACCTGAAACCAAACAGACAGCCGTGAGTCTCAGAGAGCTGGGACCTGGACCCCAGACCGCCTCGGCGCCTCACCTCGTAGATGGCGAAGCCGACCGTGTGCATGTCCTCGCCTTGTTTGCGCAGCTTCCTGCGGTTCTTCTGGATCAGACCCACCACAAAGCTGCAGCCCACCTCCCCGTCCGCAGGGTCGTCGTCCTCCTCCTCCAGCTTGATCACAAACTGAGGATTCATCCAGAAGGTGTCTGCGGAGGAACCAGATGATGAGTTCAAAGACCAGAGGTTCAAATCTGAGCAGCAGGTTTTCGCGTGGGCCGATTCTTGACTCGGATCGATCCCGATGGACTCTTGTGGGTATTGATTATGGATGGCGTATTGATGAGCGACCACTGACAGGGGTGGTTCCTGCAGCCTCCGGCCGTGGAGCCTCTTCTCCAGGTGCCATCGAACTTGCTGACGCTCCAGTGTTTGACGGAGTCGTCTCCGATGGTGTCGGGGGTCAGAGTGCACACCTCAATACGAGAGTAGTGACGCAGGAAGTCGCTGTAGGACATCCTGCAGAGACACAACGTTCATTGCCTGCGTCGGAGCTTTGACCTCTAGCGTGACGGGATCCAGGCACGTACCAGAACTCTCCGTCCTCTGCGTTGGCGTGGGGACAGTCTCCCTGCACGCTGTTCCACTCCGAGGACCTGCAACCATCCGTTTGATGAGTGACATGTGGGTGTTGTGTTTAGGTGCTGTGGTGGGTGTAGTTACCCGTCGCTCCAGGCTCCCGTCCACTCCACCTGACCCCAGGGGTTTCTCACCCTGACCAGCTTCTCCTGACGCCCCCGATAGCTCACCTGAAACCAACATTCATCATCGTCATCATCAAACCTCTTCGTCAACGTGAAGTCATCACCAGAACACCGGGTTACCTCCACAGCGCCGGTCAGCGAGTAGGCGTGGCCTTTCACCAGCTTCTGACGAGTCACGGCCTCCGAGTCTGAGGCGCTGGTGATCTAAACATCATCAAACAGGAAGTGGTTTTATACCATCCAGGAAGCGTTGCTCTGTTTCACAAGCCCGCAGACTCACGTCGATGGAGCAGCCCAGCAGCGCTCCGGCCTCCAGAGCCTTCTTGATGATCTGGAACAGGTTGGACGGAGGTCGCTGGAGGTCAAAGTTCTCGGCGATGCCTCCTGTGAAATCCTCGAAGCCCTCGGTGGTGGATCCACCGGACAGAGCCTCGTAGCATCCGTTCACTCTGCAGCATCACAAAGAAACTCCAACACAACTGTACCGACAACACTTCACCGAGGACCACGACAACCGGCACGAAGGCACTAAAACACTGTACGTTTGATTAAATTCAGGAGAAGAAGAAGAAGTCTTTCTGCCGTCAAGAAATTCTGGTCAACGGAAAGTTCCAAAAACCTTCAGCAGAATATCTTTGTCGTTTAATTGAGACACACAGACCCCAAAGTGAGGCCTCCCTTGGACCTAGTGCACATAGAAATATATATATATACAGTATATATATTCAGGTCTTACTTGGCGTAGGCCTTCTCCAGCAGAGCGCTCCAGAACTCACGTCCCTCGGCCGAGTGGACAAACAGCAGCTCTCCGTCTTTGACCGGCAGACGGTCGTCCACCACCACGTCCACCCACTCCCCATACTGCCAGAACTACACGCACGCACACACACACAGGGAGCTTTATTCTGAGGCCACCATCTACTTCCTGTTCTCCATTGTGTTCAAAATATGTATAAGTAAATAATAAAGACACCCGAGGACATCGTGTCTCTTATAGATAAACAGGCTCTACGATTGATCAGTTCTCTGTAGAACCTCTGAAGTTTAGCTGCTGTAACCATGGCAACAGCCCTGACGCCTGAAGTTACGTCACTCTAAGACTTTAGGGCTTGAATCTTCAGAGCAGCTGCCGGTACCTGGAAGTGGAAGATTCCGGCGTAGTCGTCACCAAACCCCTGGTCTTGGGGCACGACTCGGGCCATCACATATTCATTCAGGGTCAGAGACGCAATGGCCGCCAACAACCAGCAGTCACCTGGACCACCACACAAAAACACACGTGTCAGAGTTAAGCTGTGATTGAACAAAAACACACAACAGAGGGTGTGTCACTCGGGTATGCCGCCCCCCCCCTCTCTCTCTCTGAGTCATATCTCTCGCCCACAGGCCTCTTCCTGTCTTGTGCGTGACCACACCCACTATTTACAGCATCCAGATTTATTCTTTATCGGCTCCATGTATCTGTCAGCCGCAATGTGTTCAGGGGCAGTCAAAGACTGCGATGTGTTCAGGGACTCACCCAGCGCTCCCTGGCAGATGTCAGTCCTGGTGGCTCCGCCCATGATGAACTCAGGGTTGGACACCAGCTCCTGATGGACAACAGTGAAGGAGAGACATGATTGGTCCGTCCTCAGTTCACTTTTGGTCGCTGAAGACACTTTTACTTCATCAGGTTTTCATCTTCAAATATTTGATAAATGACTCAAATATCCGTGAGGTGACAACACAAAGTAATGTCCATGGAAAACATCTTTAATAAAATAGAAACATGTTCAAAACAGCAACTCAAGAAATTATTTAAAAATAAAATAAAATAAAGTGCGATTCAAAGTGGGCAACTGGACTGGCCATGACCTGGATGACTCAGAACCTTCACAGACATATATAAATATACATAACATACGTGTTACACAATACATCGTGGAATACCAACAACAAAAACAAACGTGTTACACAGCACAGAAAAAACAACAGATTTAAAACTAATAACAGGTTTAACAAATATAATTACGATTCCAAAAATAGGATCAGCCAAAACAGGACAAAACCCAACGGTGAAAAAAAACTAGAACACATCACGCAGACAACTTGATTTTCTTCTTCGCTCCCCTGTGTTGTTACATGTTAAACACGTTAAAAAGCTCCAGGGCTTCAGAAGAATATTCTCAGGTAAAAACCTGGAGGTCCAGTCACCTGAATAATCTCACGCGACAAGAATCATGACATTTCCTCTGACTGATTTCTGGTTCTGCGCGCGCGCACACACACACATTGACCCTGTTCTGTGAGTGTGCGCGTGTTCCCTCCCTTCTCTTCCTGGTTCTACAAACAAGTGACACATCTTCACGAGGGAAACGGCCCCGTTCGTGCTTGTATAAAGTCGATTTCATAAAGTTGTTTTGTTGTGGACCCTCAGAGCCGGACTTAGAGGAACCAGCTCCATTTTAGAAAGTTCTGGATCTGTTCACGGACTTCTTTAAAAACTTTATTTTGGGACTTTTATTCGAGATATTTTTTTCTGGGCTCCGTAGATCTTCCATACCGTGCCTCCCCCCCCCCCCTTCTAACCGCAGGCTCCACGCCCCTTCGACCCCACCCACCATTATAGAACCAGAACCAGGACCGGGACCGGATCTTACCGTGGGCCTCTTCCAGGTGACGCCCCGGACCTTGGGGGAGCTCCGGCCCAACTCTTTGAAGCCCAGAGCCTCCGGGGCGGCGGGGAACGTCGGGTCGGTGAAGAGCCGCCCGGAGGAGCGAGCCTGGGCCCGCAGGACCGCGAAGTCCTGGTTCAGGAACCGAACCGCGTTAGCGTTGGTTCCGAACCCGGCGGCCAGGGCCCGCTTCTTGGCCAGAGTGGACGCGACACCGGACATGTTGGAGGAACGAAGAAGAAGAAGAAGACAAAACTCCGCAGCTTCTTCGGAACTTTTTCCTCTGCGCAGATTTTCAGAGTCAGAGTGAGACCTCCGCCCGATGGGGGGCGGGGCCTCGTACACCACGCCCCCTCGTGAAAACAACATCTGTCCAACATTAGAGAGACATGTCACAACCGGAACAATTTCTGTGGGACATGTCCTCCCAACCAGGAAGTTCAATAAAGTCTTTAAATCATTTCATAACATTTGATTTTAGTTTTTTTTACTTTCACACATCAGGAAATAACTTAAGATATTACTACTTAAATGAGGAAAATTATTAAAAAAATAAGTTTAAAGTCTCTTTGATCTCAAATGTGGTTTCTGGGTGACAGCACTCACGGGGACCTGGTCTGATCCAGATCCTTTAGGGGTATTATCAGGGCCGTTGTGCTGTCAGCTGATATCCCCTGGCCTGAGGCTCCACCCCCTTTGTACCTGAAACGATTAGAGGAGGAAACTCTTTCCTCCTCATCCTAGACTGAACACATCCAACAGACTCCTGAGTTTCTGTGGAAGAAGAAGCAGCCAGATGAGAGCAGCTCTGGCTGAAGCTGGTGAGGTTCCTTCGCAGATCCAGAATCCAGAGCTCAGAGAGTGAACCATGAGGAGATGGTTTTGTGTGGTTCAGGTTTCCAGGTGAACACTGCTGTGATCCGTCATTACGCTTCCAGGAGCTACGCCGTGGACCTGGACTCGTTCATTGGTTGTTTGATCCGTCTGGAGCTTCTGTTCAGCGAGTCTCGGGAACTCTCACAACAGTCCACAACAATTAGTAAATTGAACACAGTGCTGGCAGCGCCGCCTACAGGCCAACGGGTCACATGACACCTTCTTCTCTTCCTCTAGTGGCTCTGTCTGGACATCAACTGACCTCCATTGACATCGTCATCTTAATGATATTTGGTTTAATACTTTATATTCGATTTACTGAGAGAGAGAGAGAGAGCGAGACACACACAAACACACAAAGTGTTCTGGGTGTGGTGCGTAACTCACTGTAAAGCTGCTGTTGCTAAAACAGGAAGTAGAAACATTTGCTTCCACATTAAAAGCATCTTTATCTCTCTCTTCATGAGCAGCAGGTGGACAACGCGAGACAAATTTCCTTCGGACAGACACGATTTAAATATATTATCATAAAATGTCAATTAGACGTGAATAGAATAATAGTAACAACCGTGTTCTGGGAATCGGGGGTTAATCTGAAGGCGTACACCGGAAGTCTCACCTCTCGCTCTGCGCGGTGGTCCCGCCCTCCCTGGCATCACACCTGCATCCTCCCCGGAGACTCCGTGCACTTGTTCCCGAACTCTCCCGGACTGTCACAAACTTTCCGGGCTTCTCCAGACCCTCCGGACTCTCCAGAACCTGCAGCACCATGGCGGGGATCGCGTCCACCCTGCGGCACCGGCGGGACGCGGAGCAGGGCGTGGGCTCCCACAACCGGGCACTCCGGTACCTGGACCAGGACTACGAGGCTCTGCGGCAGAACTGCTTACAGAGCGGACACCTGTTCCAGGACGACACCTTCCCGGCCCTGCCCTCCTCCCTGGGATTCAAGGACCTGGGCCCGAACTCCTACAAGGTCCGAGGGGTGTCGTGGATGAGACCGACGGTCAGAAACTTTATTTAACTTCCTTTCTCAGAAACAGACCCGAGCCGCTTCTTCCTGGTTCAAGAATATTCATGATTATATTAACAGAATCCTGATCAAATCCTCCATAATCATCAGAATCTAACCAAACATGTAAAAACGAAGTGAAGCAGCTTCCTGGTTGTGTGTTTGATGTAATTAGGCCACACCCAAAACCTGTCAGGTGAGCTCCCACCTGTGAAATCAGGGACTTGACTTTTGGCGATTTTAGCACTTAGATGATCAGTGAACTTTCTGAACCAGTTTCAGGATCAGAACCTCATGTTTGTTCCTCCTTAACTTCCTGTACAGGAGCTGACCTCTGACCCCGAGTTCATCGTGTCTGAAGCCACCAGGACGGACATCTGTCAGGGCGGTCTGGGTGAGAACCAGTATCACACACAGAGACCAGGTTCAGGATCAGGTCCAGGTTTAGCTCATCCCTGCAGTCCCTGTATCACATGTCACATGACGAGAGCTGGAAAATTACTCTGACATTGAAGTGCGTGTGGTGTGTAGAGTGTGTGTGTGTCAGGTGAGGCGTTACCCGTGGCGACGTGTGTCATCTTGCCACCACAGACGGTAAACAAATGAGCAGGAAGGGAGGAAAACGCTTTGTGTTTAAAGTGGAAATGGTTTCTATGGTAACGGAGGGACACACCTGGGAGCGGCCAATCAGAGTGCAGCAGGAAACCGATCCGATAGTCAACAAGTAACCAAACTCCCATGAAGCCCTCTGACGGTAAGCCCCGACCCCTGTCTGTCCGTCTCCAGGTGACTGCTGGCTGCTGGCTGCCATCGCCTCTCTGACCCTGAACCAGGACGTCCTGGCCCGGGTGGTCCCCCATGGACAGAGCTTCAGGGACGGAGAGTACGCCGGAATCTTCCACTTCCAGGTACGAGAGGCTGATCTGAGGAACATAAAGTCTGTGTCAGAACAGGAAGTAGATGGTGGCCTTCCGAGTAAAGCTCCCTGTGTGTGTGTGTGTGTGTGTGTGTGTGTGTGTGCGTGCGTGCGTGCGTGCGTGCGTGCGTGCGTGCGTGTAGTTCTGGCAGTATGGGGAGTGGGTGGACGTGGTGGTGGACGACCGTCTGCCGGTCAAAGACGGAGAGCTGCTGTTTGTCCACTCGGCCGAGGGACGTGAGTTCTGGAGCGCTCTGCTGGAGAAGGCCTACGCCAAGTAAGACCTGAATATATATACACACTCAGTCCCAGTAAAACCCTGAACCAGTTAAACTGGTCTCCACTGGATTCTGTCCTCAGGCCTTCAGACCTCTAACGCTCGTGTCTCACTGGGACCAGATGTTTGTTGAGTTGTGCAGGTGACAACTCTTGTGTCCCCCCCCCCCCCCCCCCCTTGTGCCCCCCCCCCCCCCCCCCTAATTTATTTCATAGGGAGAGTCCGATGTCCCCGCCCTGCTGCACACACTCGACACACACACACACATTCCTGTCTTCATACGGTGGACTAATAGTTCCTGTTTTTTAGCTGTACCATGTTTCCTCAGGTGTCCTAGATATCTCCTTAGTATCATTCATGTAGTCCTTGGTGTCCTTCATCTGTCCTTAGTGTCCTCATGTCTCCTTAGTATCCTTAATGTCTCGTCAGTGTCCTCATGCCTCCTCAGTGTCACCGTGTCTCTTCAGTGCCCCTCATGTCTCCTCAGTGTCCTCATGTCTGTCTCTATCCATCAGGATGAACGGCTGTTACGAGGCTCTGTCCGGTGGATCCACCACTGAAGGTTTTGAGGATTTCACGGGAGGAATCGCAGAGGCTCACGACCTGAGCCGACCTGATCCACATCTGTTCCACATCCTGCAGAAAGCTGTGGCCCGAGGCTCCCTGATGGGCTGCTCCATCGACGTGAGACAGGAAACAGGAAGTGGTCAGTGGTCCCACCTGGTCACGCAACGGTTTGACGGAAATTAGTTTTCACTCGGTTTCAGATCACGAGCTCGTCCGACTCAGAGGCGGTGACCTCTCAGAAGCTTGTCAAAGGCCACGCCTACTCAGTGACAGGTGTGGCTGAGGTGAGTGGCTCCGCCCACCATGCTTTCATCTTATTTCACCACAAACTTGTTTCCTGAAATCACGTAAAACAGGATTGACCACGGTTTGGTGGGCATGTGATTGGCTGTAGGTGGAGTACCGTGGTAACATGGAGAAGCTGATCCGGATCAGGAATCCCTGGGGTCAGGTGGAGTGGACTGGAGCCTGGAGTGATAAGTAGGCTACTGCAGACAGGTGTACTACATCATATACTTGTACTACGTGAAGTTAGGTGACTCACTGTGACATCACTTCCTGTGGATGTCACAGAAACCACAGGCTGCAGAACTCCATTTACAGCTTCACCTTTAGCAGCATGTTGTCCCAAGGCATGATGGGAACTAGGGTGCCACAGCTGATGTGTGTTTTGTGACAGTTCGATGCAGTGGCGTCAGATCAGCGATGAGGACAGAGAGCGTCTGAGCCACCGCGGGGAAGACGGAGAGTTCTGGTAAACGTGTATTTTCTCCTCCTGGTCTTCACCATCACCATCCCCATCATCATCATCATCATAGCTGATCAAAGACCCTAACCCTCTGTTTACAGGATGTCCTTCTCCGAGTTTCTGCGTCATTATTCGCGGGTGGAGATCTGTAACCTGACGCCGGACGCCCTGAGTGACGACGGCGTGTCCAAGTGGGCTCTGTCCCAGTTCCAGGGCAGCTGGAGGAGAGGATCCACGGCCGGAGGCTGCAGGAATTTTCCCAGTGAGTGATCCGGTCGGACCGGGCTGGGCCCGCAGGACCTGCGCCTTCTGATCCGCTTCCGTTTGTGACCGCAGACACGTTCTGGACCAACCCCCAGTTCGTGATCAAACTGGACGAGGAGGACGACGACCCGGACGACGGAGAGACCGGCTGCAGCTTTGTGGTGGGTCTGATCCAGAAGAACCGCAGACGCATGAGGAAGATGGGAGAAGACATGCACACGGTCGGCTTCGCCATCTATGAGGTGAGATGGTTATAGTCCTCAGACCCCACATGAGGACCAGGTCCACAGTGACCAGCTGAAACAGGCTGATCTGGAACCCAAACACTGGAGTCTGAGCCTCCAACCATTATCAGTTAGACCATGTGGATTCTTTCTTGACTGAGCGTGCTCAGTGGATCCTAAAACAGGAAGTCCAGAGAGCCGAGTGTCTCCATGTCTGATTCTTGGTCCTCTTTGTGTTTCAGGTTCCCGAAGAGGTACGAGGTTCATCATCCAATCGGCTCCTCCGTCTCACTTCTGTAACTCTTCTTCTCTGACCTGACCTGTTCTCTCTCAGTACTCTGGTCAGAGGAGCGTCCACCTCAACAAGAACTTCTTCCTGCGTCACGCCTCGGCCGCTCGCTCAGAAACCTTCATCAACCTCAGAGAGGTCTGCAGCAGGTTCTGTCTCCCCCCTGGAGAGTACCTTATGGTCCCCTCCACCTTCGAACCCAACGAGAACGGAGACTTCTGTGTCAGAGTGTTCTCCGAGAAGCAGGCCGAGTTCCAGTAGGTCCGCATGTGCGCGCACGCACACACTCTCTCTCTCTCTCTCTCTCTCTCTCTCTCTCTCTC
>JAFBJU010014678.1:27426-40237 GCA_016785305.1 Colistium nudipinnis
CTCTCTCTCTCTCTCTCTCTCTCTCTCTCTCTCTCTCTCTCTCTCTCTCTCTCTCTCTCTCTGACTTTGTGTTTGTCTCTGCAGAGAGTTGGATGATCTCATCGAGTCCAGAGTGGAGAAGGTGAGAGACCAGTTCATTAGTCCATAATAATCAACTGTAGATTCCTGTGGGATTTCATATGCAAATATCAGTGGAGTTAAAGTGAGCGAGAAGTTTCGAATACCTTCTTGAATGAAAAAGCTGAGGGTCTTCTGCTTCAGATCCAGATCGATGAAGACGATGTGGACGAACGGTTCCGGAATCTGTTTGGTCAGCTGGCTGGAGGGGTGAGCTTGATCTCCTTCATCTAATTCTGTTATTACTGCTGGTCTGAGGAAACATCTCTGTGCTGCAGGACTGTGAGATCAGCGTCTTCGAGCTGCAAAAGATCCTCAACAAAGTGGTGACCAAACGTAAGAGAACGTTCTCCAGAGTGGTTCTTCAGATGGATCCAGAGAAACTCACCCTAGTCTGTTCTTCTCACAGGATCCGACATCCAGACCGACGGCTTCAGCATCGCAACCTGCCGCAACATGATCAACCTGCTGGATGTATCCTTCTCAGATCTTCTCGCTGGAGGGTAAAATCATCTAGTTGGACAGAAAAGGAGAAATGATTCATTTTTGGACCAAACAGCAATACCCTCAACAGCTTTTAAGGTGCACTCCATCAAACCATACACTGTCAACTGCCGTTTTTGAGCGTAGAAGAAGAACGATGTTTCATCATAAAAATACGTAGATAATTGAGAGTGAACCTGTTTTTTGGGAGAAGATCAGGTGAATCTGAGGGGACAAAAAACAATTCCAGACAAAACACAGGAAAAGGAAAGGGGCTCGAGTCATTTTTTATTCCTCCACCAGATGGAGCCAAACACAAGAGCTCCTCACAGAGAAGGTCGAAAATGAGTTTGTTAAGTGAAGTGTCCTGAACGTGGTCTCAGAAAGACGGCAGTGGGAAACTGGGCCTGGTGGAGTTCAAAGTTTTATGGACAAAGATCGAGAACTTCTTGGTGAGTCTCCAGGTCTTTCCTCGGCTTCGGTGTGTGGAGGTCAGAGGTCACACAGCCGCTGTTACTAATCTCACCTGTGTTTGCTGAGACAGAACATCTACCGCCAGAAGGACGTGGACCAGTCCGGGACCATGAGCTCCACGGAGATGAGGGGTGCAGTGGAGGAGGCTGGTAAAGAACCTCTCGTTTCCATGGAGACCAGGACCTGAACATCTCAGCACACGTTTTACTCTTCTAACATCAGAGTTTATGGCAGGAAGCGCCTCTAGAACAGGAGGATATGACATGGTAGAAAGGTGTGTGACCTCTGACCTCTGATGTTTTCCAGGGTTCAGTCTCAATAACCCTCTTCATCAGATCCTGGTGGCTCGCTACAGCGAACCGGATCTCACCATCGACTTCGACAACTTCGTCAGCTGTTTGGTTCGCCTGGAGACCATGTTCGGTGAGTCCGCACAAACCACACACACACGCATTACACACACTCATCTTCGTCACCATGATGATGACGATCTGTCCACAGACACGTTTAACACGTTGCTCGGAGACAATGACTCAGGAACCATCGAGCTGGACCTGTTGGGGGTAAGAAGCCCGTCTGTGTGTCACATGACCGGTCACCTGGTGTCAGAGCTGTGAGCTGATTGGCTTGACATGATTGTGCTTTCCCTGCAGTGGCTGAACGTGTCCATGCTCTGAGGACCCAGGACCCAGCCGGGACACATCTGGACCTACATGTGGTTTAAACTGTCACCATGGGGGGGGGGGGGGGGGGGGGTGAAAAAACACTTTTTTGGGGGGGGGGGGGGGGGGGGCGTGATAAACTACCTTATGTTACAAATATTAAACTATAAATAAACTTACAATAAAGACCATCACACAATCCACCCGTTTATTTCTTTTAAAACAAAGAAACTGTCCGTTATAAATACTCCACATTCACACCTGGGCCTGTGGTCCAATCAGAATAGGCAGGCTGCAGCTGTGGGCGGGGCTCGGCTTCACAATGGTGACATCATCGCTGCGTTTTCTGGCAGGCAAACTCCTCAGCCCACCTCAGAGCCTCGATAATATCGCCGCTGCTTCCTGTTCCCTTGGCAACCACGGCCGTGCCCCCGGCACTCCCCCCGAGGTGATGACACACGGCTATCGCCCAATCAGAGGCCGGGAGACACGAGTCCTGAGGGAGGAAACCAAGCCAGTTAGACTTCGATCAAAGCCCCCCTCCGATGTCACTTTCAAGTGAGTCCTGGTTACCTTGGGGACCTGACAGACGCAGAGAACTTTCCCAGAATGCTTTAGGTGAGCAAGCAGCATCACATAACTGAGAGGAGAAGCGGAGCTTAGCTGGTTCACCGTCTTCATCACCACCTGAGTCGACATGATGTCATCACATTATAATTTGTTAGTGTAAACATGTCATCGCACTGTCACATCTCTGAAGAAGAAACAAATGAAGAAAGAGGGCCAATCAGAGAGGTCAGGGCTTTAATGGAGGCGGAGCTAAGGTGCGATAGCTCGTCTCACCGACTGAGAGTCCGTCTCCACAGAGTCCACCAGAACATTCCTCCTCCCGTTCTTCTCCAGCAGAACCTGAGCTCGACCTGCAGCCTGAAGCAAAGCATGATGGGAAAACACTGACCAGCACAGACAGACCTGATGTCCTGCATGACATGTCAACTCCTCCCGACAACAGCTGATGGTCTGTCTCTCCTCCCTGTCTCACCTCTCTGGCCTCCAGCCTCCTGATGGAGGTGTTGCTGCTCCTCTGTAGTGTCTTCAGTCGTCTCTGCAGGTCTCTGCGCTGCCACTGAGGGACGGAAGTTTGATCTACGGCCTGTAGGACACAGCACAGGGTCACACCTTCCATCACACGCCAACCCTGCACTGCATTCTGGGAAGCCTACCTACATCAGAAAGGACTCCGACCTCCTTGGCGAGAAGCTGGGCGGAGTCAAGATCAGAGGGGGTGTGGTCAGACAGTCTGGCTGTCAGAGCGTCCACATCCTCAGACAGAATTTGCCCCGCCTCCCGAGCCTGGAGAGAAATTTAAAGAGACAGGTGCACATTTACGTCACAGGGATCTGTAACCCTCACAAACAGGAAGTGACAGTCGGAAACAGGAAGTGACCGACCCCCGCGGCCTCGCGTCCCGTCACTGCGACGATGCGACTGATTCCCTTGACCATCTGCCTCTCTGAGACGATCACCAGGTCCTCCACAGACCCCGTGTGAAGCAGGTGCCTGAATACAAACAGGAAAACACACACTCACCACTTTGCGTTGTGTTGTTGACAACGACAGATAGTGTGTTGCTAAGCAACAGGCCGACACTGATCACGGCTGGGTTCTCGTCTCACGTTCCACAGCAGAGCTCCACAGACGTGTGTCTGTCTGTCCCTCCGTCCAGCAACTCAGAGACGGGGACGCCCACGGACACCACCTGGACAGGGTCAGGGTACACCTGCAGAGAGACAGACAGGTGGTCAGATGTCACACCGTGACCAAACGTTGGTCTCAAGGTCGTCAGGCTTCACCTCGTTCACCGTCCTTAGGCCTCTGATGCTCAGGGCTCTCTGCAGAGGAAGCTCCTCCCTGTGGACCACCTGATTGGCTGAGATGATGTCCCTCACGCACCCTTCCACCTGCTGCAGCTGAGAGACGCTCAGAGAATCCTGAGGAGACACAATCAAACCTTCACGCATGTCTGAGCTGAACTCCACCTGGGCCCGAGTGACGGAGAGACCTTGACGCTGAAGTCGAAGCGCAGGCGGTCAGCTGATACGTGACTCCCTCTCTGACGCACCGACGGACCCACGACCGTCCTCAGGGCAAAGTTCAGGATGTGAGTGGCGGTGTGCTTCACCATGCAGGACAACCTGTGGACCTGAGACGGACAGAGACACATCAGAGAGGATCCTTTATTACGACTCATGGTTTCAGGTTTACCTGGTCCAGGTGTAGATGCAGCTGGTCTCCGATCTGTAGACGCTCCGCTGCAGTCACCTGATGAACCACGTATCCTCCGGCCAGGACCACGTCCTCCACAGGAAACAGCACTTCCTGGAAGACAGGACTGGAGTCTGACCACAGCTCACCCAACACCCACAATGCATATCCCTGGGCCAGCAGTCAGCTCACCTGTCTGGCCCTGATGAGATAGCCGCGATCATGTGACTGCCCCCCCTGTTCAGAGTAGAAGCAGGTCTGGTCCAGGATGACCCCACAGCGTTGACCCTCAGTGACCTCCGGCACCAAGGCCTCACCGTCGTACAGAGCCAGGACTGTTGCACAGCATTCTGGGAAGACTGGAAGGGACTGGGACCTTAGATTGGGTGTGTGAACAGAGGGTGCTGTGTGTTAGTTGAGTCTCACCGTAGCGGTTCCCCTCCAGCGTGTAGTGGTACTTGAGGCTGTCGTCAGTGTGAGGAACCGCCAGCCTCTGGAGCTCCGCCAGACTCAGGACGTCCAGCATCAGCTGGGACTGAACACCTGGCTGCTCTTCAGACAACACCTGAGACACACACACACAGGTGGCTCAAACACTTCCTGCCTCACAGGGAAGATTGCGAATGTAAATAAATACTCATCGTTTACAGCAAATTCAGAATTTCAATGACAATAACAATCTGATGCATTATGGGAAACGTTTGCCCATGCAGCAAACGGAAGCGTTTCCACGGTAACACACCTTGTGGTTCTCTGCTATCAGTCGGCCCAGCTCCTGGCGGTCCAGCCGGACTCCTCTCTCCTCCAGCATCAGGTCCACCAGGTCCAGAGGGAACCCCAGGTCCCTGTGCAAGGTCCAGGCCACTGAGGCTGAAGCACACACTCATGTTAGACCATAGTGTGGAACATCTGAGACTCAGGACTTCTCGGATGGAGAAAAGGTTTCTGTGTTAGTAGGCACCTGTGCTACTCCGTAAATGTCCCAGTGGAAACAACAACAACCTGAACTTCAGTTCCCGTGGCTGCTTTTTATTTCAGAGATATTCCTGAGAGGAGAACTGACCGGGGAAGACTCCATGTTTGTAGTCCATCCTGGTGAGGGTGCGGAGGATCAGCCTGCTGCCCTGCTGCAGAGATGACAGGAAGTGAGCCTCGTTTTCATTGATAACATCCATGATCTGAGGGGAGAGCACCAGCTGTCAATCAATAACTTCCTGTTACATCACTGCTGATGTCATATCAATGCTCATCATCTGGACTCACCCGGTCGGCCTCCCTCTGGAGCTCTGGGTACACGTCACCCTGGGAACCAGGGGGAGGGGTAATTATAAACACGCCTCTTTTGTTTGACATTGTTATTAAACGAGAGAGATATTATGGCATTCATTTTACCAGGGTGTGAATGACGGAAGGAACCAGGCTAGCCAGCGCTCCCTGAGGAGCCCGGAGGACCTCCACACAGAACCGCACCGCGCGCCGCAGGATCCTCCTCAGCACCAACCTGAGGATAGAACACACCCATGAGGTTCACTGGTGGTCAGTGAACTCGGAGACCCGTCGGTGGAGGACTCACTCGGCTCCGGACATTCCTGGATGAACTCCGTCTGCGATGCACACCGATAAGGTTCGGATGTGGTCAGCAACCACCCGGTATGCCATGTCCACCTTCCCCTGGTCTGCTGCACCCGTCCTGCCTCCATACAGCCCCACGTTTGACCTCTGAGGACAGAGACTCCGCAAGTCAACCAGATTCAGACAAATATTTGAACACTATATTTGATCTCTATGTGCATTTTGACATTGGCAATTCAAAGGTCTGTAACCATGGAAACTCAGCGCAGCACTCACCTGGTGGATGGCCTGCAGCAGAGGGGTGAACAGGTCTGTGTCGTAGTTTGACCTCTTCCCCTGCAGGACGCTCACCAGTCTCTCCAGTCCCATCCCAGTGTCCACACTGAACTGGGGCAGTAGGCGCAGACTGCGGTCCACCTCCCTGACAACCCACACACCAATCATAAGGTCAGCACTGGACTGAACTGTTCTCATGTGGACTGAACCACTGCAGGAGTGTCAACCTGTTGTACTGCATGAAGACCAGGTTCCAGATCTCCACCACCTCAGGACTGTCCGTGTTGACCAGGGCTGCGGCATCCCGTCCTCCCACGTGATCGTAGTGGATCTCCGTGCAGGGACCACACGGGCCCGAGTCGCCCATCTCCCAGAAGTTGTCCTTAAGGCCGAACGGAAGGAGGCGCCGGGGAGGAACCCTGAGGAGGAGACATCATGACCCTTGCTGTGACCTTCAGTCTAAATACAACACGGAGAACCTGGTACCTCTGGACATGACTTATAAAGTATTTCACTGGGGTCAAAGATTTGATGACTTTGATAACTGAGTCCAGCTCCAGTCCTCCATCCACTCAGACACGTACCCG
This sequence comes from Colistium nudipinnis, assembly GCA_016785305.1. Taxonomy (NCBI): domain Eukaryota; kingdom Metazoa; phylum Chordata; class Actinopteri; order Pleuronectiformes; family Rhombosoleidae; genus Colistium; species Colistium nudipinnis. Next base: position 33,863 of record JAFBJU010014678.1, read on the forward strand.
ATGTCCAACCAGATCTGTCGGGTCTCCTCATCGGCCGATAGACCTGTCGCATCGTCTCCAGCAAAATAGGACACGTAGAGTCTGTCTGCAGGTATCCCATAATGCTCTGTGAGAAGGCCCCACGCCATCGAACACGCCTCCTCCTGGACACACACAAATAACTATGACCATTTAGGGACGTTTGCTCTGCCCCTGTAAAAAGGAAGTGACCTCTTGACCTTGAAGTAATCTCCAAACGACCAGTTTCCCAGCATCTCAAAGAAGGTGTGGTGGGTCACGTCCCGGCCCACGTCCTCCAGGTCGTTGTGCTTCCCTCCGGCCCGGACACACTTCTGACTGTTGACCACCCTGCGGTAGGAGGCCATGGCACTGCGGGGGTCCGCCGTCCCCAGGAAGACCGGTTTAAACTGGACACAGTCAGACCAAAAACTGAGCAAAAAGAACCCAAACTAAACCAGACAACAAACACTGATAACTAGGTTTATGATGTTCACTTCCGGTTCCGAGAGTCAGGTTAAACAGATCCAGGATCTCCGTTAAATGTAGACATGAATAAAGTTGATGGAATGACGTCAGAAGAAACACTAATAAACCAACTAAAACCTCTAGAAATCATGACGTCATTAGAGTGAGTAAAGTTTAAATAAAGAAGAGAACGAGACTCTTATTTTGAAATGGTTAGCTAACAGCCGCTAGCTAACCCGGACCAGATCCAGTCCACGCTGACCTGGTTCATGCCGGCGTTGACAAACAGCAGGCTGGGGTCCCCTCTGGGCCGGATCGGGGAGGACGGGACCAGCAGGTGTCCATGGTTCTGGTGGAAGTAGTCCAGGAAGGTTCGGCGGACCCGAGCAGCAGACAGCTCCGGAGGGAAGCCGCTCAGGGCGCGAGCTGAGCGGGCAGAGATGAGGTCCAGCGGCCCGCTGACAGGCCGGAACCTCCGTAGCGCCAGCGTCCACATGAAGACCACCAACTGGACTCGGACCGGGGACCTTCAGAACCAGCACGCCAAATGATGTGACACTGCGCGTGCCGACTCTTCTTCTTGACTTTTGAGTGGCACCGTGATGCATTACCGCCACCAACTGGTCTGGAGTGTGGATCGTGATTTAAAATATTTCTCTTTTACGTACATTTATTATTTATTATTATTATAATAATTAAAGGGTGACCGACTTAAGATTTTCTCTTCATTAATTCTATCCTTCAAAGGAATTTAAACAGAAAGTTAAACTTAAAGGTCATTAAAGTTTCTGCAGTAAAAATAAAACGTATTTAACAAAGAAGAACCACAAGGAGGAATAAAAAAAGGGAAATAAATCATAAATACAAATAAAAAGTATATAAATAAGGAGTGGCAAATAAATGGGACCCCGGTATGGATTTAAAAGAGAACAACAAACGCAATAACAGTGATATGAACAGACTGCACATAATACTGTACTCAATTATTTACTGCATTAAACCTGTACTATACTACACTGTACGGTGCTGATATATTCTATTTGACTTTTCTACACTATACAATTATCAATGAATAAATAAAAGTTCCCCATCACGCATCTTGTTGTGTCTTTCTTTCCTTTGTTGGATTTAGGATAAGATAAGATAAACCGTCATTGTCCCACAGTGGGGACAATTGCGGCGTGGCAGCCGCAGAGGCAAAAGTATACAAACGGGTATACAATAAAGCCAACTAAGGCTGTGCAAAAGGAGAAAAAAGATATGTATATAGTATAGAAGATACACTATATACAGTAACCTGAGTATATGCAATGGAACATTGTCTGTATGTAATGTATAATAATATAAGCAGTGAAGAGAAAATTGTGAAGAAAAAAACAAAATACGTGCGGTTTAAAATGAGTTTGAACGGAACAGCTAGTCAAACAGAAAATGACATTCTAAATGTACATTAGTTACAAGTTAACAGAAATATGCAGTTTCAAAATGTAAAGTGCGAGTGGAATAATGAAGCATGCACATTCTCAGGAGACAATAATTCAACGAATGAATACATTACGAGTAAAACTTAAAAGTGCAAATGGATTTGAGGTTATTTTGAAGGTCAATCATTTGACATGATGTTTTACAGGAGGTGATTCAAATGAATCCATGAATGTCACAGAATGAGGCTGATGTCCGTGAACGCCTCAGCACCAGGAAGCGGCTCGTGCTCATCACACCTGATTAAAACCACCTGTCTCCTCAGCAACGAGTCTCCGCCGAACTGGACCTGAGCTCAGGATGCACAAAGGCCTCAAGAAGTACTTCGTCAACATGGACGAGTATCTGTCCAGTCTGGGCCTCTACCGGAAGATGGTGGCGCGAGACGCGTCCAGTCTGTTCCGGGCCGTGTCAGAGCAGGTGAGTCGGGCTAAAGCTAGCAGCGGGTTACCATGGAGACGGGGGGATGGAACCCTAAATGTTCGCTCCACGAACTGCTGTTAATGTACTTTAGTCTGCAGGAAAAAAGAACTTCGGTCTGTTGTAACAGGACAATAAAGTACTTTAGTGTTCAGCAAAGTACTCAATAAAGTACTTCAGGGGTCAGAAAGTATTTTAGTGTTCAATAGTATTTGTTCAGCAAAGTATTTCAAGTATTTTACTGAACAATAAAATACTTCAGGGGTCAGTAAAGTACTTCAAGTGTGCGTTCAGTAAAGTACCTCAAGTATTGGTTCAGTAAAGTACTTCAGTGTTCAGCAAAGTACTTCAAGTATTGTTCAGTAAAATAGTTGAAATACTTTGCTAAACCCTGAAGTTGGTTCAGCAAAGTATTTCAACAATTTTACTGAACAATAAAGTACTTCAAGTATGTGTTCAGTAAAGTACTTTAGTGTTCAGTTAAATACTTCAAGTATGTGCTTAGTAAAGTACTTCAGTAAGATTTTCCGCTCTGCATGAAATGTACTTTACTCGGTAGTAAAATGTTTTTCTGTGGTACTGTGGGGAATCTAATGTCACAGTAAGTACATTTACTCAAAGAAATGATGTCTCTCTGTACTTGTGTATGTGTGTGTAGTTGTATTACTCTCAGAACTACCATCAGAGGATCCGTCAGGACTGTGCCGACTTCATGAGAGCCAACAGATGTAACTTTGAACCGGTGAGTCGCCTGTTGGTCATGTGACGGTTACCCTGAGCAGGGTCAATGCTGTTGCTATGGTTACCTCTGTGTTCAGTGATTTCCTTGCCTCCCGAATACTACAGTTCCCATGAGCCTCAGTGGATTCTGCTGTTTGATCAAGTTGGGCGGGTGTTGTTGTAGTTATGATTTTTTTCTCTCTCAGTTTGTTGAAGGTTCCTTTGAGAAATATCTGGAGCGTCTGGAGGACCCGAAGGTGAGCGGCTTTGGCCTGTGTCAGCTGACGGCCTGTTGCTAACAGTGAGTGTGTTTTCAGGAGACGGTGGGACAGGTGGAGATCAAGGCTCTGTCTCAGCTCTACAGGTGAGAAACACCAGGTACACCACAGGTGTGATGTCATCACTCGACTTACAACCACCTGTGTGTGTGTGTGTGTCTAGGCGTTGTTTCCTGATCTATCGTTACCCGGGGAAACCAGCCACCGTGATCTCAGAGGAGGACCTTGTGGACAAGGTGAGTTACACCTGCTGCTGTCATGTGACCTGATTGGTTCTCACTGTCTCCTCTCCGTTGCCTAGGTGATGCTGTGTTGCTCCATCAATGGTCACTACGATATAGTTTACCCCAGAAGTTACCCCACCTCCGCCGCCCTCTGTCAGTGTGAGTACTGATCAGTGATGTGTTCATATATAATGTGTGTGTGTGAGTGTATATAATGTGTGTGTGTGTGCGCGCGCTTAGCTCTCCTGTACGAGCTGCTCTACACTCAGGTGTTTGGTGTGGAGGAGGCGGAGCTCTATCAAACCATGGAGGCCTTCAGGGTCGGAGGTCGTTGCTATAGAAACAGTCCATCCATGTGTAGTGATATTGACATCGGCTACGACACACCTGAGGACCGAGGACAGAGGTACACACCCACACACAGAAAACTGTGCGTGGGCGCGATCACTTCCTGTTTGTTACCCTGCAGAGACGAGCTGGAATCCAGCGGAGCTCCTGAGGACAAACCCAGAGCTGGGATGGACGACGCAAAGGTGGGCGGGGCTTGACTTGGCGTCCTCTGTCACTCTGGGACAACTCAAGGACCATGTGCTTTGCTTTCCTCGTTTAGCCTGCTGCAGAAGCTCCGCCCCCTTCCAGACTGATCCTGCCCTACAAGGTCATCAAGTCTCTGGACGGAGAAATTTACAGAAACCTGGAGTTTGACGTGTGGCAGGACACATGTAAAGGTAACACGGGTCATACATGACGGTGATGATCTTAGATCACTGACTGAAGTAATCCGCTTACTGCTCTGTGTCACTGACAGAGATGCAGAAGACGGACTACATGGTGTTTGCAGGGAGGCAGTACTTCCTGGGAGACAAGTGTCAGGTGACTGCTTGCCACAAGCCGGCCAATCGCAGGCCATGAAAATCGGACCGGACCTAACCAGACGGTTTTTCAATGAATCTCCAGGTGCGTCTGGAACCCAAGGGGAAGTACTACAACGCCTTCATCCAGGAAGTAGGAACACACGCATCCGCCGTCAACGTATTCATCGAGGAGCTGGGAGAGAAGTAACCCACCGTCCAAACCTGATCCTCACTCTGAGAACATGCTCCTCAGTTTACAGCAACCTCTCTTTCTCAGACACCTGGTTCCTCTCACCGATCTGAAACCTGTCAATCCAGTTCCTGCCTGGAACGTCTCTGCACCCAGTAGAAAAGGAGATCTGGGTACGACGACATCACGTCACGTCACTTCCTCTCCCGATTAGGGTCCTTCTAACACACCTGAACCTCCTGTCCCCTGCAGACTCGGACCCTCGTGGTCAGCGCCATCATCGCCATCGCTACTTCAGGAAGTCTCGAGGCAACGGTAGTGTGAAGGGGGCGGAGCTTCTGATGCCACCACCCTCTTCCTACGGTGGCCCAGCCCCCACAACCCTGCCCCCTCGGTTCCAGCCGGCAGGTCACCCCCGCCCTCCACCTCCGCCGTCACCCGGCGGCATGACCTATGACCCGTACGCCCCACCGCACCACCACCACCCCCCCACAACCAGAGCTCCTCGCTACGGAGCATCCAGGTGGGAGGAGTTACCTGATCATGTGACGAAGGCTGATCAGAGGAGGTCACTAATACTTTCTCTCCCTCTCTCTCTCTCTGTCCCGTGGATTGTGGTCAGAAGCTCAACTCGTTTCCTGAACCGTCACCTGATTGGTCCTCAACTGACCTACTACCACCCAGGAAGACGATATTACCATGACTACGAGAACTACACCTTCAGGTCCCGGTAAACAGCCTCATGAAATGGGTTGGAAGGTTGATTCTAGTCTTTAAACCAGTTTGGGGGCAGTGTTGGACAGTTGATCAGCCAATGTGGTTTGTTCAGCCGCAGCAGGCGTCAGCTGGTAGCCGCCCTCAGTAAGGAATGTCAGTTCGGGTTCCCGGCGGATGCGGTGGACGAGCCGTCCGATCTGGATGCAGCCATCGCGTACTATCAGCTGGACGAGTCCGGGGACACAGTGTTCCCTCTGCCGGTGAGACAACAACCCTCGATGCACGAACCCCCGCCACTGACAAAAGAGACGCCACCTCTAGTGCCCTTGAGCAAGGCACTCACCCCATCTGCTCCCCGGACGCTCTCAGCTGTCCACTGCTCTGTGGCCTTGCATGCGCCACAGATGGGTCCAATGCAGAGGTCAAATTTCCCCCCACTTGTGTGTTTGCATGTGCATGTTGTGTGGGACGATGTGCAATTCTAATTCTAATTCAACAAAGAGGTTTCGTAGAGAAAACAAGAGTTCCACTTGTGAGACGCGCTAGCTGTGTCCCGCCTCCTTCTGAGGCTGCATTCGAAGGCCGTGACTCGCCGGACCAATGTGTCGTTCTACAAAACGTCCAAGGGAATTGGTTTGTTGTCTTGTTTGGTTTGGATAACGTTATTGGTTAAAGCCCATGTATTGTGAAACGCGTGTCTGTTGCTAGGGAACAGTAGGACACGCCCCCTAAATTGAGTTTTCTCCCACAGGGCTCAGCTGTGCCCCCGCCCCCAAACATGGGGGGCCACCCCCCACCACATGGCTCTTCCTACAGAATTCAGAGAGGCTCAGGGCCCCTCCCCCCTGTCCCTCCCCCTGGAAACACCCCCGTCTGCTCGTCAGAGGAGGACCAGGAGGACACGAGCACTGTGGAGGACCAGGGTGAAGATGCATTTCATATTCCAACTAATCAATCAATAACAAGAGCAAACCTGATAACTGTGTGTGTGTGTGTGTGTGTGTGTGTGTGTGTGTGTGTGTGTG
>JAFBJU010014678.1:40411-63075 GCA_016785305.1 Colistium nudipinnis
GTGTGTGTGTGTGTGTGTGTGTGTGTGTGTGTGTGTGTGTGTGTGCCTCAGCTGAGTTCAACGCAGACTTTGTCTACAGCTCTCAGGGTGAGTGTCTCCGTCTCTCCACAGTCTGTCCTCAGTCCATCAGCTGACTCTTGACTCGCTCCTGTTTCAGATCCGACCTACCAGACCTCAGTTTACACTACGGAGGCGTCGGCCAATCAGGTAAAACCTCTGACCTGCAGCCTCTCACCTGAACAGGCTTGAATCACTCTCCGTTTTCTCTTATTGTGAAAGGATGAGCAGGAAGGAAGCACTGCTGACTCTCCACAGAGAGCAGACATGAACTACAACTACACACAGCAGGTACACACACACACAACAGTCATTCTTCAATCAGAGACGGAACAGAAGTCTTGATCAGATTGTTGCTGATCAATGACACAGACGTGTGTGTGTGTGTGTGGGGGGACGAGCGATTCTATGTATATGTGTGTGTGTCTCTCTGTACTTGTGTGTGCGTACGTGTTTCAGGTTGTGAAGCCATTAGCCGTCATCGGGTCCTCACCCTCCTCGTCCTCCTCCTCACCCTCCTCTCCATCGTCACATGTTCCTACTGCTGCTCACCTGCCGCCATCTGCTCACACACAGACACGCGCAGGTTCACAAACACACACACACACACACACACACACACACACACACACGTCTTTAAGTGAAACACGTGGAGATGCCGAACTATCATGTGGCATCTTAATTGACTTACTGACTCTGGCCTGCGTCCAGCAGCCATGGCCATCCCGGCCTCCTCCCCCTGGTTGGCCAATGAGCTGGGCGAGCCTCTCTGCACCGTCATGGCTCCTCCCCCTTACTCCTACGACCCCAACGGCAGCGATTTACCCCGAGGTCAGAGGTCAACCAGCTTTAATCTAGCAGACTTAGATTCTTCTCTGATCACTCATCTTACTGTGTGTGTGTGTGTAGACTGCAGAGTCCTCCAGTATTACTTCAACTTAGGAGTCCAGGTAGGCGCCAGATGGTCTGTTCCTTTAAGCACTGGGTGTGACTGCAGGTCACTGACTGTTGACTCCTCCCCCCACAGTGGTACCACCAGAGCTGTTGGCAGCAGCAGCAGCAGCAGCAGGCCTACCCCCCCCCCTCACCAGAGACCCCCTACACCTACCAGCCCTACACCTCCTACCTGAGCCAGGAACCCATGCACCACGGTAAGACTAGCTCTCTGATTGGCTGTGGGAACAGATCAGGTCGGATTACTCTACAAGAAGTACAGTCTGATCTGACTCAGTCCTGCTGTTCTGCCCCCAGCTCCCCCGTCTTATCCAGAATCCTCCAGGGCAGGAGATGGACAGACTGATGGACACGGCAACGGTCAGTGCTACAAAACAAACCTTCAACCGCAAAGAGAGACGTGATTTCAATGTTGTCTTGTTCCCCGTCCACAGGACCTGCTCCGTCTACGGACGGCTCCGCCTCCTCCATCAGCCAGGCTCCTCCTCCAGTCTCTGCCTCCGCTGTCATGTACCCAGAACAGACGTCCCTTCCTCCCCCTCAAATGCTGCACTTACCGTATGAGGCTCCGCCCATGGCCACCTACCTGCCCTCTTCTCCTCACCTCTCCCATCACTCCTCCTACCACTGCATTCCTTCATCCACCCACTGGGGGGCGCCCCAGCCTGGGGGCCACGCCACTCGAGTTTACTGCCCCACCCCAAATCCTGCACACGTGGTGGCTTACATCACGGCACCATCGCACCACCACACTGCCACACACTACATCCCGCCCACAATCTGACTCGCGCAATAGCAAACATGTTAGCATGCTAAAGAGAACGCGCCACAGGCAATTTCAGAGTTATAAGAAACGTTTCATTGTTCAGCTTTTTCTGTCGTGTCACACTCTTCACGTTTTTGCACAATCGAGTAGTTAGCACATGGTGAAAATCCATTTTTGTTGATTTATTACATACAGAACTGAAATACTTGACACACAGCTCATCACCTGCTGTTCAAAAAGTTGCCGGGTTGTCATAGCAACAGTCGGTGGAGCAGAGTTCAATTGCTTTGTGTGCAAGAACATCAGTGGAAAATTGAGTTTTGAAGTGTCCGGCAGCCAATCGGGTGCAGGACAGCAGTCCCCGTATATTAATGAGGGGATGTATTTCTGTTGAAAGTTGTGTTCAATCTGGTGAGGGTGTTCATTTTGTATCTGGGAAAATAAAGTTTGTTCTTCACCAGCAGCTCAACTGTTCACGTGTGACCTGATTCACCACTTTAGCTCCTCCCATTTAGGGGGGATGGATGACTTTTACGCTATAAAAAATGACTTGTGAGATTTGATTGGTCATTTTAAAACTTTTCACTGCAGAGAATAGCTCCACCTGCAGGTTGGGACTCTTTAGTGAGCCCTTTGTTTCACTTTGGTACTCGTTTATTTGGACTGTCAAAAGTTGTGGATGGTCCCAACCGTCCCGTACCGCTCCCCACCCAAAGAGCAGCACGGTCCCCCCAAGGACGGAGCTCGCCTCGCTGCAGTCGGTCAATTGGCTGACGGAGAATCGTCTGTGTAGCAACGTCCGCTGAAGGTTCCAAGTCCGAGCCGCATTAAACCAGGAAGCTGCGGAGTCAAAACCACAAAGTGAAACCACCCGGAGCATGGAAAGTAGAAAACACAAGTTTGATATGATGCAGTTTATCACTTTCACTGTTTGACTGGTTTTTCCAGAAGTTCGACTGAATTCCTTCCCATTTTCTTTATTTACCTAAAAGAGAATAAATCATCCGGCAGCTGGACTAGCTCAAGTTCCTTCAAGACGTTTCACCTCATGTAAGAAGCTTCTTCAGTTCTAACAAACTGGTGGGAAAGGCTGTGACTCCACACACTGGTTCAGGTACGTGGTCAAAATAAGGCCACAGGAAGTAGAATCTTTCTCAGGTAACCTGTGAAGATGCGAGGGGATGACACCCTCGACATCTGAGTTTACAGCAAACCAACACAAACCAATATTTACTCTTGGACTCCCACCATGATCTGCAACCCAAACTGGGAGTCATCAGAACTCTAAATCCCAGAGCCAGACTGGGTCTTCATAAACGGAACACCACTGTTATTCTGTTTACAGCTGAAGTCTCAGGTCAAACCAGAAACCTGAATCTAGACTAGAACTATCTGCAAGTCCAACCAGACAATCCTTTAATTAGGTATGAATCCCACAGAGGATAAACACCTGAACTTTCCCAGCAGTTCATGAGACGGGAAACGTCTTCCAGGACCTTTGAGTCCAGTTTCCTATGGACATCCTGACGATGTCACTGAGAACCTTCACAGACGGGTTAATGGTCCAAGAAGAACAGGAAGACAAACCAAACATCACGATAGTCAAGTCCCACAAGAAGTCTTAGCATCTTAGCATTGTATGAAGAGAGATCATTGACCTGCCGTGTGTGTCTTGTGTTGTCACGGTAACAGCTCGGCTGGGATCTCCACGGTCCAGAGGTCGCGACCTCCACGGACGCTCAGCGGCTCCTTTAGCCAGCGAGGGTTGGACAGGTGAGTCAGGTGTTTCTCCTGCAGACCAATCAGCACGGCCGACCTCTCCAGGTGGTGTAGCTCCTCCCCCTGCAGGGAGGCAGGGCAGAGCCAGGTCCTTCCTACATCCACCAGCCCTGAGAGGTCACACAGGTGAGGCCTTCAGAGACTCCTCCAGAACAAGACAATAAAAGAAACGGATTCTTCACCTGCCACCACACCGCGGCCGAACCTCTCCCCGGAGTCCTGGAGCTCCTGGATCTGAGCCGGGTCCATGGAGCCGCTCAGAACCTTCCACCACTCGTCTCCCTCCCAGTCCCGCCAGGCGACGTGGATCCCCAGGGTCTGGTTCTCCATCGGTTCTAGCAGGGGCCTCCAGCGGCTCTCCAGAGTCTTCGCCCCGTCCAGGATGAGGCCGGCGTAGGGCTGCCTGAAGGACAGGCACTGGACCTCCATGTCTGCAGAAACAACAACAACAACACAAACTGAAGCAGGTTTCATACAAAACATAAACACAAACATCATAGAGCAGGAATCAGGAAACTGAGCAGGCGTCCTCATCATCAAGCTCAACAACTCTTCTCCGTTGCTATGGCAACCTGGCCACCATCACGCGATGAGCTTTATCAGTTCCGTAAACAACAAATGAACGGAAATGTCATTTTACTTTATGCTACTCTAAGAAATAAATGTATCTTTTCAGGAAACATTCAACTGTCTGTGATCTGCCAAAAATAAAGAAACATTATTTAACATGTCACGAGACAACAAGAGTTTGGTGTTTAACTGTCGCAGTAGAGACGGATGTAATGGTTCGAGCGATTTAACTAAAACATTTCACAAAAAATGTTCATGAATCACTTTGAATCTGTCACCAGTTGAAGAGTTAAACGTTAATTTGCCTTGTTTATACATGAAGTTTGGTCAAAAGCGTGCAGAGTCGGACATTAAACGGTGAACACAGGAAATACATTTGTTGCTTGTCAAATGTTTCCGGTTTCTCCAGTTTAATTCTCCGTAAATAAAGTTGAGAAGGAATCTTCTTTACTCACGGCAGACTCAGCTCCCCTCCCTATGTTAAAAAATGAAAACAAAAAAAACCCTCCTCAAGTCAGAATCGCTTCCGCTGTTTCTTCTTCGGTGGAATAATGTGCAGCTCAGCGGAGACACTGCCCCCCCACGGACGCTATAAGAACTGCATATACACCGATACATTCCTTAAAATAGAAATAGTTGTATGTCATCTTTTTAGATTTAAATGTCTTCATTTCGTTCAACTCTGTACTTCAAATGATTACAAAATATCTTAGAGCATCAATACTGTAAATGGCCTTTTGTTTTTGAAGACACAGACTTTGTTTTTTATTTTTTTTTCCAACAACATGCAAGTCACAGCACAGATCAATAAATCTCCACAACCAATCACAGAAGGTACCGAACAGTTTTTCGTTTTTCTGATGTCACCAAATCCGATGATAATATAAGACGTTGAGCCACAGCTACAGTTTGGAAAATATTTACACAAACACAAACAATCAGCAAATAAATAATACATCCGTAAAAATAATTGAACAAACTTATAAAATCACGTTAAAAAATTAAAAATAGATCTGAAATAAAACAAATTTGGCGCCACTAAAGACGAGAGAAAGTTGATGAGTCACAGGACGCAAAAAGTTCAAATGAAAAGGAGACTCATATAACCCCCCCATTTAAATCCGTTTCAAGAAAATATACAGAATATTTACCACTGTAATGTCAAACCATTTGAGCTGCTCTGACCTCCTGGTCATATGTCATATCGACACACAGCAGGTCAGCTGTAAATAAATATAATAAATAAAACCACTGACTGAGAACGGATGAAATAAACATAACAAATGATAAATAATGTTATTTTGAATATTTCACACGTTGTAAACCTGTCAGTCGGACCAGTCCTGGTCCTCGGGTTCGGACTCCTCCTCCGATTCGCTGTATTCCACGGCGATACGCCGTGACAGAATGGTGGCGACATCATTTCCTGTGGGCTCGCGTTTCTTGGCTTCTTCTTGCTCACGCTGCTCCTGAACTTTCCTGAGCTGGATCCCTGCAAACCAGAAGAGACCAGAACCTGAACACGGGATCAGGACCGCCTTCAGAGAGACCCTGAGTGAGTTCCCAGAGTTCACGCTGACCTCTGCGTATCGCAGCCAGCAGGTCACTGCGGGCGTCGTTCATCGGTACGTTCACGCCATCCGGAGGCTTCCTGCCGTCTGTCTGGGGAAGGGGGGGCGCCGCAGCCGCCGAGGGCGGGGCCTGGCCTCCGGGACGGAAGGGGGAGGGGACATAGTTAGCCGGGGGAGGTGGGGGAGGGGAGGGGCTGAAGGGACGAGACAGGACGGCAGCGACACCTAGAGACACAAAAAGAACACGTTGAGGTTTTATCCACACCGCAGACATAAACAAAATGTCCGTCACCTCGGTTACCAGCAGCAGCAGCTGCGTGATGCCCCTGTGTTGCCATGGCCGCGGTGTGGGCGGAGCTGTTGGGGAATCCCAACTGTCCCGCCGAGGTCACGAGGGGGGGCGGTGGCGGGGGGGCCGGAGGGATCTGATGGTCACTGAGGAGAGATTTGACCAATTTTATGGATGCTGTGGTTCATTAGCCTCCAAGTCAGACTGTGTCATAGATGGGGGCGTGTGTACTTGGCCTCTTTGGCAGCGTCGGTCCGCGCTGCATTCTGATTGGCTGAGCCAGTGGGTGGCAGTGGCTGGTGGTGATGCGGTTGGTTGCGACCCAGAGAGTGCTGGCGGGCGGTTGCTGCGGCAACTACAGAGGACGCAATGGTGGGTCGGAGAGCCCGGTCCAGCGACTGAGTTTGACTGCTTCCGCTGGTCACCATGGCCACGGGATCCTTCCCATCATGCAACTGGGTGATGCGGGGGCTGGCAGGGTAGGACGGGTCCTCTGACCTGAGGAGCAAATTAGAGATGAAACAACCAAGCGCCCCTTCCGGAGCTCCAACTGTTGCCGTCTTTGAACAGGAAATGATGTCATGACGTTTACCTGTCAGGTGACAGCGAACCATCCGAGGTGTGGTAAGGTGACGGCGTCAATCGAGCGTCTGGGCGGAGCTCCTTGTCGTACGCCATCAGGTTCCACTCCTGTCGCCTGTTCCGAGCTTTCCGAACCTTGGCGAAAGAAGAAAAAACGATTTGAGAGACGAATCCAAAACCAGAGAATAGAGAGAAGAAGACAAGACCGACCTTCTTCACCTCCCGACCTGAAGACTCGTCCACGTGTTTCTGCTCCTGAAGAAAAGCAACACAATGAGTCCTACGACGTCCCACACGGAGACCAGACGAAGACAAACAGACCTTTTGTCTTCTCTTCTCTTTTCTTTTGTTCTCGGTAGCCTGAAGCATCTTCTCCTTCCACAGGATGAAGAAGTAGGAGGAGTCGGTGTAGAACTTCAGAGCATCTCGATTATCGTCCCTACACACACACACGCACACAGCGCCGTTGTTGTAATCTCAGGTCTTAGACTTTTTGATCGAAATGACATCAAGGGCATGGGTCTGTTGATGACGGGGACAGGTGGCCTCGTGGAAGGATGGACGAACCCCTCCCCCCACCAACAAAAGAGAGACGGCCACCTCCAATACCCCTTGAGCAAGGTACTAACCTCCACTGCTCTGCGGCCTTGCATGCGTCACACGTTAAATGCAGAGGTCAAATGACCCCCCACTGGTGTGTGTTTGCATGTGCATGTCTGTGTGGGATGCGCAATTCTAATTCTCCTAAATAAAAACCCAAGGTAGTTCAGATTGTGGAAAATGATGCAGATGACGCACGAGTTGACGTGAGTCCTGAGGGTATTATAATCCGACCTGTAAGGTGTCAGGATGTTGAGGGGCGGCGGCTTGTCACAGCAATGGTACATCTCCAGCACCGGGTTGAGGATGGAGCTCCGGGACACCACCTGCTGGTCCTGGGTGGTACTGCTCCTGAAGGCCTTCCTCATGTTGATGTCCTGCAGAGACACTAGGACACAAACGGGACCTGAGTGACTCAGGAATAATCCATCGACTGAGAGGTTTACGCATCATGGACCTTTACCAGGAAACGCCCCCGTCCCCCCCGTCCCCCCGTCCCCCAGACACACTGACAACGTGACGCTAAAATACACATTTGATGGTGGTTGTATTCAAAGGAGCCACCTTCCTCCACCGTGGAGTCCAGCTGCGTGACCTTCACCGCCAGCAGGTCCACTCTCTCCTGCAGGTGGTTCATCCTCAGGTAGAAGGTGTTGGCCTCTGCAAACAGCTCGGTGAAGATGTCCTCGGCGTGACGACCTGCACCACCACAACAACAACATCATCATCATCCGTCCCCCTCGCACCAGATGAAGGACGGCGGTGTCCACTCACTGAGCCCTCCCAGCTGTTTGATGACCGCAGCCAGCGCGCTGTTGGTGACGCACTCCAGCTCAGCCACCACTCCATCAGGCAGAGCTCCACGACACAGATACCTGGGTTCGATGATGCGCTTCACCAGAGGCATGGCTGAGCAGATGGTCAGATCATCGGGATTACCTTGAAGGCGGCTGGCCTTTCAGATGGTGAGGACAGAGAAAGACCAGAATCTCAGGAACCCTTCACATCAAGCTCTGAGTCCAGAGCTGGTGGGAATGAATGCCTGCACTTCTGGACACACACACACACTGTCTCCCAGGGGGGCATCGCCATAGCAACGCAGTCAGCCTTCTGCTGTTATCTAACATTTCACAAGGAAAAGGCCACTGACGCCGTCGTCACAGTGAGCTCAGGATGAGTCAGCGCAATTCACACCAAGCCACCGTAACCATGGAAACCGGCTCTCCTCCGTTCTATGGGAATGCTCACAACCGGATTTCACGTGACTTACAGGAGAGACACGAACGACAGAACTAACAATGTATCATCTATCCAGTACAATAATAATCATTCGTGTTCACACTGTAGATTAAGCAGCTGCTGTAACCGTGGTAACCATGGTCAGGGTGATGAGAACAGTCCCACACGAGAGCATGATATCATGTTTCACCCCCCGCACACACACACAGGTCACAGATCCCTTGATAACCCCATCCCATGTGTGTGTGTGTGTGCGCGCGCTCATCAATTCCATCGATCTATCGAGCATGCGATCACACGATCTGTCTCCGTCAGAGGTGTGACCGCTGATGACGTCATCACCAAGGATCGATCACAGCGTCAACCTGTCGCATCGTAACACGGAGAGAATCGAATCGGGATCGAAGAGACTCACCGTGCGGCTCCGGTCTCCGGTTCTTTCCGTTCAGGAGGAGGCGGGACGCTCGGAGCCGCTCGGCTCCTGTCGGCAAAGATCGGAGACGCGTCCTCTGATCTGCACTGATTTCTGCGGGCTCTTATTTTGAAGGGTCCGGGGCAGGCAGTCCACCGGAAGCGCAGAAGTCGACGCTTGTTGTGGTCCTCAGTAGCGGACTCTCCGGGCGGACAGGTGCCTCCTCAGCCCGGTAAGACCCGGACCCGCTCCGCCGACCGTAGATCACAGTTAACTCGGTGCTAACCAGGCTAACGCCACCCGGTCCAGTTTTAGTTCCGGTGGACCGGGGCCCGGTCTTCCATGGACCCCTGCTGGTGACTCGCTTTAAACGGATCCGGAGCGAAGCGGGTCAGCGACCCAGCGGTGTGTTTGGTTCAGGTCCTGCAGTGATCCACTCCGGGGCCCAGATATCTCTTGAGTCCGTGTTTTTAAAAGCTTACTGTCCGGATCTGGATTAGTCTAAATTCGGGGCTAGACGTTGAACCAAGACCATGACCAGGTTTTATCATCAGTATACAGGTTTCCAGCATCCGGTTTATAAAACAAGGGTCCAGCATCTTTTCTCGGGAAGTACAACACCTTTAGATTAGAAGATCTGAACCATGACATCAGTCTTATTGATCACCACCCAGCTGATTGTGTAATTGATGTCTCCATGATCAATAATTATTAGCTGGTCTGAATTGATCACATGACGATAACATCAGAGGAAATGTGTCTTCTGAAATGAAACAACTGATCAGTGTTTTTTTCTCTGCAGGTCAAAGGTCATGGCTCTCATCTCTCTAGAAGATCTGGACGGGTTGGACGAGGAACAGCTGGATGATGACATCACAGACAACCCTGAGCCAATGGAAAACGAGCACACAGACCGGCTGCTGGCTCATTGGCAGGCCGTCGCCAGCACCCACCAGGTGTCCGTCCCCCCAGGTAAGAGACCAGGTGTCTGCAGGTGTCCGTCCCCCCAGGTAAGAGACCAGGTGTCTGCAGGTGTCCGTCCCCCCAGGTAAGAGACCAGGTGTCTGCAGGTGTCCGTCCCTCCAGGTAAGAGACCAGGTGTCTGCAGGTGTCCGTCCCCCCAGGTAAGAGTCCAGGTGTCTGCAGGTGTCCGTCCCCCCAGGTAAGAGACCAGGTGTCTGCAGGTGTCTGTCCCTCCAGGTAAGAGACCAGGTGTCTGCAGGTGTCCGTCCCCCCAGGTAAGAGACCAGGTGTCCGCAGGTGGCCGTCCCCCCAGGTAAGAGTCCAGGTATCTGCAGACCGAGTTCAACTTTTCCTCTGTCTGGTTTCAGACATGACTGGACCCATACAGGAAATGACCCGTCACAGTCAGCAGCGGGAGCCCCTCCCCTTCACGCAGATATCCCGCCACGAGAAGGTAAAGACCCTGAGGGCACACCAGAGCCTCTCAGACCCAGTCCAGAGGTTTGAGATGAATGTCCGTGTGTGACCCCCTGCAGATGGGGGAGGTGCTGTATGAAGAGCGGTTGTATCCTGCGGGTCACTGGGCCTGTGTGACCCGGGGGGAGGAGCTCTATGAGCAGAGCATCTCCATGGGCTTCATGAAGCTGATGCGCTTCATCTGTAAAGAGAACTCTGCAGGTAAATGAAAGATGGGGAGACCCAATAGACCCGGTGGGTTCTTCATTGATCCTGGTGTACTGATGGCGTGCAGGTAGATACCTAGGCATGACGGTGCCCGTGGTCAGCGACATCCACCTGATGGAGGACGGAACCACGTTGGGGAGAGACGTCCAGACCCTGTTCTTCCTGCCGGCCGAGTTCCAGAGCGACACCCCTCGACCTTTGGACCCCGACATCACCATCGTCTACCGGGAGCCAATCAGGGTGGTTGCCAGGTTAGTGCGCCTCCCGAGGGGAGCGCTTGTGGGCGGGACACGACTGAACCCATCTGCTCTCTCATTGGCCAACAGGACGTTCCACGGCTCCACCACCGAGGAGACGTTGAGCTGCCAGATCCGTCGGCTGTGGGAACTGCTGGGAGTCAGCGATGCGTTCAGGGACCAGTACATGGTGGCGGTGTACGAGAACCCCAGCGTCCCGCGCCACAGGAACGAAATCTGGTTCGTCAGACGCCACCCGTAGACGCCTTCCCCTCATCCTTCGCTCCCATCGGTGACGGCCCAATCAGAACGCGCCTCACAGCTCCTGTCGCTAAACCCCGCCCCCTGAGCGCTTCTCTCGCTGGTTCAAATTCAGTTTGATGGCGTGAAACTTCTTTGTGCATGAACGGACTTTCATTTTTCATCTGCAGCTTCTGACCAAACCGTTTTTTTTGTCAACCGTCTTCTCAAATATTTGTGTATAAAATGTGACCTTTGACCCGTCTGCATTTGTGGTTCAAATATGTTTACATTTGTTTGCCCTTCAACCCGCAACGATTCCAGCGGCCCAGACTTTGAAAAGGAATTTAAAAGATGGAATGAAAAGTTTCACAAACTGACATGGAACCAAAAGTTTATTTACAAAAACAAATCGGAATCAACAGTCAAAGGAAGAAATACACACTAAAAGTATTAAAAAACCAAAAAAAAGCCGGCGTGATGTCATCCAGCTGAACGACATTGCAGATCAGATCAGGTCGGCCACTGCAGAGACAAGAAGGTCAACAGAGACCGGCGTCAAGGCAGATACTCCAAATCCCAAAATGCACTGCGGCGACGGGCCGACACCTACCGTTCATGGGCATCTCGTCGATCTGGGTGGAGTAGTACTGCTCGATGTCCCTCAGGATCCTGATGTCATCGTTCTTCACAAAGTTAATGGCCACGCCTTTGCGACCGTAGCGTCCGGATCGTCCGATCCTGCAAGAGGTCAGAGGTCAACTCGGGGTCATTAGGCGCCGAACGATGGCCGGAGGGAGGCCTACCTGTGGATGTAGAGCTCTCTGTTGTTGGGCAGATCATAGTTGATGATCAGAGACACCTGGGGGACGTCCAGACCTCGAGCCCACACGTCCGTGGAGATCAACACGCGACTGAAAACACAGGCGGACACTCAGAGACGGTCGGAGCGGATCGGTTACCATGGCGACGGCAAGGTGAGCCTGAAGTTACCTGGCTCCTGATCTGAACTCCTTCATGATGGACTCCCTCTCTTTCTGAGGCATGTCTCCGTGCATGGACGACACCGTGAAGTTGGCTTCCCTCATCTTCTCGGTGAGCCAGTCCACCTGGTGAAGAACCACAGAACACGTCTAGACCCTGAGGATGGGAACCGACATTCGCCCAGGAAGATTGAGCTCGACCCCTGACCTTTCTCTTGGTGTTACAGAAGATGACGGCCTGGGTGATGGTCAGCGTGTCGTACAGGTCGCACAGAGTGTCAAACTTCCACTCCTCTCTCTCCACGGCCACGAAGAACTGCTTGATGCCCTCCAGAGTCAGCTCATCGCTGAGGGACACGGAGAGAGTTCACACGCCGTCCACACACACACACACACCTCCTGTCCACACGCGTGTCCACTCACCGTTTGACCAGGATGCGGATGGGGTCGGTCATGAACTTGTTGGTCATCTCCAGGATCTCGTGCGGCAGCGTGGCGCTGATCAGGCAAACCTGAGTGGCAGGAGGCAGGTAGCGGTACACGTCGTAGATCTGCTCCTTAAACCCTGGACACACCCAACACAGCAGCTGTTCAGATCCCAGTTCAACCACCAAACGCTGTTTCCCAGAATTCCGTTCACCCCAGCCATCGAACCGCTCTCACCTTTGTTGAGCATCTCGTCGGCTTCGTCCAGCACCAGCATCTTGATGGCCCTGGTCCTCAGACTCCTGCGACGGATCATATCTGCGGGACAACAAACGTTAGGGTCCGAGGGGCCAACGCGTCCCACGCCAGGAAACAGGAAGTACCAGGACTCACCGAACACTCGTCCCGGCGTCCCGGCCACCACGTGCTGGCCGTAGTCCAGTTTCCTGATGTCCTCCCCCACGTTGGTTCCTCCGATGCAGGCGTGACACTGAACGTTCATGTAGTCTCCCAGAGCCAGCAGCACCTGGACACAGAGAGCCAATCAGGGACCAGGACACAGCAGCGGCTCACAGCCGCCGTTGGCTGAACCAGGCTTACCTTCTGAATCTGTCCCGCCAGTTCTCTGGTCGGAGCGAGGATCAGCGCCTGGGTCTCTCTGACCTGCAAGGCAGGAAACCCGTTAGAGACCTGAAAGCAGACTTCAGACCCGGGTCCAGAAACCCAGGCCCTCATCAACATGACTTTGAGGATGAGATTGGTGGATCATCATAGGAGCTGAACGCACCTGGATGTCCAGACACTGCAGCACCGACACACAGAAGGTGGCCGTCTTTCCCGTTCCAGACTGGGACCTGAGAACAGAGAGCGGTTAGAGATCAGACGGCGGACTGAGACCGGATCCCTTTATGCAAGAGTAAACCTCTTACTGAGCGATGACGTCTCTGCCTTTGATGATCTGTTTGATGGCTCTCTGCTGAATGGCTGAAGGTTTCTCAAACCCTGGAACACAACACACACACATTATACACCTTGCGTTCCTCCAGAGTCCAGATCCACCGGTGAATCGTAAACCCTCTGTAGGGACCAGCGGCTGCACTCTAAACACGACTAATAGGAATCATCTGAAAACTGCGCCTGTTGGGTCATAAACCTCACGGAACCATTAGAACCTAACCCTTCCGTGGGTTCCCCGTCAAAAGCGCGCACGCACGCACGCAGACACAGAACTGGCGCCCGGCGGAATATTAGCATTAGCTTCATGCTAACTGCTAACCGCGAAGACACAAAACGCAATTTCAGTGGTTGGGGGCCAAAAGTCAACGACTGGATGAATCGACAGACTAAAGCAATCAAATGTTTTCATCCAGAGAGCCAATGGCCTCCGATCAACGACGACATTCGCCGCGAGGATTAGCAGTTAGCTTTAGCATAAGGGGCTACGTCTAGCTCCGCTCGGCCTACCGTAGGCGTAGATGCCGCGGAGCAGATCCTCTCGGAGGCCCATGGTGTCGAAGGTGGGGGTGACGTCCACCTCCTCGCTGGTCTCGAACTCCACTTTGGTCATGTCCTCGTCCTTGAGGAGCCTCTTCCGTGTCTGCGCCCCGGCGGCCGCCATCGTCCTGCGAGAAGTGTGTCCGACTGAAAGCCTCTGAAATTCTGCGGAGCCGAGTACTCTTCAGGACTAAAGGCTACGAGCTAGCACGTGTCGCACTGCTGACGCACAGGAAGTGACGTCAGGCGCAAAAGGGCTGTTCCACCTTTTCACGCGACCCTGGGTCGACGTCCTGTTACTATGGCGACAAAGAGTCGCGATCAAATGTTTTTATGGGAACGGTCACGTGACAGCTGCGTTTTATGAAAACGAATTTCAGTCAAGTTCAAAGCGTCACATGGTCTTTACAAAAGGGTTTTATTGGTTGTTTCAGCAGAGGAAAAGCTGCTGGATAGAACCAGGCATGTGAGGGAGGTCAGAGGTCACGTGACCCATGACTTTGATCAGATAATCACCTCAACCACTTTGTGTCAATGTTATTCAAATCCATGATTGGTGAGAAGCGACTTGGTCAACTGCCGATACATTCATGATACAGCTGGCACACGCAGTTGAATCCATCGGTTGTATAGTTTGATCCTCATTTACATAAGTGAAGCTCATCTCATCATGGGATCTGGGTGAGGAAAAAGTCTGATCCGCTGTGGTCGCTGCCGTTACGTGATGACAAAGCCAAGACGGCCGTAAATCTGCTGCGTCGTCACCACAGAGAAACCATTGTGTGTGTGTGTGTGTGCGACGTCAGTCGTCTTTGGATTGGTGGAGGTCCAGACTGACCACCTGCAGCTCCGTCAGGTTGTTGCTGCTCTGCTGACTGATCACCATCTGAAAGGCAAACAGGTGTCAACACAAACTCTCCCACACGTGCGTAACCATGGAGACGGTTCCGACTGTACCTGGTGGAGCTGGACGGCCGACACCGGGATCTGAGCAGCGACCGGAGGGAGCGAGGCCAGGAAGAGCTGCGGGACGCCACCTGAGCCACAACACGCAACTTTAGTCCAACAACACAAAGGGAGCCATGACCGCACGTGACTCAACTTAACCTGCGGAGGGGTCTCACCGGGGTCATGTGACTGGGCAGGGCCTGTGGGGGGAAAAGTGCTGAGCGATGGCGTCGGGCTAGCGTACATCACCGCGTGACTGCCGGGGTACATCATGTGACCCACTGAGGAAGAGGAGACGGCGGAGGGAGGAAGAGCGGTGGCAGAGGGTTCAGAAACACTTCCTCACAACGTCATGAAACACAGTCTCACCTGTGGAGGAGGCGGGGCTCTGGATGTCTGAGCTGCTGTGATTGGTGGAGGTTGTCTGGACCTGGACGTGCTGCAGCTGCTGAGAGATTCCTCCTCCTGACGAGTTCAAACACAGACGTGAACATAGCTTGTACTAAACACACACACTTGTATTCTGTATCTTTGTGAGGACGCTCATTGTCCACTATACCAAATAAGTCTTTCGGAGAGGGCAAACTGGTTCTCGCAAAGAAGGTGTGCTGACCTGTCAGTGACACGGTGGCGGGCAGGCGGAGCAACGTGGTCTGCTGAGTGGGCGGAGCCTGAAGTGTGGCCAGAGACTGGCTGAGGGGGAAAGTTCGTGTGCCGGGGGGCAGCGAGGCACCTGTGGACAGGTGAAGTGGGAGGGAGCGAAGGAATGGTAACCTTGAGTGTCTCCATGGCAACAAGCTGGTTGATCCCGTCATTTCAACAGGAGGAGGAGAAGAAGAAGCACAATAACCAACAGAGACGGACTACCTGGCATCAAGGTGAAGCCTCCAGGGAGAACCACCCCTGCTGATGTCTTCAGCACCGTCCCGTTCGAGGAAGACGGAGACGAGGAGCAGGAGGAGGGCTGGGTGGTGAGCGCTGGTTTGATCAGGTCCTGCGGAGACAGACAAGACTCAGCATCAGCTGGAGGTCCAGCACAACCGAGGATCCAACGGGTGGATCAGGGGGGTCGCGTACGCTGGTTACTACGCAACGGAGGGGTCACATGATCATCACCAGCTGTAGCTGACCAATGGTCAGATGGACGTTACCTTGGTTACTTCGGAGCACCCGTCCCCCTCAGACACCTGGTAGGTGAGGTCGGTCTCCTCGAACCCGGTGGCGCTCATCCTCTGGTCCGAGGACGGGTCTGAGCGTGGGGGGGAGTCTGGGGAGTTGAGGCAGGTCTGGATCAAGGCCTTGCCGGTCTCTGAGGTGATCATGGGCTGCAGCTTCCTGGTGGCGAAGGTGTAGACGTGACCCGTCTCGCTGGCCACCAGTAGCAGAACCTGAGTCCCAGTCAGCGTGGACAGCTCGTAGGCCTGAGAGGGTTGACACAGTTTAACAAGCAGGACCCCTGTGACCCCTGACCTCTGCCACTCACCTTCTTCATGATGCCGGTCTTCCTCTTGCTGAACGTGGTGTAGCGCCTCAGCTTGTTGTCGATGAACTCCATCTTGATCTTCACCCTCCCTCGGGTTTTCTTGCCGGGTTTGGCCCCCGGGACTCCGGGGCTGATGCCCGTGTAGCCTCCGCTCTGACCGCCGGAGGAAGGAGCCGCCCGGCGCCCGACCTCCGCGTCGCTCCTCTCCCGCTTCCGCCCTCTCCTGTCCCCGCCTGAACCCGGCGTGTCTTCATCGTCCCAGGTGTCCGAGTCCTCCGTCCCCACCTCGGTTCCGTATTCTCCCTCCGCCTCGGTGTGATGTCCCGGTGCGGCCGCCGTCACACTGCTCAGTCCGATGCCGTTGCCCGCTTTGCCGGGTCCGGTTCTGGTGCCCATTCCTCCTGACCCTCCTCCCGGGGCTCGGAGCCCCTCAGTCCGGGCAGAGAGACCTAACAGCTCCGCTAGCCGTTGGCTAACAGTTCGCCGTTAGTTTAGCTGTAAGAGAAGCTCCGAGTCCATCGGGAAGCTCCGTGAATCCCCGGAAGTTCCGTCAGACGCAATCAGACTCAAACACGAACATTGCGCCACAGAAACTTCAACAACTTTCACTTGAATAAAGAGAAAAGTTAGAAATGGTGTTTCCTCAGCAGGAGTCACCCAGGCCACGCCCCCAACCAACAGTACCCAGTCATATCCGTCCGCCGGACAATATAGATCCTCCATCTGGCGGCTCTGGACTCACACTCCGCACTTCAATCATCACGCACTTCATCAGAAAAGTGACCCTGAAAAACGTTCCGCTAAAATACAATTCATATCACTCAAAACACACGAGGCGCGCAGAGAGAGAGAGAGAGAGAGAGAGCGCGCGCAGTGATACCGACCATAAACATGCAGAGGAACTACTTTCCTCCATATACGGAAACAGGTTTCCTTTTATGGCGACGCAGCTCCTTATATGGTCAATGAGTGGAACCTGGAAGAGTTAAAACAGGAGAAGAAGAAAACAGACCAGTAGGAGGAGACGGCAGAGAACATTAGAAGAGTAAAATGTTATTTTCTAGTTCCTACTGTTGTGATTGAAAAGATGAAAAATAAAAATATATTTCTTTACAAAAGTTTATTTTCAACAGCATTTGTTTTCATACATTCAAAGTTGTTACAGCAACAGTGAAAGTAACGCTCAAACTTTAATCTGTAGCAAACAAAGTCACAACGTTTACATTGTTGACATTTGCATAAATGACACAATCCAGACCATGAGAAAACAAGTAGAACAGATATGAAATATCTGTGTAATTTCAAAACAAATCAAATCCGCTTCACTGTAGTGAGACAGGAAACCAGCAGGGGGCAGCAAATACACACACGCAGAAGGACAGGCGTGTGTGTGTGTGTTTCTTCTACAGACACGATGATTTGGGTGACTGGTCACTGTTCAATACTCATTGTTAATTTAATATTGATTATTGTTTTATCTGTAGACGACTGTCTCCCCGAATGTCAGATTTTGTCTCTCTCCACATATATACACACTCACACACAATCACACAGCCCATCTCGGAAGAAGTATTTTCTAAAAATCATGTGGTAAAGCCTAAACCTTTGAAAGTGGTGTGAGATGACAAATATCATGGTCATGGATTCAAAGTGTAGTTGGGATGATAACACAATCGGTAGCACAATCACGTTGTCCTTTCCACACCTGAACTCATTCAGTGGAGTCACTCTTGACTTTGTTTATCTCAGTTGTCCGGCTGCACGTCAGCTGACGCAGGCGGTAATCTTCAGGTCAGCGCTCTCACGGCGGAGGATTAATCAGATGGATTCTGATTGGTGGGTATCTGAGTGACTTGATGTGACCTCTGACCTCGTGGCTCAGTTCACTCACTGACCCACCTGGATAACTGCATGAATAAGCAGCTGTTCCTAATAAAGTGCTCACTGGGTGTGCACTGCATGCCGTCATTGAGCAGAGTTCAAATCCATTTACCTGCAGACAGAAGAGATGACGTCATCATCCAACAAGCCAATCGGAGGTGTTCTCAGCCGGGGGCGGAACCAGGATCAAGAGTCTATCTTTACTTCAGATTAATAGAGGACCTGTCCTCCAGCTCCTCACTCGGACCCGCCTCACACAGCGGTCATGTCGTTCGGGTCCGTGGGGGCCGCCCCCCCCTGGAGGAACAACAGCTACGTCCCGGGCAGAGACCCTCCGCTGTCCGACCAGGGGGAGACCATCATCGGGGTCTACCTCCTGCTGCTGGGTGGGTGCTCCAGTATCTGTAACTGTAGAGACTCAGAACCTCTGAGTCACATGTCAGAACCCAGTCCGACCCGGATAAGGGTCCAAAGTGGGTGTTAGGTTGTTTGATGAAGACAGTGGAAGAACACGCTCAGGGCCAGCATCCAGGACTAGGACCAGGACCCTGATCCAGGATCAAGAGCTGTGAATTTGATGTCTTATTTTTGTCTCACTGTGGACCTTCTCTGGTTCTCTGTGTTTCAGGTTGGTTGTCCTGGTTTGGAAACAGCATCGTCCTGTTTGTCCTGTACAGACAAAGAGCCACGCTGCAGCCCACAGACTACCTGACCTTTAACCTGGCCGTGTCCGACGCCAGCATCTCAGTCTTTGGATACTCCAGAGGAATCATTGAGATCTTCAATGTGTTCCAGGACAGTAGCTACCTGATCTCCTCCATCTGGACCTGCCAGGTACACCCGGGAACACAGTGAAAGTCTTTAGGGTTTAGAACCTGCAGGATGAACCTGTTCCCTTGGTCTCCTCCAGGTGGACGGGTTCTTCACGCTGATGTTCGGTCTGAGCAGCATTAACACTCTGATGGTGATCAGCGTCACCCGATACATCAAAGGGTGTCACCCGTCCCGAGGTGAGCGTCTCAACATGGACGGTCTGTAGGTAGACGGACTGTGGGAGCAGATCCCGTGTACTCCCTATATAGGTTGCGCATTGAGTACATGGAGGATTTGGGGTATTTGTCCCTGGTTTTACCCAGAATTCACTGGGGCAATTTAACTCCCATCTGGCCGATGATCAGGTTGGTATCATCCAGGAGAACCGACCGGGTCCGAGGAGGGTTGATGCGTGTCTTGGTTTTTTTTCAGCCCGTCACATCAGCAGGACCAGTGTGTCCATGTGTCTCCTGCTGATCTGGATCACAGCTGGATTCTGGTCTGGAGCTCCACTGCTCGGATGGGGGAGCTACACAGGTGGGAAACACGTCAAATGTCCAGCTGATTCCTGATCTGACCTCTGACCTGATCCACCTGCAGATCGTGGCTACGGGACCTGTGAGATCGACTGGGCCAAAGCCAACTTCTCCGGCGTCTACAGGTCCTACATCATCTCCATCTTCGTCTTCTGCTTCTTCGTCCCGGTGCTCGTCATGCTCTTCTGCTACGTGTCCATCATCAACACGGTGAAGAGAGGAAACGCCCTGTCGGCAGAGGGAGACCTGACCGACCGCCAGAGGAAGATCGAGAGGGACGTCACCATCGTGAGTCCCGAGGTCGTCACCTCAGCAGCCAAGTCCATATTGTCCTTTAATCCTCTGGTGTCTCCTCCAGGTGTCCATAGTGATCTGTACAGCCTTCATCCTGGCCTGGTCTCCGTACGCGGTGGTATCCATGTGGTCCGCCTGGGGCTTCCACGTGCCGAACCTCACCAGCATCTTCACGCGCCTCTTTGCCAAGTCCGCCAGTTTCTACAACCCGCTCATCTACTTCGGACTGAGCTCCAAGTTCCGTAAAGACGTCGCTGTCCTGTTGCCCTGCGCTCGTGACGCCAAAGACACCGTCAAGCTCAAGCGCTTCAAAGCCAAGGCCGACGCTCAAGGCCGCGCCGCCGGTGGGGGCGGAGCCGGACTTAAAGTTCCCCTGAACCAGCCAGAGCAGAAGAACTGGCCCACGCCCTGCACACCGCCGCCGGTCAACAAGGAGGTTTTCTACATGGACGTGCCGCCCCCATCTGACGCTGAGTTTGAGTGTGAGAGACTGTGATGGGCTCGCTGGGTCAAAAACAGCCAGACCACATGAAATGTGACGGACTGTTGATTAGGCCAGACAGAAACACACAGTTTCAGGTTCATCTTTCTTGAACATGCTGCAAAGTAAAGCAGCGAATCAAGTCTTAAAGAGTCATAGACACACACTGTGTACTGCAAATGTGTATCGATAAAGTATTTATCGATACACATAGGTACACATACATACCCTCACAAAAAAATGCTGTATTTTCGTCTTTCTATGTTGCCTCTTTGGGACTTGCCTAAATCCTCCTTTCTGAGGTAAGTCTTCATAAAACCTCCTTCGCAGACTTGTCCACGATATGGAACTACATCTTTCTTCTACAATCATTATAAGTTTATTATCTTTACCTTGATTATCGCACCTAGAAAAACCCCATTGACAAAGGCACCACTCTGCCCTCCGGTGGCTCCTCTGTGAACTGCAGCAGCTTGTTGAACACACACAAACAATGAGCTTCGACACACAAACCTCAGTCTTCACGCTACACAACACCTGAGTTTACACGCTGCAGAGGAAAGACACAACATAAAGGAATACAACTGTGTTTGTGTCACCGTCTGGTTGTTGTTGTTGGTGTCACACCACGCCGTGGTTTTTATGGCAGCAGGTGACACACACACACACAAAACGTCCTCCTGGCTTTGTGTGCGTGACCTTCCCTGACTGCTCACGTGTGTTTTTTTCCACACGCTTCAGCGGGAGGCCGAGGAACCTGCCGTGTGTGAAAGACGTGAAGCTGCATCATCACAAAATGAATTTCTTCTTCATGGCCTCAGCTCAGCATCTCGTTTTCGATTTTTGTTTGATCTTTCGTTGAGAGTGGACAGCATCATAAGAATTTCAATGTACATCTCATGTATACTGGACAATAAAGGCTCCTGAATGGCCTCTCGTTTCCATCCCCAGTTCCTCACTCGGTTCTCTGAACTCGCTCCTTCGTGCGCAGGTGTCGAATAATAAGAGAAACATCAACATATCAAAGTGAGAAAAGGCTGCAGTGGGCTGGTTCACTCCGTTTTTATGGCATGAAACCGCACATCGTGACCCTGCGTGAGGAGGTCAGAGGTCAGAGAAAACCAGGCTGTCCTGAGCTCAGCAGTCAGCACGTCACCAATCCATTTAGAAGCATCCATCTCCAGGTTTCTTCAGCGTTCAGCAAATATTCCAAAGTGCTTAGATGCAGCGTCTTTAAATTTTCATCAGCCCCCCTGTGCCCCCCCCCCCCCCTCAGAGAGGAGTGATGAATTATTCAGCCCGAGCCGAGGTCGATGCTGGCAAACACGCTGTAGATCCTCCTCACTCTTCCTGCTTTTCAGCCAATCACAAAGATCAAGGTTGCTTGCTCACTTCATTAGGTACAGCTGCTGACAATGTAGATGATGAAGGAAGCCAGCCATGGCCAAGCCTGGACAGAACCCCGAAGTACAGTCAGACACAGGGTTTTATAGACCAGCACTTTTGCATATTTGCAACATTTGGCCTGTACCAGGAGCGTTGGCTTGAGTTGCAATCATCTCATCTTTGGGGGAGAAGAAGGGAGGTGAGAACCGTGCATGCCACTGCGGTCCCCTCTTCAGCATCCATTCTTGCTTCTGCTGGTTCGAGATTCCCGTGGCTGGTGAAGGCACCGTACCAGGGCCCTCCAAAGTTCATCGATACCATGCAGATGATTCGGACAAGGGTCTTGGATGGACTTGTCCTTGCTTGTATCAGAAGCCTTTTGAAAATAGAACTGGAACCTGGCGAGGCCAAAGAGCCCCGTTCATATGGACGCCAGACGTCACCATGGCAACAGCCATGAGGCTCAACTAACGTGGGTGGGTGTAGCTGAGGGAAATGTCCTGAAATAAACAGGAAGGATTGTTGGAAACTTGGAGGACATGATTCATTCAGTGTCCTCTGTGAGGACGTCTCACGTCAAACAGCTGATAGATGCAAAGAGACAGCTGAAGACGCACAAGGACAAAAACGCCACGCGCCTCATCCTCTCATTAGGGTGAACAAGTGAAACCA
Source organism: Colistium nudipinnis (assembly GCA_016785305.1). Taxonomy (NCBI): domain Eukaryota; kingdom Metazoa; phylum Chordata; class Actinopteri; order Pleuronectiformes; family Rhombosoleidae; genus Colistium; species Colistium nudipinnis. The sequence goes on from JAFBJU010014678.1 coordinate 62,751, forward strand.
GCGTCTGAACATCTGTTCCTGGGACGTTTTTTTTACAAACTGCGGAAATGCTCGGTTTCTGCAGAGACATTGAATTGGTGTGAAGAAAAGGGACACCAGGGGCGCCGCCCCTCCAGATGCATGCTGGGAAAATACACATTTATCCATCAATCTTCACAACATACACTGTCTCTCTCTCCCCCCTCTCTCTCCCTCTCTCTCTCCCTCTCTCTCTCCCTGTCTCTCTCTCTCCCCCTCTCTCTCTCTCTCTCTCTCTCTCCCCCCCCCTCTCTCCCTCCCTCCCTCTCCCTCCCCCTCCTCCTCCCTTTCCCTCCCCCCTCCCCCC
>JAFBJU010014678.1:63674-109150 GCA_016785305.1 Colistium nudipinnis
CCCCCCGTCCCTTCTCTCCCCCCTCTCTCCCTCACCCCCCCCGGTCTCACTCTCTCTCTCTCTCAGATCAATGTGCGTATCACGTCTTCAGCTGACGTTCAAACAGAATTTTCTATCTGTTCATTTACATGAGAACCTGCCGTCAATAATTCAAAAGCTGCTCGACTGGACAAATCCGTATTATAAGAGAGAGAGAGAGCAATATATTGTATATGAATATGTATTTATATTTCTGTGTATATCTACTGTATGTGTTTACATGCTCATGTCCAGTATATCGCATGGATCAGTTTGAATGAAACCATGGCAACAGAAGAACAACCTTTGACCTTTTGTTCAACACAAACAGCGACATCCTCAGTGACTGGACAGGGGGCGGAGCTAAAAGTGAATCATAAACACAAAGACCATGAAGAAGTTTGCTCCACATGTTTGTGTGTGTGTGTGTCCAGTCCAACTTTGGTTTCCATCATTATGTGTCAGCAGGGGGTCGACCTGTGTGTGTGTCTGTGTGTGCGTGGGGAGGTGGGTGGTGTCCTCTGATGTGTTTCACCGCTGGGCCTCGTTATCTCCCTGACGACACCCCCGATCGTCGGTGGCTGAACGAGGCCTTAACGAGGAGATGAAGGCAGCGTGGGCGTCGTCATGGCAACAGCAGTGGGCGACTGAGTCCAGAGCGGCAGAAAGTTCAACAGTCACATGTCTGAGTGACAGCTGATCAGACGAAGACACGCAACATTGAGGTCACATGGTCATACAACTTCAGATATCCTGAAGATGTCATCAATCATCTGAATAGAAAGGCACACACTCCTCTCCTCCAAACTGTGTGTTGACTCTGACGTTCATTTAACGTCAGGTCCACTTCACCTTATTCTTGAATGTACCTTGGACAGAGTGAAGACTCGCACACACACGCACCAGGTTCTGAGACACCGTTCCGCACTACAGGCGTAGAAGTCTTCATTAAAAAGAGCTGATCACCACATTTCTATTCGTCAGTTCATCAGTTGTGTCGACTTTGTGTCGCGTGACACTTACACACTGATGCAGATGTTGCTGCTTTGATTCCAGATGTTACTGAGATTTTTCACCAGTTTGTGGTTGTGGTTTAATAATCACGATAGCAGTGATTCATTTGTCAGTCGTCGATAAGTAGTAGAGTTCAAACTCTTCCTCTCTTTATATAAGTGAGGTGCAGTGCTTTGAGGACCTGAAGGAAGACACCCCACCCCCACCCTGACCTCCATCCTCCTTCAGTCTAAGCACAGGATGATATTCAGAGTGAACGCTGCTCTGAATGTTAATTAATGGCCAGCTAACGATAATCACCCCCCCCCGAACCCCCCGACCTCCCGACCCTGGAGAAGCTGATGGAACTTCAGGACAACAATCAATAAGTCTTCTGACGGTAACAATGCTAATGACACACACAGCAGGGCAGGGGATCGTGGGAAACGCCCCCCCTCCCACAGGTATTGATCATTGAGGGGGAGGAGTGTGGTTCTCTGCTGAATCACTGATCAGCATCTGATCAGGATCCAGCTTCCTGTTTCCTCCGGTGACCTTGAAGCTCCACTTCCTGTCTTCACCTGTTTCTGAGTTGTCCCAGATAAATAATCCTTCACGCATCTTCTCTCTGACCATGCTCTGATGCAGCTGCAGTTGTGGATCAGCGTCTTAATCCAGCTCATAAGATAAGATCATCCTTTTTTGTCCCACAGTGCGGAAATTTGCGGCGTTGCAGCAGCAGAGTCAAAAAAATGAAAATACAAACATAACAAGATTTCAGAACAAAGTCAACTAAGGCTTTGCAAGAGCAGAAAAGAAAGCACTGAAGATACAAGCTATACAGTGACCTGAGTATATGCAGCGGAAAATGGGCCGTATGGATGGAATAAGAATTGAAGACAATGACGAGAAATACCAGCTCATCCTACGGAAAAGTGAAATTCACAGGAGAAAAATAATACATGGAATTGAATTCACACGAAAGTATAATACTTACTACGTATTTGTAAGATATTGAAAAGATTTAAAATAAAATAAAGTATCAGTTTCGCAACATCAACGAAACAAAGCCCGAGAAGAAAACATGAAATAATGTTGCTTTTGTTTTATTGTTCTGAGCGGCACTGATTGAATGAGAGTTCAAAATGTCACAATCAAATGTTGAAAATGTCCAATCTCTGATTGGTCAGCCTGAGCAGTGTCTGTTACCATGGTGATTGACCAGCATCCGTACACCAGGTAACCATGAGGTGAGCCTAAAACACACCGTCAAATGAAACACTGACACTATGACTATAATCCTGGAAGTGAACACATGCTGCCTTGTGTGATACACACACACACATTGCGTATCACGGCTGCTGGATGTGATTAACTATTCATGGTTGCGATTGTGCGGCAGTCAGCACTTCATCACAACATAAACTTCCCTGAGCACTTCATCTGAGTTCAACAACTGCTGATTTTACACCAAACAAAATATCGATCAATATCTCGTCGTATATTTGACGCTGAAAGGATAAAAGAAGCTGAAAACAAGAGTGATCAATAAATCAAAATGAGATCAATAATGATGATTCGATTTCCCCTTGAGCAGCTTCCGATGATCACAAGGTGATCAATCACGGGAACGCAAGCACCTGCATCCTGACAGCCAATCAGAGAAGGTCAGAGTCAAGGTGGGAGGTCCAGTTACAGGAAGCAGCAGAGCTCTGAATTATTGATCAACCTCATGGACAAACTTTCATTTTTTTCTGCCGTCGCATTGTGACTCTGAGGGTCACCGGAGATTTCCCATGAGGCCTCAGTCACCAGGTCGTCACGGATACGGGACAAACCTCGTCCTGACTGACAGCAGCTGATAAAGAGAGAAACGCCATCGCTTTGTAATCTGGCGTTTTATTTCCCTGAAGATCATGTGCATCCTCACTCGGGTGGTTAGCCAGAAAAAATAACAATTACACGAAAAAAATGTTTTTCAATTCATACGGTGAAGTTTTGAAAGAATATTGGACTGGCAGACACTTGAACGGCTTCTTCCCTCAGGCCGGGTCCCTCCTCAACAAGAAATCCTAACCCTCACGCACTGCATTCCTGTATTATGTTTACTCTGAATAAAGACACTAACCCAAACTCACTGTATATTGCACTGGGATCCTTCATTTCTGATAAATAACCGAAACGCACTGCACTGCATTATGATCATTTGATCAACTTCCATAATATTCGTGTACTATATTGTAATATGCAAATGACAATAACCACGCACTGCCTACTGTACTTATGACTACTCCAATCACATACCATATATTGTATCTACAATGACAATCCTTCACGTGATGCATTTTGTGTCACCTAATGACTATCAGACACACAGACTGCGATGACACACTGAAGGCCACTTAATCAGCGACTTCTACCGTCTTATCTCTTGAATGATGTCAATGTTACATAACTAGTCCTGTTAACAACTGCATCTCATTACCTGCACTGAACATATGATAAATGCTGCATTCACACTTGTACTCCCCGTCTCTTGGACATGGCGATTAAACACCGCCACACACTTAAACATTGATCACTTAATACAACCCTTGCTACCTCTTATGTTTCTTCTTATGTTTTTTATGTCGTATCCCACCCCTTATGTTTTGTACTTATCTTATGGTTTATGTTGTATGTCGTATGTATACACACAAGCGCTGTACACCATGTCAAATTCCTGTGTACTTGTACATTTGGCGAATAAAGAGATTCTGATTCTGATTCTGATGTGTTTATTCACTGGCGCTGTACACCAGGTCAAATTCCTGTGTACCTGTACATTTGGCCAATAAAAGCCATTCCGATTCTGATGGAAAGATCAATGAACCTAGAACAATAATAACAGAAACTCATCACTTCATAGAGCTGCTGTTATAGAAGCTGAATCAGGGATCACATCCTGCTCTAACTCTTCAGCATCGTCATCACCATCATCATCTTCATCTTCCTCCTCCTCCTTCTTCATCATTTTCATCTTCATCTTCCTCCGCCTCCTCCTCCTCCTCCTCCTCATCTTCATCTTCAATTCAATTCCATACATTTTTTTGTACCGTAAATTTCACTTTTTTCCAGATGAGTAGCTATTCCATTCCACTGCATATACTCTTTTTCTTCAGCACTTTTTCTCCCGCTCTTGCACAGTCTTAGTTGACTTTGTTTGGATCCTGTGTCGTTTATGTTTGGATACTTTCTACATCGCTGCTGCAACACTGCACATTTCCTCACTGTGGGACAATAAAGGATGATCTTATCTTATCTTATCTTCATTTTCATCCTCTTCCTCCTCCTCCTCCTCCTCCTCATCTTCATCACTGATATTAGCGCATTAAAGTCCCAGGTGACCGAGAAGCTTCTTCTGCACTTCTGCCGATTTCAAAGTAAAACCGGGAATATGTATATACGTATATCTTTTACCGTCACGTGATTTAATTTATGTTTCAAATGTTATTCAACCGATTGATTCTCAAAATTGTTTGCGAGGCACCAACCGAACCAATTACAAACGGTTTATTTGTGAGCCAAGGGACTTTTTTTGACAGGATGTCCGTTTTATTTTGAAGGCGCTTCCGGTGAGTTTCCGGTGCCGATGCAGTCGGCATGACAACGCGCTCTGGAGGGCAGAGTGCCGGAGGATGAAGGATGGCTGCAGAAGATGCTCAGTAACGGAAACAACGGCACCGGGACCTGCTCCGGGACCGGCAGCGGCTCAGTGCGGGTCCCGGCCGCGGATCGGGACCGGCCGCTGGCGGTGAGCGTGTCCGCGCTCGGGCTCGCGCTCAGCGCGCTGTCGCTGCTGCTGCTGGTCACCGCCATCTCCACCGACCACTGGTACCACACCGACACGCGCACGCACAAAGACAACTGCGACCGGACCGGGTCCGACTCCAACGACCAGAAGAACCGGGAGATGCCCATCTACCACCTGCCGCTGGTGGACGGCCAGCGGGACGTGGCCCTGATGAAGCCGGTTCATGTGGGCAGCAGAGAGGAGGAGCTGCTGGAGAACTGGAGGGCCATCCTGGGGATGGGCATCCTGGAGACCGAGTGCGGGAGGCCGCTGTTCTCCACGCACTCCGGACTTTGGAGGAAGTGCTACTACAAGGGCCTGGACCCGGACATCGACAAGCTCATCGACCGGGGTCAGTCCGTGTGTGTGTGCGCGCGCGCGCGGGCTGCACGTGCGTGCAGTAAACGCTGTGTATGTATAAATACACTGTACCGTATATATATATATATATAATATATACATATATTTATTTATAGTGTTTCATTTCAGTGGCAGGGACGTTTCAAGAGCGTCCAGGGGCCCCAGACAAAAAAGCAATGTTCCTGAACGTGTCATTGCAGTGGCCCCTCAAGACCAACGTAAACAGCCGTCTTTGGGGGCCCCCTTCTAGCTCTGCCTAGTTTCCATCCCCCGTTGTGACGCCTCTGGTGTCAGTGTGCATATATATATTTAAAAAACAACATTTATATATACGGTCAGTGTATACTAATACACAGTTTGCATACTACGGTGTATGTGTGTATGTACGTTGTGTGTGGGCCGGTCTGTAGTTGGTTCAAGACTGAGTTCTGGTTTAAGGACGGAAGGCAGATTTTGGTCTCACGAAACGGTAGTTTTTTCCGGGTTTCTAAAGTTCCGGATCGATGGGATTAGACAACAACAGGTGATCCGTGCCTGGTCCTGAATGTCCTCACCTGGTCAGATTCAAACAAATATTAACAAAGAACGCTGTGGACGTTTGAACCCATGAGTCCTACATTTCCCATAATGCCGCTGTCTCACCTTGTCCTCTCTGCAGGTATCGCTGATCGCTGCACACCTGTCAAGTATCACTTCTCTCAGCCAATCAGGTTAAGGAACATCCCACTCAACCTGACCAGGACCATTCAGCAGGACGAGTGGCATCTGCTGCGTGAGACTCACGAACACACACACACACACAGACGCAGGGACACACACGCACAATCTAATATAAATATTGGGGTTACAGTTTCATCGATTACAGACTTTTTTACTATGTGGCTCGCTTCTGTTTGCTTTTTAATACTTGTGTCACATGTCACTGGTTGCTATGGAAACGAGTCATGACAGTTTTGTGTGTGTGTGGTTCTGCAGACCTGCACGGATCAGTGTGTATTATGTATTATGTGTGTGTGTATAATCACAGAGTGTGTGTGTGTGTGCGTGCGTTTGTGTGCGTGTCCGCGCGTGTGCGCGTGTGGTCACGCAGACCTGCGAAGGATCACCGCCGGGTTTCTGGGGATGGCGGCGGCCGTGCTGCTGTGTGGAAACATTGTGGCGTCGGTGGGGTTCTTCTGGGAGGAGAACCTGACGCAGCACGTGTCTGGACTCTTGTTCCTCATGGCAGGTAACACACCTGAGCGGAATAGCAGACATTTGGCGCCCTCTGCTGGACAGAGTCAGCAAATACAGCAGCAGCAGCCAATCCAGTCCCTCAGAGACAGCTTGCGCTCTCAGATGAACTGGAAGACAAACCTGTCCACATTCAGAAAGTTTACGCGTCATAGGTTTCATGTCTGTTGTCATGACTCTGATCTGTTCTCAGGGATCTTCTGCACCATCTCCCTGTGCACCTACGCGGCCAGCGTGACCTACGACCTCTCCAGGAACCCCCCGTTCATCTACGGCCTGCCGTCCGACGTGGACCACGGCTATGGCTGGTCCATCTGCTGCGCCTGGGCCAGTCTGGGTCTGAGCGCGGCCTCCGGCTGCCTCGCCAAGAGTCAGCAAATACAGCAGCAGCAGCCAATCCAGTCCCTCAGAGACAGCTTGCGCTCTCAGATGAACTGGAAGACAAACCTGTCCACATTCAGAAAGTTTACGCGTCATAGGTTTCATGTCTGTTGTCATGACTCTGATCTGTTCTCAGGGATCTTCTGCACCATCTCCCTGTGCACCTACGCGGCCAGCGTGACCTACGACCTCTCCAGGAACCCCCCGTTCATCTACGGCCTGCCGTCCGACGTGGACCACGGCTATGGCTGGTCCATCTGCTGCGCCTGGGCCAGTCTGGGTCTGAGCGCGGCCTCCGGCTGCCTCGCCACCACCTTCCCCTTCCTGAGCCACGCTGGAGCTCTGAGCTCCAAAACGGCCCGCGAGTCCTCGGTGTGAGAGCACATCGCCCCCTGCTGACTGTCACGAACATTGATGTACTGAGTCTCCACCCTATTTAACCTGGATTATTATTATTGATCTAATTGTGTGACTGATTGGTCTGAGATATCTTCACATGAAAAGAAAATTCCAGCAGACAAATGCTTCATCGTGGGGTCGGAGTGATTGATTCCGTATCAGTCACCTGATCGGCTTTGATTCTATGGATCCAGATGATGATGACGATGATGAGTTCACCTTCCTCTCTCTCAGACTGGAAAGGACCTTCTGGGCTCCTACAGCCCGCAGTCCCCGGGACCTCCGTCCGAGTCCAGAACCTTTGACCTCTGGTCCAAGTCGCAGACCAGGTCTACACACTGTCTCCAGAGCACCAACACTGTGTAGACTCACGCCTGCAGTGTCTCATTAATCAGAGACGGAGATCAAAATGCATTGATCACTTCCTTCACCGTTCACTTTTAGGAAGCGTCATTGCCTTTGAGGGGATTCGAGCACCTGGACTGGGAGTCCTCCTGGGAGTCCGGTCTCTGGTGCAGATCAGGTCCTGCGGTGTGATCGATGAACATACAGGCACGAGGTCTGGGTCCGATTCACCCAATCAATACCAACGAAAAATATTCTCTCACATCCTGTCAGCCAACTGATCTCACTTCATTAAAAAGGAACAAAAGCTATACAGTCAAATGTATCATATAGAGTCATCGCGTTGTCGGCCATGATTAAGATTTTATAACACAAATACAATCATTATATCTAGAAGATGTGGAGATGAATCTCGGGGCCAGCTCAGGTCAATCCTCAGCCGCGGGTGTCCATCAAAACCTGGAATCGACACCTGTCCTTTTCAAAGAGACTGTCAATGGCACTTGTCGATGTGCATGTGTATCTGTACTAAAGACATATTTGAGCTCATGTGGAGGATGTAAAGGTGTGAATTATCTCACAGTTTGTTTGGCTGTCGAGAGTTCAACTGTGACTCATTTTTCAGGGTTGTGTGGCGGGAACACGTACATTTCCCTGGATCATCGTTGCAGATGTGGATTTCAGTTGATCCTCTGGAACTTGAAGAGAACATCTGGAGCAGAAAAGAAAAATCCCTTTACACCCGAGCGGACAGGTCTGAGGTCAGATTTGACCTTGGGTCATCTCCTGAGTACAGGAAGTCCCATAATGCCCTTCTGATTTTTGGCCTGCTGTAAATATCCTCATACTCTCCCACAGCCTTTCCCCCTCAAGAACTCTGGAAAATCACCTGTCCACCTCCATCGTCCCCGATGTCCCCTGATGGAGCTGTACATTATATTCACCTTCCCGAGTCACTAAACTTGCGGCTCTGGTCTCGCACGGGATTTGATTAATGATCGATAGAATTAATTACTTTTAGAATGTGTCCAATGGGAACCATTTCAATCAGGTATAACACAAAAAAAAGTCAATTGGCTCATTTTCCTACATGAAGTTCATCAACTGATGTGAAACCTGCAGTGGTGTTTGGTCTGATGAATCCTGTGGATCAAAGTGTGGTTTTACTGTTCACATGCTTCCTATAAGCTGTATGCATAAGCTCTCTGTATTACCTTCAATAAAGTGTTTCAGGTTCCGGACTGCAGCAGCACCCATTATTTACATCAGAGCATTTGCAGGTGAAAGATGATTCAATAAATATATAAATATCAACATTTTAAAAGTTGTCAATCATCCGCAGTTTTTCATGTTTCGGGTTTTCAGCTGTTTTCCAGGAGTTTTAGGTGCAGTTCCGCCGGTTGCCGCCGGGGACAGCACACGTCACTCTGACAAGCTCATCGTCATTAGGCCACTCCCACTCACGAAGGCTGGATACCTACGTCAGGACCTGCGCACTGCGCATGCCCAGTGACTCTGCAGACTACGGTACGGGAGTCACAACAACCGAGCGCCGCTCATCGTCAGCGGCCGTCTGCTCGGGGATCGCCCGCCTGTCAGAGGCCGGGGCCGGGGCGTCTGTGTGAGGGAGGTCTGTGGACAGAGCTGGAGCAGCGGACTCTCAGGGAGGAGGTGCGAGGTAATAGCCCGAGTCACCGCTCTCAGACACGGCGAATGGATCCGTCCCGCTGCTAACGGCTGCTACATGCTAACGGGCTAACGGCTCAGACCGGGTCGGTCCCGGCTCGGTTCGTATGGAGCGATTCGCAATGCTGGAGCTGCACCCTTCGGTGAGCTGCTAGCTAACACTTAGCCGCAGCTAGCCCTCCTACAGCGGCCAACGATGGTCGTAGTGACGGCGGACCGACACGCCCGCTCAGCGTACATGTGAAGCGGGGAACCGGGCGCCCAGACGGCAGACATGCAGGCGGCTCAGCTGCAATACGACTTCTTCAACGAGGAGAACGCGCACAAATGGAGGGGCCTACTGGTGCCTTCGCTGGAGAAGGTACACGCGCACGCACACACGCACTATGACACTCACAACGCACACACACACGCAGACAACACACACGCACTGACAACATACACGCACACCACACACCCTGACAACACACACATAATGAAAACACACACACCCACTCCCCTCATCCGAACTGTGTGTTAATATGACTCCACCATTAATGTAACATCCTGAATCGACCATGAACGGAGTGAAACCTCTCTCTCACACACACACGCGCACCAGGTTCAATGATACTGTGATTGTATATTTATTCTTTACAGTCGTAGATATGCCAGTCAGGCAGAAGACGTGTTTCACTTGGAATTTCTGACATAAACGTTCAATTGAGTTGAAAAATAATAATAATAATAATAATCTGTATTAAACCTTGTGGGTTAGGGTTGATTTTATGGATTGAGTGTATTAACAGGCAGTTTACAGTAAGTACACGCCGTTGAACCCACAATATAGATACACAGGAGGTGTACAGGCAGTACAGCGAATATACACGCAGTATACCGCATTCTCCTCACACACACACACACACACTGATCAGAACCTGAAGCTTTTTTAGTCATCTATTTTTCAAGTTTGAATGATTTCAGTGAACTCAGTTTCTGAAAGGAACAGACTGTTTGTTTCTTCATCAACCGATGCTCAGCTGGGTTAGGGTCAGGGTCAAGGTCAAGGTCAGCAGCAGGAGAGAGCTGCAGATGGGCTGCTCCTGAGCCTCACTCTGCTGTGTGTGTGACTGTAGAGAAGCAGCTTTGGGCGGCAACACACCTTCATCACACACACACTCCTCCACCTGGTGGCAGCCCAGCATTTCCTTCGCTGCTGTACAGTCACAGAGCAGTGCATGCTGGGAGCATAGGTCCACAGACTCATTTGGGATTTCTCCATCCAAACGAGTGACTCCCTGGGTTTGGTGTTGCAGGTTCTGAACCAGGTGCATCCGAACCTGGTGTCCCAGCAGGAGGCGCTGCAGTACATCGAGGAGCTGATCCTCCTCCTGCTCAGTATGCTGTGTCAGGCTCAACCGCGCACTGTGCAGGACGTCGAGGTGCGTGTGGGTCAGGGGTCATGGCTGAACTGTTAAACACAACGGGATGTCTGTGATGTCACACATATTGATTCTCGATCGGTCGGATCTGGTATTGTACACAGGAGGCAGAGGACAGCTCTGTCTCCCAGTGGCATCAACTAGACCACATGAGTCCAGATGTTGAGTCTGCTCCTCCCCTCAGGAGCGAGTCCAGAAGAGTTTCCCTCACCCGATCGATAAGTGGGCCATCGCCGACGCTCAGGCCGCCATCGAGAAGAGGAAGAGGAGGAACCCCCTGGCACTTCCTGTTGATAAGATCCACCCCCTGCTCAAGGTAGTGCATTGTTGCTGTCAAACTGACACCGTCTGTTACCTCTGTGTGGACCCTGTTTCCCATGATGCCTTGCTTTGCCAGGAGGTGCTGGGCTATAAGATCGACCACCAGGTGTCGGTCTACATGGTGGCCGTGTTGGAGTACATCTCTGCCGACATCCTGAAGCTGGCAGGAAACTACGTGAGGAACATCCGGCACTACGAGATCTCTCAGCAGGACATCACTGTGGCCATGTGTGCTGACAAGGTGAAGGTCCTGGGACTCTTTGGACGGGGGCAGGCCAGTCCTGGTGGTTCTAACCTTTGTGTGTGTGTGTGTGTGTAGGTGTTGATGGACATGTTCCACCAGGACGAGGAAGACATCAGCGGTTTCCCTCTGATGGACGAGGAGCCGTCAGCCAATGAGGAGCAGAGCTACTACGAGCTGGTGAGGAGCTTCATGTCCGATGGTCGAAGGTATCTGAGACAACTCAACCTTCTCATCAAGGTGTTCCGAGAACCCTTCAACTCCAGCCCCATGCTCTTCTCCCAGCACGTAGGTCCACCTGTCCGTCCCTCGGCCCCATCCACCCTCTGCAGTCTGACCAATGGTATTGATCTCTCCCTCAGGACGTGGACAGCATCTTCAGTCGGATTGTAGACATCCACGAGGTCACGGTGAAGCTGCTGGGTCTGATCGAGGACACGGTGGAGATGACGGACGATGGGAATCCTCACCCTCTGGTTGGGAGCTGCTTTGAGGACCTGGCTGAGGTCAGTGAGGTCACCTGGACCTTTGTGCGTGCGTGCGTGGGTGTGTGTGGGTGGTTTTCATCCCATCTGTGATGTGATTGGCAGGAGTTGGCCTTTGACCCCTACGAGACGTACGCTCAGGACATCCTGCGCCCTGGGTTCCATGAACACTTCCTCTGTCAGGTGTCCAAACCTGGAGCTGCCTTTCATCTGCAGGTAAGCCCCTCCCCCCCGAGACCTCTACACTTCCACTGTTCTTACACACAGTGATGATGATGATGATGATGATGATGATGATGATGATGTTCTCTGTCTTCAGTCCATCTGTGAAGGTTTTAAAGAGGCGGTTCAATATGTTCTACCCAGACTGCTGCTCACTCCTGTTTACCACTGTCTGCACCTGTTTGAGATCCTCAAGGTAAGCACGCTTGATCCTTAGGAAGTGTCTTATTGGCTGTATGTCAACTTTTCCATCCAATGGGGTTAGGGTTACCTGAATCCAGCCCTTCTGATTGGATGCTGCTGTCACGCTCAGATTAACGGACGGGTTAATGACAGAGAAGACAGCCAGTCTTCCAGTATCAAACTGATGTCTGCTGCTGGTCTGACCAGGGTCCGGATCCTAAGGGTCTGGTCCTGGTCTGGGACTTTCCACTTTGCAGTTGTAAGCTCCTTTGTCTTGGCTGAGGTTAAACCTCTAAAATACCTCCAGTCATGTTGTGCAGATTAGGGGGGGGGGGCTTGTCCTGGGGTCCTGTCCCTGAAGTTTGTCCATGTTGACCGTATCAAACTGCAGCTTAATGTGTTTCCATAGCAACTGGAGGAGAAGAGTGAGGATGAGGAGGATAAAGAGTGCCTGAAGCAGGCCATCACGGCCCTGCTGAACCTGCAGAGCAGCATGGAGAGGATCTGCTCCAGGAGCCTGGCCAAGAGGAGGCTCAGGTGAGTGACTTTGTCATCTGGAGGTTCTCCCAAGAAAAATTCACACACACACACACACATTGGTTTTAGCTCCAGGACACTCATCGACCTCACGTGATTCTTAAATTTAGCCCCAACACAAGGTTTTTGTCTTGGTGGGATTTTAGAGTCAACCCCCCCCCCCCCCCCCCCCCCCCCCCCCCCCACCCCCCCCCCCCCCCCCCCCCCACACACACACACGCACACGCACGCGCACTCAAACGCACACGCATACAGGCAGACACACACCCCCACAGGTCCAGTACAAACACACAAGTCTAGAGTGTTGGACTCCTCCCATCCTCCCTGTACTAAAATAGACCCGGGAAGGGGGGTGTTGGTTAGGGTCATAGGTTGGTGTGTGTGTGTGTGCGCGCGCACGTGTGTGTATAATCACACCGTGTGTGTGTGTGTGTACGTGTGTGTGAGGAGGAAGTGGCGTCAGTATCTGGGCGGTGCTGATCGGCCGCTTATTGTTCTCTGTTAGGGAGAAAATATTTCACAGAGGAGACGCTGCTGTTGTCGTTTGTTAATACATTTTCCACTTCACAACTGTGAGGAGGAAGAAGTAGAAGAAGAAGAAAAAGAGCAGCAGGAGGAGGACACATGGGTGGATGATAGGGAGGAGTAGGTGTCTTCTCGTCTTTCTCTTTGTTTGTGTTGGAGCCAGGTGGCGTTGGTTACTGGAGCTGATAAAGGTACATGGGGCTGTACAGGAGTCAAGGGGGGTGGTGGTTGCCGGGCTGGTGGTTGCCGGGCTGGTTGCCGTAGCTGTTGCCGGGCCCGTTGTGAAACCGTGTGCTGACATACCTCAGGGGTTTATGCTTTAAACTGATTAGTGAACAGCTGAAACTGCGACTGGTCTGAACTGGCTGAGAAGAAAGACGTGTTTACATCCTGAAACATCTTCTGGTTGGATGCTGTGATCAGTAGATGATCCTCCCCTCATGGTCGCACCTGGTGTGATGTTCTAAACCCTACTTGATACGGATCCTCACGCTCTTCAGTCTCTTCAAGTCTGCCCAGAGACATTGGTCCGAATTGTATCAAACCTTCGACCAGGAGACGGGAATTGTGTGTTTTTAGTGTTGAGTTCCAGCATGACTTTGACACGTAGAACCACAGAGGAACTTCCTGTGAGTTAATGATGAGGATCAGTTTGGATCCTGGTTTGTAGCAACCTTGAAAAGATGACGCTGCGTTTAGATTGAAATGTTCATCTATTTACGGTGAATTCTGCAGCTTTCCTCCGATTCCGATGTTTCCAGTTCTTTCAACTTCACCACGCAGTCTGGATCTTCTCCAGTCCAGATAATAACTCCAACAGAGCAGCTAGACTCAAACTAACCGTCTCCATCCACTCTTTGCTTCTTCTGTGGTGTGCAGCGAGTCCGCCTGCCGTTTCTACAGCCATCAGATGAAGGGGAAGCACCTGGCCATCAAGAAGATGAACGAGATCCAGAAGAACATCGACGGCTGGGAGGGAAAGGACATCGGCCAGTGTTGTAACGAGTTCATCATGGAGGGAACGCTGACTCGCGTGGGAGCCAAACACGAGCGCCACATCTTCCTGTTCGACGGCCTGATGATCTGCTGCAAGTCCAACCACGGCCCCCCCCGGCTCCCCGGGGCCGGATCCACCGCAGAGTACCGGCTCAAAGAGAAGTTCTTCATGAGGAAAGTCCAGATCAACGACAAGGACGACAAGGAGGGCGAGTACCGCCACGCCTTCGAGATCATCCTGAAGGACGGGAACAGCGTGGTGTTCGCAGCCAAGTCTGCGGAGGAGAAGAACGGCTGGATGGCGGCTCTGATCTCGCTGCAGTATCGCAGCACCCTGGAGCGCATGCTGGACTCCGCCATGCTGCAGGAGGAGAAGGAGGAGCAGATGAGGCTCCCTGGAGCCGAGGTGTACCGCTTCGCCGAGGCCGACTCTGAGGAGAACGTGGTGTTTGAAGACAACGTTCAGTCCAAGTCTGGGATCCCCATCGTCAAAGCAGGGACGGTCCTGAAACTGATCGAGAGGCTCACCTTCCACATGTACGCCGGTAAGAACACTTCAGATCCAGATTCACTTTATTCACATCATCAGATCTGTAGACCTGATCCACTTCAAAAGGATTGGGCTATTTATGCACACAATGAATCTTGTGCCAAAGACCTCGCTGCTGGGGATTGTGGGTAATGGTGAGTGGCTTTGTAAGACCAAACAGTGACTTTTCCTTTGCATGTGTTGTAAATGCGAGGTCATCAGATGTTGGTGGTGACGCTGTTGTATGATGGGTTTGTTTTTGGGAGTGTGTGTGTTTCCTGTCTGATTGTAACTGAGGCCCCTCCTCTTTTACGTGACTTGCTCAGCCGGATGTAAGAGTCAAGGTCACTGATGGAGAAACAAACTATATTGGCTGTAAATTAAAAAGCTCAACTGAATCGCCATCTAGTGGCCGGCTGCAGAATAGGTCATAAGCCCCGCCCCCTTCGTTTTAGCAGGTGGTAAGTGGACAAAAAAAAAGAAGAAAAAAGTTCTTGATTAACAAATGTTCCAAAGATGGTTTCTGTCATTGGTAGTTCTAATTAGTTCTCTTCTCAAACCAGTCCATATCAATAATGAAGCTCACTCGCTCGCTGAACCAGTTGATAACCAGTTTAGAATGGATCCTGGATCCATGGAACTGGAGCTGTATGAACCTGTAGAACTGGTCTGTGTTGATGCTGGTCTGAACTGATCTGAACCGTTCTCCTCCATCAGATCCAAACTTTGTCCGGACGTTTCTGACCACCTACAGATCTTTCTGTAAACCTCAGGAGCTGCTGGACCTGCTCATGGAGAGGCGAGCGCAACATCCTCATCAATGATTGACCTGATCCGTTTATCGATCCAATAAGTCCCGGTCACCAAATCCTCTTGATCTGTGATGTGTTCAGGTTCGAGATCCCTGAGCCCAGACCAAACGAAGTGGATCAGCTGGAGGGTGGAGAGCAGCCGCTCAGCGCAGAGCTCAAACGGTTCCGCAAAGAGTTTGTTCAGCCGGTTCAGCTCAGGTAGAAACAAAAGAGATCACTCTGGGCATCCACAGGTGTTCCAGGATTAGATGTCCTTCTCTTCAGGTGCTGCTCATTCAGAAGCAGAGTATCAACCGTGTGGTGTCTTCTCCACAGGGTTCTGAATGTGTGTCGTCACTGGGTAGAGCATCATTTCTACGACTTTGAGAGAGACGCTCAGCTGCTCAGACGCCTGGAGGACTTCATCTCCTCAGTCAGAGGTACACACACACACACACACACACACACAGACCTTTCCATCACCATGACAACAGAAACGGTGTCAAGCCTGATGACGTTTCAGGTAAGGCGATGAGGAAGTGGGTGGAGTCTATCACTAAGATCATCCAGAGGAAGAAGCAGGTACAGGTGAGCGTGCCCAGTCACAGCATCACCTTCCAGAACTCTCCTCCACCAATCGAATGGCACATCTGTAAACCAGGAAGCAGCGAACACTTTGACCTCATGACGCTTCATCCAATCGAGATCGCCCGTCAACTCACCCTGCTGGAGTCCGACTTCTACAGGTAATCCGTCTCGCACATTCGCGCACGCACACTCACACCCCTGTCTCTCACACACACCTGTCTCCCTCCTGCAGGGCGGTGCAGCCCTCTGAGCTGGTTGGAAGCGTGTGGACCAAAGAGGACAAAGAGATTCACTCTCCAAACCTTCTGAGGATGATCCGTCACACCACCAACCTCACGCTGTGGTTTGAGAAGTAAGAACCCGTCTCGCCCTCTGCCGTCGCTCCATCGGTCCCGCAGACAGACACGTTCTCTCTCTCTTCAGGTGTATCGTAGAAACGGAGAACCTGGAGGAGCGGGTGGCTGTGGTTTCTCGGATCATTGAGATCCTGCAGGTGTTTCAGGAACTCAACAACTTTAATGGAGTTCTGGAGGTGGTCAGCGCCATGAACTCGTCCCCGGTCTACAGACTGGACCACACCTTCGAGGTAACACGACAACTGGAACAACAGAATCCGCTCGCTCCGCGCGTTTGTACCCATTGACCGCAACAAGGTTCTTCTGTCTGTCTCTTTTCCGCAGCAGATTCCAAGTCGTCAGAGGAAGATCTTGGAGGAAGCTCACGAGCTGAGTGAAGATCATTACAAGAAGTATTTAGCCAAACTGCGCTCCATCAATCCTCCCTGTGTCCCGTTCTTTGGTAGGATCCAACACGCCTCCGACAAATCCTGAAGAAGAAGGTCCATGACTCATCCATCACTTCTGTGTGTCTGACAGGAATCTACCTGACCAACATCCTGAAGACAGAAGAAGGAAACCCTGACTTCCTGCGGCGGCACGGCAAAGACCTGATCAACTTCAGCAAGAGGCGGAAAGTGGCCGAAATCACAGGAGAGATCCAACAGTACCAGAACCAGCCGTACTGTCTGAGGGTGGAGAACGACATACGGGTGGGTCCCAGTGGTTCGGGAACATCTCGCGGTGGAACGTCACTCGCTCACCTCTCTCTTCTCTCCATGTAGAAGTTCTTTGAGAACCTGAACCCCATGGAGGACATGTCTGAGAAGGACTTCGCCGATCATCTGTTCAACAAATCTCTGGAGATCGAACCTCGGAACGCTCGATCGCTGCCTCGATTTGTAAGTATCGCCGTGGTAACGTCCCTCTTGAAGGAGCGGGTGATGAGCGTGATGTTTGTCCAGGTGAAGAAGTACACCTGTCCTCTGAAGTCTCCTGGGATCCGGCCCACGTCGGCCCGGCCCGGGACCATGCGTCACCCCACCCCGCTGCAGAACGAGCCCAGAAAGATCAGCTACAGCCGGATCCCCGACAGCGAGGCGGAGGGCGCAGCCGTGTCCGCCCCCAACTCCCCCCGCACGCCCCTGACTCCGCCCCCTACCTCCGCAGCCTCCAGCTCCACGGACGTAGGCAGCGTGTTCGATTCGCCGCAGGGTCCCAGCAGCCCCTTCCACTCCAGTAAGACCCGCCCACTGACCAATCACAGCGCTGACGGTGTGTGTGTGGTTCAGTTGATTCCTTTACACGGTAGATTGATTAATAATCCCCACCACACACTCGGATAATTCGGCGTTTTTGAACGATGCGATCGACCCATCGTTTTAAATATTGATCACGCAGAATTGAATCATGCCTGACGGACAGGACATCCCCTCTGACCTCAGACACACACACAGTTTATTCGTTAAATGGTCTCAGCTGTGTCGAAGCTTCTCTTCTCCCATTCGGATTTAGGGTTTTCTCCGTAGCTGAACATAGTTTTGTCGTATTTCGCTATATTGTTGCACAATACAGACATTCCTTGTTTTTGGTTGTTGAAATGAATTAACTGTGAATCTATTTCATATTATGTCAAAAAATGCATTTGTTTAAGCAGCATTTATTGGGAATCCCACGTCACACCAATCACACGTCATCAACACATTTTAGATTTTTTTGGTTCTTGACTTCAGTTAGACAGAAAAACTTTGCTAAAATGGCGTATTCTATCAAATCAATATTTTATGGATCGGCCCTGTTCATTATTACTACAAGATTGATTGGTGTAGCCCAGACTCGGCTTAGCAGGAACATCTGGCGTTCATACAAGGGTGTTTAGCGCCACCTACAGGAAGTTGTTTTCTGTGGGATGAAATGTTTCTTCTTCTCCTCAGACTGCGACAGTATCTTTGCCGTGTTCTCTCTTCCTCACGGTCCACGTTAGTATGACCCTCCTGACTCTCCATACGTCCGTCTCTCATCCGTCATCGATCAGAGCTGATTATTGATCACGTACGCCATCAAACGTCCGTTTCCATAGTGACGGTTTGTTCCCATAGCATCCATCCGCTGCCAGACGAGTCTTTGAACCAATCGGCTGCGAGAGGCGGGGCTTGTCCGTACCACAGCTGTTCCCAACATTCTCCGACCAGAAAGCTCAGAATATTAGGAACAGGTGTCCTTCATGGTGTTGCTCATCGCTGTGTTTGTGGGTGTCCTGTTGAAGACGTGTCGTCCAACCGTGTGTGTGTGTGTTTGTCCCTGGTTCAGGATCCTCCTCCGTCTCCTCCATGGTGAGTTTCAGTCGCGGTTCAGAGGAAGCACCCGTTCCTCCTCCCGTTCCTCCCCGGAGACGACCTGAGTCTGCTCCCGCCGAGTCCTCGCCCTCCAAGGTACCCTACTGGGTTCCGCCGGGTCCTCCCTGTGTCTGTTGCACACTTCATGCGCTAAACACCTGAAATGCAAATGTTGATGAACTTGGAAACCAAGTTAAACCTCGACAAGGAAACCGTGAAAGCGAGTTTTTAGTCTCTCCGGTGTTTTTAGTCCTCCACGCTCACTCTCTCTCTCTCCCCCCCCCAGATGATGTCGAAGTTGGACAGCCCCCCTGCCGTGCCTCCTCGTCAGCCCACCTGTAAGCTCCTCCCCCCTCGTTACTCCTCGTCGCTGTCCTCCTCCTCTCCCCCCGACAGTCCCCCCTCCCTCCCTCCTCGGGAGCCGCTCAGTTCCCCTCTACACCTCCTCCCTCCTCCTCAGGGTCGTCAGGCCTTCTTCCCTTCCACCACCACCTCCTCTCCGCCTTCCATTAACTCCGCCCCCGCTGCCTCCTCGCCTCCGGCCGCTCCCATCAACCCCAACGCGACCCCGCCCTCCAGGAAGATGCCCCTCCCATCCCCCACCCTGGATGGCCCGCCTGTGCCCCCCCGACACAGCGTCCCCAAACTCCCCCCCAAGACCTATAAGAGGGAGTCTCTGAGCCACGCCCCGCTGCTGGACACACCCCCTGCACTGTGATTGGATGGCCTGGACTGACCGATGCGGGCGGGATGGCTGATTGGACTGCCTAGATTAGCTCACACTACAGCGGATTGGGTCAGAACAGACGATGGATTCAAAAACGGGTTCTGATCCCATCCAGACTGAGAGAAAATACAGATCATGTGCACTTACAGTGAAGAAGTCCAGCAGAATGTTTCTGTGAGCTGGACCCGACAGAGACTGGAGGATCCTCCTCAGATACCGGACCAGAGCCACAGAGGTACTGTAGTGGTTCTGGTCCACTTGTCGATGTAAACGTGCGTGACGATGCCTTCTTTCAAACAAGGGAATAAACGTGTTTCTACCACTGGTGGACCAAAGGACAAACCACATTTCTTTGACGGGCTTCGCTGCATGAATCATCAATAATAATATGGTTAAACAAGTACAGTTTCCATGGTAACTGAGCTCAGACAAGCAATCAAACATTTCAACTGATCAGAAATTTCTCCTTTTATTATAATTATTTTTTTTAACATCGAAATTGAGACCAAATCCTTTGAAGTGGAATAAAAGAAAAATTCCTCTTCCCAATTATTGATCGCACAAAATCACTGAAACCGATCAGCTGTTCCATTCTCTCCAGACTAAGGATCAATTATTGAATCTTTGCACAAAATGAATAGTTATTGATCGATCACATGACCCTGAACTTGTTTTATTTCAACGTGACGATGAATCGAACAGACTGGATTTAGGGATCAGTGGGTATCTGATTCTGGATCAGTCTCTGAATGCGGTCCAGAATGATCTGGTTGGAGCTGAAGCAGTCTTCCGGTCCGTACGGGGCCCTGATGGTCAGGACCCCCGCCACCTTTAGCTCCTCCTCCCCCTCCTCCTCCACAGGGATGCGGTTATTCTCCAGCCAGCTCTGGACCTGCGCCCTCCTCCTACGCAGCTCCTTGGGGTCCAGGCTGCAGGTCCGTGTGGGCAGGAAGAAGGTGCGGAGACGGTCTGAGATCTCCTCGTCGGCCTCCTGCAGGACCTGCACCTCCTCCACAGCGTGACCCATCACCACGTGCACCGATGTGCCCCCATCCTCCCTGAAGTCCACCAGGACCAGACTGCAAGGGGGACATGAACAAACCAGGTCCAGATCAGAACTTCTCATATTTCCATTATTACATATTAATTCAACGTTTAGTCCGTGTCCAGATTTTCCATCAAACACCTGATCACGTGATCGATGTTACTGGTCAATGTGAAGATGGCTTGATGGATCGGACGTTACCTGGCGGACACCGGGTCGACGCTCAGCAACCAGCCGCGGAGCTCCGCGTCTTTCCCCGCCGTCACCTTCACTTGTTTGTGGATGTAAGGGGTCCAGTGCAGCGGACCTAACAGAAGCCACCGCATCGCAAATCTATATTCGAAATCTAAATTCAAACTCGCCTGCACGCCAGCTGTTCGAGCTTCAAAGTCCTCCGGGTGCAACGCTGACGGGCGCAAGAGTTCCGCCTCCGCTTTAATGTTTTCTGTATCCCGTCTTTTTAAATTAAATCGAGTTTACGATGTTTTTCCTTGACTTCAAATTCACGCTGCGGCTACAACGCATCGATAAAACGAGGTTGTTACCACGAATCACGTCAGGCAGAGGAACACTCTAAACATCCAAAACACCACAAACAGGGGACTTAACCAAAATAACCCAAAACATAAAAGCTCGTGACATTGGTTATTGACCAAATTCCATCAGCCCTGCTTTTATTTCCAAATTCACACAGGAAGTACTTGTTTCGATTTGACTTCCGCTGTACTCAACAGTTTTTCCCCACCAAAACTTGATTTGAGATATGCAAATGTAACATTTGAGATCAATATCATTGCAGTCAACTCCCTAACCCGTGCTAACCGGAACCGCGGAGCCGGTCAGGAGGAGTAAGCCTGTTCCGTGCTGTCACGTGTCGGAGGCTTTAGGGAGTAACACAGGAAAAGGAGTTTTGTATTTCCTGTATCAGACATACACACATCAATAACAAATGTGCATTTTACTCATCTGTGGCAAACAGCACTGAACTTTTCATTGTCGCAAAGCAGTTAGACGTAATTTACGTATGTTTGGTAAAATCGGGGATTATTAAACAGAATTATATTCTAAAATGAAACGGGACACTACTGCAGCGGACATGCGCAGTGCGCACACATGTAGCCACCATCAACCAACAAGTGACACCTGCGTGTTATATTATTCTTCCGCATTTTGCTGTAGCTGGTGAGTAAAACGTCTTTAACGAAACATCTCAGGTAAGAAGACAAACAAAGTGGACTGTCTGCCTTTGTTTCACTAAAAACGGAAGTCACGCAGTTTATTCATCTAATGATGTAACAGCTGACGGTATTAAACGCTCATGCAGTAAACATGACGTCATGTCCCGTTGTATTAGCGTTTGCTCTGGTATTTTCATCATCTGCTTTATTTGATCTTTATATTTCCTCCAGAGACTTGTTTCAAACAGAGGTGTGTGTGCGTGTGGGCTTGCTTGCGCGTGCGTGCGTCTCTCAAACTGTGTTTGATTGAGTTGTCACTTCAGAGACATTTTATTGTGGTTTTGTTTTTAAGCTTAGTACCAGGAGCCAGTTCACAGTCAATTAAATCTGTTTAAATCAGTTTGCTGCTGGAGATGAGGAAGAAGAGA
Organism: Colistium nudipinnis; assembly: GCA_016785305.1. Lineage (NCBI taxonomy): Eukaryota > Metazoa > Chordata > Actinopteri > Pleuronectiformes > Rhombosoleidae > Colistium > Colistium nudipinnis. The sequence goes on from JAFBJU010014678.1 coordinate 85,810, forward strand.
AAGAGCCAATCAGGAGTCATGAGCTCTACCTGTGGGTACGCCCCTCACGCTAAGCCCCGCCCACCCCATGACATCAGGTCGGCAGCAGCTGGGATGTTTAAACCTGCAGGGAGACTTGAGAGAAGAAGAAAATGGCCTCAACAAGCAGCTGCACCGATTCCTCATCATCTTCCTCTTCCTCGTTGTGTGACATCACAGACTCAGGTGAGTCCTTGACTTTGCTCATGAGACAAATGAGCAACTTATTCTTTTATTATTTATGAACTGACTTGCTCGTTGTGATCTGCATAAATCCCTGCCGATGTAAAACTCCTATTCTGATATTTATGGAATGCGCTTATCCAGATGCATTTATTATATTTGTATATTTCATATGTGCAAGAGCTCCTCAAACTACAGCACCTGTGAAGGATTAATGTGGTTCATGCGTCCCCAGACAGGGCTGTATTGTTTTCAGCTGTCAGCTGACTGATCATGTGACTTTTGATCCCGAATGGTTTCTAAAAAGCCGCTTATGAGAAATCCCTGTAACTTCAGAGGAGATTTAACTCCACAGAACAAAAATTCATGAGCGACAAAGTCGGACGTAAAACTTCTGTATCTAAACTTGATTTAGTTTCCGTCTCCATCAGCTGAAAACAAGAATATTTGACCAGAAATGTCCAAATTTGCTTGAACCAACCAAGACAGGCCTTGTCCCACTAGGGACCGTACGTCAGGACCACTCCCCTCAATGTCAAAATGGCCATCAAGTGTTGTACTTGTACATTAGGATAAAAAAATTGATTTCATAACATGTTGCGAAGTCGTACGGAAGCTTTTCAGAAGTTTGTCTGTCGGCAAAAGAACAGAATAAATCGTCCGACCAGTTAAAAAGCTTCAAATGATTAAACTCGTTTTTAAGTTTCTGTGGATCCACGTTGTTCATAATTGCCACATGACTAATAATCTGGATTCTACCACCGCCGTGGGGGCGGAGCCTCACATTACTATTGAGCTCATGTCTGATGTGGAGAAGGAAAAATACGTCTCAGATGTTTTCTCTGTTGAAGGAGCTGAAGGAGCTGTAGTTTATGCTCCAAGCTTTACTTAAATAACCCTGAGGAACTCCTCAGGACAGGGTATATCTGCGAGTGTGCGCGTCTGTCCCGGTGTGCTGCTGTCCGCGCTGTGCGTCTGTCCCCGTGTGCGTCTGTCCACTTCTGCGTCTGTCCCACTGTGCGTCTGTCCCCGCTGTGCGTCTGTCCCCGTGTGCGTCTGTCCCGGTGTGTAACCTCCCTCCGTGTCCCGCAGCCTTGCAGCTCGTCCTCTGGAAACAACCCAAAAAATCTGCAGCGGCGTTCGTCCTGTCTCTCCTGGTCCTGGTCTCCGTGGCGACGCTGTCCATTATCAGCGTGGTGTCCTACCTGCTGCTGGCGTGTCTCTGTGTCACCATCACCTTCAGGTAGGAACCGCCCACTCGCAGTGTCTGCAGCCAATCAGAGCAGGTGTTGAGTGATGATGTCACCTTAACATTCCCCTCTCTCCTGCTGGTAGAATTTACAAATCGGTGATTCAAGCTGTTCAGAAGTCAGATGAAGGTCATCCATTCAGGTAACGCACTGGCGCGCACACGCACTCCCGCACGCACACACAGTTATTATAGAGACGAAGTGTGTGTCTGCCAGGACTCTGTTGGAGCAGGACGTCTCGGTTTCCTCGGAGTCCATCCGTCTTCTGGCCGATCAGGTTCTGATCCACCTGAACTGGGTCATCGGTACCACCAGGAAGCTGCTTCTGGTGGAGGACCTGGTGGACTCCCTGAAGGTCAGAATGCGACGGGGCATTTTTCTCTGCGCGTGCGACGCTGTGTGCTGAGCGCGTCGCGTGTTGTGCGTTTCAGCTGGCTGCCGCCACCTGGACCATGACGTACGTCGGAGCCCTTTTCAACGGAGTTTCTGTCCTGATCCTCGGTGAGAAGCATTCCGCTCACATTTCTGGATCCGTGTTGCTGTGACTCACAGATTGTCTCTCTCTCTCTCTCTCTGTCAGCCGACGTAATCCTCTTCACCACGCCGCTCGTCTACCAGAAGAAAAAGGTAGGGGGCCAAATGTACTCATTGCCGCAACACGAGGACATAATAGGAGTCTGACTGTTTACTGAATTCTTTCAGCTTCTAATTTACATTTGTGCACGTTCAGTTCCAGATTGATCAAAAACTCCATTTGGTTCGATCCCGGCTGGAGGAGACGCTGCAGAAGTGAGTCACCAATAAAGGTTTTTCGAATCGCTCGGGACGCGACGACACATGACGACATCTTTATTTCTCTGGGTGGCGTCTGTACAGAAACCGTAAACCTGAGTGTTGAGCTGAATGTGTGTTTGTGTGACATGACCAGTGTCACGGTCACATTAAAGATGTTAGTCCACTCGAACATACCAGGAACACGGAGGCGGTCCTGTGGCAGCAGGTTCCACAACATGTATGACACACTTTTTATTTCCGTTGACAGGAGTTTCTATGAGGACGAGAAATGGGAAAAATAAATATGTGGTTTGTCTTCAGGCTACAGAACAAGTTACCAGGCGCCGTGAAAAGAAGCAAAGCTGAGTGAGCGCCTGCACCTGAGCTCTCCTCTGATTGGTCCACTCTCCCTCATTAGAAAAACAATGGCATACCTTTATACAATGTGTTTGATGTATACATAGCAGAATACAATAAATGTCCAATAAATATCACACTCATTGTTTTAGCATGGAAAGCCATGCAATTTTTGACTGTATATCCAGTATTTACTGCATACACGTACATACACTGTGGCTATTTAGTGTGTATAAAAAATCTTGTGTTTGTGAGAAACATGGCTAATTTCAATTTGATATTTAAAACCTCTGACACCACCATAATATCGACTCCCTGTCAAAATACTTTGAAGCTTTGATGAAATAATTAAGTTTATTCTATTGTTGAAGGATCATGAAAGAGGACGCTAATTCAAGCTAAAACAGGAAATCAACCTTTTATATTTGTCTGTGGTGTTTTTATTATTTATGTGGTGTTTCAAAGATTTCCTAAGGGTTTGGAAGATAAGAAACTTAAGGCTCTGGGAGGACTTGATTAAAGTGGCTGTGCTATCCCGCGCCTTTTATTGGCTGAGACCGACGAGGGAGCATGAAGGCTCCGCCCACACATGGTGGTCGCGGATTGGTGCGGTTGGCTTCCTCCACAGCCAACCAGTCAGCCTGGACAAAGACACACACACCGCTGGACGGCGGATCCCCCGCCTGCCTGAAATCCCGTTCCCGTTGGTCCACGTGGTGTGGGTCAGCTCTGCTCTCGTTGTGCCTGAGGAGAAGGAGGAACACGTCTGGTTGCACGAACGCGCCTGACGGCCGAGCATGTCACGTGTTTGTTTAGTGACGTCACGAGCCGAACCATCAAACGTGACATTGAAGTAAACGGCAGCCATTTTCTTTTACTATTGTGTGGCTTTTATTGAATTGTAAAAGATTTCCTTATTGCTACGAATGGTGTCTCCAGGGGAGGAGCGGGGCTGTGCTGTCCCGCGCCTTGGATAGGCTGAGACGGAGCACGAAGGCTCCGCCCACACATGGTGGTCGCGGATTGGTGCGGTCGGCCTCCTCCACAGCAACCAACCAATCAGACACCAGGGGTCAGAGTTCGATGGTTGAAACCCCTTTCCCTCATTGTTCTGTTTGTTTTTTATTGCTTCACAATAAATGATTTTATTTGAAATATTTCCACCAGGTTGTGTGTTGCTCCTCTTTTACCCCACGAGCCAAACGGGTCGTAACACAAATATTTAAAAACTGGGGCCAATTTCACAAATATTCTTTCACACAGTCGGGCGTGGATTTTAATAAAGTCGTAGATCAGCAGATATTTGGCAGGTTTCTGCTTCTGATGTCATGGCGTAGAGATCGCGTCTCTCTCGTAGAAACTAGGAAAATACATAAACACGAACGGCACATTGAACAGACGCTGCGACACGGCTCAGACCAGCGCTCTGAAGAAGAAGGACGTGGCGGCGCCTAAAGCCAAACCCAGGGACAGGAAGAAGGCCATGATGGCTCCGGCTGTTTCAGCTTCGTGAGGAAGAACCTTCCTGTGGAAGACACGTTTCCTGTTAGTCAAGTTCATTCAAAATGTCTGACCCGACCTATGAAAGTGATGAAGAACTTCGAGCCATCCAAGGAATCAAATATTGTTTCTCAATCACAGTTTATCCTTCAAGTTCTGCTTTTCAAGCCCGGATTTGGGTTTGGACCGGATTCTATAATATTCACACAGTGATCAGTCAACATGGATTCTCGACAGCGAGGGGTTTTCCTTACTGCGGTCCGTAGCACATGCAGAGACTGGCCAGGTATCCGTTACTGAAGGCAAACGCCATCATGAAGACGATGAAGAAGCCGTCGTGGTGGAAGAAGACGGGCAGGTGGAGACGAGGCTGCACGTTACACAACATGAAGAGGGGAACGAAGGCCAGGCGACACACCACGGAACCAGGAAGTAAGAAACTGTCCTTGTGCGGCTGGAAACACAACGTGCAACCATCATCCATTGTCTGGATTTTTGTTTTTTTTTCCTCCTGGCCTTGAACTCACCCACATACAAACGGCCGTCAAACTCCGACCGCACCAGTCGCATAAATTAAAGAGCAGGAAACAGCTGACGGGGATAAAGTACAAATCTGTAAAACAAGGAGGAGGCAAATCAATACAAAGAACATCAAAAACCAGAACTAAAAAGATCCAAGGAGCTGCTGTTGATCATGTCCAGGTGCGTGTGTGTGTGTGTGTGTGTGTTCCACAGCTGATCCGCACAGGTGTGTGTGGCACACACACACACCTGGACATGATGAGTCAGGCTAGCACACAATCGGCCACAACTGACCCCAGGAGTTTGTCTCCAAGGTGGATCGGGTGTCGGCCGTGATGGCCGGGAACGTTCCGATGGTGACGGTGAAGGTGAAGCAGACGGAGAGAGCCAACAACCAGATCTGACGGTCAAAGGTCAGCAAGCTTTTTTAATGGAATGTATAGCCGCATGACTCAAATGCAATTGGTTTTAACAAGGAGACTCGAGAAAAGGCTAAAAAAACTCGGCTGATGATTTTTTCTTAAACCGTCTGAGGATGATCAGAAACTTTTATCAAATCTTTTGTCAAAAACTCCTTCACCTTCTTGAAAATGGTCACCATGGAAGCTTTCTGTGGTCTGGTGTGATTGCTGCCGGTTTCTTCTTCTTCTTTCTTCTCTAAAATAGAAGAATACTGAATTGGAAATGCATTTCAGCAGAAAACAGGTTGTGCGGCATCAGTGGGATTTTTAAGAACCTGTGTCCATCAGTTTGACGGAGTTGTGTTCATCTTGAATCAGTTTCCTGTTTTTTTCTTGATAAAACTGGAAAAACTCCTGAAAACACAAATTCCTGTCGTCAGTGTTGACCAAATAAAAGATCAGAAGAAATGTAAATGACATATTGGTTGACAACATTGACTTTTTGGCTCAATAAACGGCTTATTTCTGTGATTTATCTCTCGATGCATAATGAAGGCTTTGACCTTTGGTGACTCATTTTTACTGCCACCGCGTCTGTTGGAGGACTTTGTCCGCAGAGTGACTCACATTAATTGGCCATTGACTGGTCTTTTGTCTGCGTTGTCGCCTTCACATTTCTAATAATCAATCATTACGGCGATCGGTCATTGATCCAATAACATCTCGTAATAAATGGTCAGACTGACACTTGTTCTCTCAGGGATGTAACCCCATCTCATTTCGTGTGTGTGTGTGTGGCGTCAAATGTGTGTTTACCAGTTTGGGCAGCAGGACGTAGGACATGAGGGACACAAAAATAACCGCGCAGGCTGTAATGAAATAACCAAATGCTGCATCGTGAAGTTCAGATCCACCTAGAAGACGGGAGAGGACACAATATGGACCCAAGAGGGTTCTCATCAAAGCCAATCCTCAATTCCTCTACGATTAGAACACAAATAACAGGTGTTGACAAGGGATGGAGTTTGGCTCAGACTTGCAATGGCGCAGATCATGGCCAAGGCGGCGAAGGTCCCGGCCAGGCCTTGTCCGCTCATGATGGGAGTGGTGTAGGCGGCCGGCAGCAACCCGGCCATCCCGAAGAGACTGCCCTGCAGAACGGCTCCGAAAGCTGGAACGGAACCAGTGCGTCAGTAAGGGGACCTGCCGGAACCAGACCCTCAATCGGCCGAACTCACAGTTGATGATGACGATCTTCGCCATGGTGATGGAGAAGAAGGGGAGGGGCTCCAGAGGAACTTTGACCAGGACGGCGGTGATGATGAAGACCAACATGATGATGATCAAACTTCCCATCACACGCAGACGCTGAGAAACTCTGAAGAACGAGACTGGATCAGGATTCAAGGTCATTGTCCTTTAGAATTCCTTTCAATACTTTTGACTTTGGGACCACAAATGATAATGTGACCTGAAAAAATGACAAATGATCTCAATACTTCAGCCTTGAGGAAAAAGGGCTTTTCATCTGCAGTCTTCTTCGTATTATATATGCGTGTGTATATATATGTATGCATATATAATATTGTATTAAAATGCCGGTCCTCACCGTGTGTGCAGGAAGGAGTTGAGACACGTGAAAAGCAAAAGTGGCATCATGGCGCACAGAGTCATCACATTATTAAATTTGGCCTCCAGGATGCTGCGATGGTCACTTCCTGCCTCTGTGTGATTGGCCACAGAATCCACCAACGAGGAGTCCTTCAGACGGCCGGTGAAGTACTGAGAAGACCGAGGACAACGTTTCCATGATTTATGTCTCCAAAAAATCCAACAAAAACTATGAGAATAGAAACAGGACGTGACATCACACCATGGTGGCAGTCATGAAGAAGTTCCATGGCAACAGAGTCCCCAAACCGAGCAGGAAGAAGATGAGCCAGACGCCAAAATACCTTCAAAATAAAATGTTTCATTCAGAAACAGGGAGAGAAAGAGCGTCCATCCAATTGCTTGTTAGGATTCAATCTTAATTTGATCAAAAAATACCAGTTGAATATTTTTGGTGAGGATTAGGGAAGTAGGCTAACCCTCTAATGGTTCACGATGACAAAGTTGCGGAAAGTGATTACAAAAGTCTTACGTTCCAAACTAAATTCATACCAAAAAGGAATGCATTACTTCAAGCCATCCTCAGATTTATTCACATATTAAAAATGGTCTCGTCTAACTCTTGATGAAGATGATCACTCTGAGCAAATGTCCGATTTTATTTAGGTTGTTTAAGAAATAAACATTTGCACCGTAAATGATGTTCCATCTTCTATCCTCAATTATTTCTGGCTTAGTTTTATTGTTCTTTGTAAAACCCAAACAGAACAATGGTGACGATGATAATAATAATATAGTAATGATAGTAATAATAATAATGATAATAATAATAATCATCATCTCACTTGTCTTTGGGTGAGGTGACAGCCATCTCGTCCACTGCAGTAAAGTCCTGAGACATATTCAGAGGTTTAATTCATACACTGATTTAAAATATTTACATGGCTCAACAATTGTATTCCAAAAAAAGTTTGTGAATAAGAATAAAAGAATATCCTATATAAAAGAATAAATGGTGAAAAAGAAATCAGAAAGTACAACATCATCACTACAAATCTTATTGATCTATTCCTGATGTCATATTCAAATCGTTTTGCCAAAGTAACTGAGAACAACCGTAAAACTACCACGCTACCTGTCATACTACTACTATGCTTATCATTGTACTACAGCTACTACCATTTTCCTCTACAAGTATACAAGTACTGACCATCAGTGTCACTATTCCTATACCACTTGTATACATTTAAAACCTGGACAGGCTCCTCCCACTGTGACACGTTCAAGAACACTCGAATTTAGGCCCAATAAAATCGACTTGCTGATCATCACTCTGGTGAGTGAAGTCTTTTTATGTGCCCACACAGAAATATGGAAACGGAAAAACGTGTGCACTCACAAAGAGGATATGAAAGTTCCTCGCGAACGTCTTTCCTGGAGCCGTTATGGAAAAACAACACAATTGAATCACCAACAGATTCGATCGCAGATGAAATCGTGGGAAAAAAAGAAGCAAATCCTTTTTACCTTCAGGGACGAGGTTCTGCTTCCAGATGTTGAGTCGGCAGATCAAGCTCTTTGTTGAATCTTCTTTCGTTTGTGTTAGATTTGCATGTTGATCCTTTTTTGGTTAAATCCTCCTTTTTTTCTCCTCCTCTCAGCTGGTTGTGAAACCTTTCTTCTTCCTCTCACATTCTTTCAACGTCTGGTCAGGATCTTTCTTCGTTGGTGTGTCTCTTCTTTTTGCAGCTTCAGTAGATTTGTATCTTCAGTCTCCGATGACCTTTGACCTCTGATATCAGTTTAGTGGACTTTGTTTCCGTGTAAATGTCAACAAAGGGATTTCAGAGGCGGCAACAAATTCATATATAAGGGTCTGAAAAAAAAGTGAATGCAGCGGATGTGAAAAAAAAAGGAGCGGGCTGCGTCAGATTTGAGTGGTTTTAAATCATTCGTTCAACATACATCTATATCCAAGTAGGAAATATATATTACTTACTAGTCCTAAAGTTTGAGGGTGTTTGTTTTAGGTTTCAGTGCCACGACATCAACTAAGACTTGGACTTACAGTGACCATGAATAACTTTCCAGAATAAAAAATTGGGTTATAGAAATAAAAGTAGAGGGAGAGCCAGGGAGAGTTTGTTGAAAGAGTTCAGGCAAATAAAAATTCCGTAAATCTTCAATTTCTGTTCTTTCTCAATTGAAAGAACAGTTTATTTTCAATCTCAATGATGTGAAGATTGCAGGTTTGCGTGACTAAAACGTTTAATTGCATTCACATCAATGTGGCAATACCAGAGTATACTTTGTATTAATTATGAGAAGCATGTTAGGAATCTGTGAACAAAACCAGAAAATACAAAAAAAAAATCAGATACATACAAAGTAAAATTTCAAGTCATTATTGGAAGAAGTTCCCAGACATATTGTTTGTGTGTTTGAAAGTTCGAATTTACCGAAGCCCTCAAATCTGTGGTGAACAAAAGTTCTGGTTTGAGCCAGTCATTGATTACATGCGTCTAACCCTCATCTAAAAAAGTAAGTCAAATTCATGGAGATGAATCACCTTCCCCAAAAATCAGATTTCAGAGATGGGAAACCACGTAAAATGGGAACTTTATAATCAAGATAAAGAGAAATCCATCTTTCCAGCTCATGTCGTTGCTCCTGGGCAGGAAGTCATCGTTTGTTACTTCCTGTGCAGCAGAGAGAACAGATTTCACAGATGAGCAGAAAATCCAATCTCACTCTTCCAGTGAGCTCATAAAAAACGATGAAAATGTTTCATGTCTGAAGGGGTGGAACATAAGAATCCTTCTTCTAACCTAAAGAAAATTATTCTCCCTGACCGGTTTGTTTTTGCTGAGTCAAATGTGCACTCAGCTAAATTGTTCAGTGTACCAGTGAAAAAGCGAAATACCTTCATCCCTGTGAAGGTCCTGGTAATATCAAGGGTTCAAAGTAGGCCACTTTGACCGTTTGAAGAGCTCTTCAAGAAATCTTCAACCGGTCCAGTGGCCTACTTTGAATCGCTCTTGATAAATAACTTTGTCCTGAAACCTTGAATGTGAACAATGTGTATTGAAATCAGCCAAACACCGCCCTCTGCAGGACGGAATGTGTGACACAACCATTTCAGGGGTCCAAATAGGTATTTGCGTGACTGTTTTTACATCGCTAGGCAACGGAGACCATGACGACGATAAAGCACTTTCCAGCCATTTGGATTTTTGGTCAATTAAACGACCGCTGGTTCACTTGCTGGCGGATCCTGACACAGATCCTCTTTGGTCTGTGGTCACGGTTTTGGATTCTCACTCTATGTGAGCGTGAGCTCTGTGAGCTGATCTTGAAAGTTTGTGTTAGGCGTTCAGGTGAATCACTGCTGGAAAAAAACACACCCTTGACTCCGTGGAAACGGACAGTGTTTGTTGCTTCTGATGAAATATCAGAGATTTCATCAACGATCACAAAACCGTCGACAGCCTCCTGTAGTTTTACTCTCGGCATTATCTTTTTGTCCTTAAACATACATTGAAATGTAATAATAGCTTTAAATCAGAATTTCTTTCTCCGTTTGGGCCTCTTTGTTTCATTTCAAAAAATGACCATTTAGTTCATCAGTTTTTCGTCATTTTTCTGGGTGGACAATTGAGTTAAATGTGCTGAACTCTGGTCAAATCTAGTTGCTTTCTATTTAACTTGAATGTGTCACCCTGAAACGTTCGTCTTATTTCAATCATTTGCTCAGGTGTGGATGAGATGAAACAGTCAACAGTGACGGCCGAGCCCCGTTGACCTTGATAAGGGTCATGAGTCATTTTTGCATTTGAGCGACTGGCAACTCTTTCAACAAACTCTCCCTGGCTCTCCCTCTACTTTTATTTCTATAACCCAATTTTTTATTCTGGAAAGTTATTCATGGTCACTGTAAGTCCAAGTCTTAGTTGATGTCGTGGCACTGAAACCTAAAACAAACATCCTCAAACTTTAGGACTAGTAAGTATTATATATTTCCTACTTGGATATAGATGTATGTTGAACGAATGATTTAAAACCACTCAAATCTGACGCAGCCCGCTCCTTTTTTTTCACATCCGCTGCATTCTCAAACAAAACGTCTGCACCTTATTTTCTCAAACTCTTTTTCAAGGGGCATTTCTGTTTTGGAGAAAGTGGAAAAAGACAAATCCGGCCGATCCACTTTCACTCTGGTAACACAATAAAGTGGCAATGATTTAAAACCACTCAAATCTGACGCAGCCCGCTCCTTTTTTTCACATCCGCTGCATTCTCAAACAAAACGTCTGCACCTTATTTTCTCAAACTCTTTTTCAAGGGGCATTTCTGTTTTGGAGAAAGTGGAAAAAGACAAATCCGGCCGATCCACTTTCACTCTGGTAACACAATAAAGTGGCACAAAGTGAACGACCGGCCAACCTAACACTTTAGGGGCAAATATTCCCAAACCTCTCAGACTGAAATGCTTCATAAACAGAATGGGTGGTGTCTTCTCAAGAATGTCAAAAGAAAGACCATGTCAAGTCATGGAATTTAGGGTTACATTTATATCAGAGTTCTCCAAGCTCTGTTCCTCACAGCAATGTGTTTCTTTGTTGCTGTTTTTCCAAATTGAGTTACCTCCCGTTTCAGAAATGATGGAATTCTAATATAATGATACATATATGGCGTATAAATAATAATATATGCTAATATTCTTCACATCACAGAATTGCAATGTTTTTATGGAAAACCAAAAACAGAAAAGGAGCCACTCTTGGTCAAACGCAACTTTATTGGCTGATGGTGTACATCCCTGTCTGGTTCATGGGTTTGTCCATATCTTCCTGAAAAAGATCAATTACAGTCGGATTAATGAGAGAAATGTTTTTGGGTCTGAAAATGTTGGCGGATGATGGAGCAGCACTTGTCCACGGAGGAACTCTTTGTTGCCGAGTCCATTTGTGATGCCACTGGTTCTTTAGTTCACGGAGAAGCGCGTCAACGAAACCGTAGCCATGCAGATAAAGGAGATCAGTCACAATACGGAGTCAGATGAGGTTTGACTGAACGACAAGTCAAAGGTTAGAAGGAACCCGCACGAGGTTCCAGGTTAAACCGACCCCAACCTTGGTCACAAATCTGAATTTGTCAATTCCTTCTGACATAGAAGATCATTGTCAGGAAAATCAATCCAACGGGTCAAGACTGTGACGCCTCAGTGAGAGTCAAGAAAAAGGGGAATGATTACACAATGTTGAGTTTGGGTGTTTCCTCTCAGGAAAACTTTCTTTCAGCGTTTGTGTGACTGTAAAGGCTTGACTGCGCAAACAATTCCCCACACACCCATGTCGTCCATGTGAGAAGCCTTCCCAGAAGAGATGGAAGAATTATTTTCTGCTCATCTGGGGCCCCAGAGGGTTTTGAAACGTCCCTGATTTGGGTGCAGGTGGATCCCCAGGAATAAGAGAATCCTTTATGGTCCCACAGTGGGGAACATGAATCGACCAGGCTGGATGGATTTTAGATGTGCTGATGCCAGAAGTTTGGAGACCTTTTCCAGTCTCAAACCTCTGACCCTAGCATGGTACATGGTAGAAGATCTTGGCTTTTCCTGAAGTGGACCTTCATGGAATATGGCAAACGCGAAACAACCACCAATGCAAGACAGTCTCCATATTGTTGTTGTTTTAATTCAAACCCAAAGGAAGGTTCACGTTCCGGCTAAGGTACGATCCTCAACATCTGGACCGGCTCTTCGCTGTGTGTGTGTCGTTGTGTGTCGTTGTGTGTCATTGTTGCTGTTTAACTCACATATGGCCTTCCGTTGGGTCCCTGGAAACGTCCGTGTGTGGTGTACAGAGGGACCTGGTCTCTGTTGGGGTGGGGACTGAAGCCTTGGTAGCGCCCCCTACAGCAACACCACCATACCAGCTGTGGGCGGAACAACACAAAAGTCCAAACCGATTCAACTTTGTTTCATTCACAAGAACCTTAAAAATATCGGTGGACGACCATATTCATTTATTTTTATTTTTTGATTATTTTCCATTCTTTTCACTGTTCTTTTTCAGCCGCACACCGTCACACTGATGGGGTTAAAGGAGTAAACGGAGTTCACCTAAAATCTACGAGCTGAATTTCTGGTCTCGACATAGTGTGGAATCAAAGGCTATATTGCAGTTCTTCTGCACAGTGAATGCAGCGCGAGGCATTCAGGGGAAAAAAATCTCTTAGTCGTGCATCTGAAACGCTAAAACCAGAGACTTTAAATGTAAAAATACAATAATAATAATAATATATCGACCCTGTGTTGAGTTCACTCACATGTGGAAAACAGGCAGGAATCGGAAGAATGTAGAAAAAAAATTAACCGTGCGTGTGTGTGCGTGGGTCTCTCACCAGCGCCACCAGCAGCAGGAGCAGCAGCAGCAGAATCAGAGAGGCCAGAACCAGCAGAGCGATGGCCCACCCGGGTACACCAGCAGCTTCAGGTGCGGTTGTAGTTACAGTCGTACCTTGGGAGGGGACTGGTGGATTGGTGGAGACAGAACCGTTGTTCCCTGTTGCCATGGTAGCGCTGGATGCTGTGATGCCGGAGGTGGCGTGGGAACCGGTCACGTTGTCGGTGTAGTGCGTTGTACTTTTCATCGCGCTCACAGAAGTGTTGGCGGTGTGTTGTTGGGTGACGGTCGCCACCGAGATGCGGGGTGGCGTCCCGCTCGTGTTGACACTTGGCCCGGCGGTAGAGGGAGGGTGGGGTCCTCCGCTGGGGGGGGCGCTGGCTCCGTGACTTACCGTTCCTCTCGTGGCAACAGAGGATGAGGAAACAACCAGACGGCTGGTAACCGTTGCTAGCGTGTTGGCTGTTGTCTCAGTGGAAACCACTAAAGAGGAGAGAAAGGTCTTGTGTCAATCATTGATGGATCCATCTGACGTGAGTCACTTTCCATACAATAAACTACACATCGGTTCATTATCCGAGGAACCAATCATATCGATTTCTTCAAACCGCACACCCTCCAGACTGGTTTCTCGGCTTTGAGTGGAAAAAAAAAAAGAAAAAGAAAAGCTCTTACCTGAGGCGCCGAGAGCGAGAGCCAGGCAGAGAGTGAGCAGCGTCTCCATCTTGCTTCTCTTGGACAAAGATCTCAGTGTGAGCAGCGGCTGGAGTCTGGTTCCATCCAGAGAAAGACTCTTTTATACACCTGCATACAGGTGGAGGGGGCGGGGCTTATTCGCTCTGGGAACACTCTGCACGTTACCCTATGCTCCTCCTCCAAACGTTGTAAAGAATCCAGACGTGGGCTGAGGGGCAGAACCGTTATATTTTGAAAATCCTTTTCATTTGACTAGATTTTCGACGGTGAGCTACTTTAATCTGGAGATTAACAGAACCACAACACATATTTGACGAGATCATGGTTGATTCAACCTGTGGTTTTTTATGGATGAATAGTTGCAGAAAATAGCACAATTTGAACATAATGACCTTTGATTTGGTCCCTTTGGATCAGGTCTTCAAAAACCAGCTGAGATGTCTGAGAAGATTCTTTTTATTGTATTTTGGACACGTACAATAAAAAGTCACGTTCCACTCAGTGCGTGTTGATGCTCTGCTGCTGGCAGCGACAGATCAGCGTGCTGACGAGTTTCTGCAGAAGCTCCGCCCTCATCTTACTGATCTGAAGAACCTCCTCGTGGTTGACCTTCTCCTCCCGACCGTAGTCCAGAGAAACCTGCGGCACAAGCAAGGTTTCTCAAAATGGCGCCTGGAGCTCCACCTTGTCGTGTTTCTACATGTATGAACAATGACTCTGTTACATACGTGTTCTTGTTCTGATCGTGTGTGTGTGTGCGTGTGTGAGTGAGTGCGTGTGTGTGTGTATGTGTGAGGGCGTGTGAGTGTGTGCGTGTGTGTGTGAGTGCGTGTGTGAGTGAGTGTTTGTGTGTGTGTACTGTATGTGTGAGGGCGTGTGTGTGTGCATGTGTGAGGGCGTGTGAGTGAGTGCGTGTGTGTGTATGTGTCTGTGTGTTTGTGCGTGAGCATGCGTGTGTGTGCATGTGTGTAAGTGTGTGTGTATGTGTGCGTTTGTGAGTGTGTGTGTGTGCGTGTGAGGGCGTGTGTGCGTGTGTGAGTGAGTGTTTGTCTATGTGTATGTGTGAGTGTGTGCGTGTGTGAGTGAGTGCGTGTGTGAGTGAGTGCGTGTGTGTGTGCATGTGTGAGGGCGTGTGAGTGAGTGCGTGTGTGTGTATGTGTGAGGGCGTGTGTGCGTGTGTGAGTGAGTGTTTGTGTGTGTGTACTGTATGTGTGAGGGCGTGTGTGTGTGTGTGAGTGAGTGCGTGTGTGTGTATGTGTCTGTGTGTTTGTGCGTGAGCATGCGTGTGTGTGCATGTGTGTAAGTGTGTGTGTATGTGTGCGTTTGTGGGTGTGTGTGTGTGCGTGTGAGGGCGGGTGTGCGTGTGTGAGTGAGTGTTTGTCTATGTGTATGTGTGAGGGCGTGTGTGTGTGAGTGAGTGCGTGTGTGAGTGAGTGAGTGTTTGTGTGTGTGTACTGTATGTGTGAGGGCGTGTGAGTGTGTGCGTGTGTGAGTATGTGCGTGTGTGAGGGCGTGTTTGTGTGTGTGTACTGTATGTGTGAGGGCGTGTGAATGAGTGCGTGTGTGTGTATGTGTGAGGGCGTGTGTGCGTGTGTGAGTGAGTGTTTGTGTGTGTGTACTGTATGTGTGAGGGCGTGTGTGTGTGAGTGAGTGCGTGTGTGTGTATGTGTGAGGGCGTGTGTGCGTGTGTGAGTGAGTGCGTGTGTGTGTGTATGTGTGAGGGCGTGTGAGTGTGTGCGTGTGTGAGTGAGTGCGTGTGTGAGTGAGTGTTTGTGTGTGTGTACTGTATGTGTGAGGGCGTGTGAATGAGTGCGTGTGTGTGTATGTGTGAGGGCGTGTGTGCGTGTGTGAGTGAGTGTTTGTGTGTGTGTATGTGTGAGGGCGTGTGTGTGTGAGTGAGTGCGTGTGTGTGTATGTGTCTGTGTGTTTGTGCGTGAGCATGCGTGTGTGTGCATGTGTGTACGTGTGTGTGTATGTGTGCGTTTGTGAGTGTGTGTGTGTGCGTGTGAGGGCGTGTGTGCGTGTGTGAGTGAGTGTTTGTGTGTGTGTATGTGTGAGGGCGTGTGTGTGTGAGTGAGTGCGTGTGTGTGTATGTGTCTGTGTGTTTGTGCGTGAGCATGCGTGTGTGTGCATGTGTGTAAGTGTGTGTATGTGTGCGTTTGTGTGTGTGTGTGCGTGCGTGCGTGTGCGTGCCTGTGTGTTAGTGTGTGTGTGTGTGTGTGTATGTGTAAGTGCGTGTGTGCGTGTTAGTGCGTGTGTGTGAGTTTGGAGCTCAACCAAATAATTCTACAAAAAAGCCAAACTGTATCAAAACAATGAATTGATTGTTTCTGACAACAGATAGTCCTCATTCAGAGTTCAGTGAGGATAATCAACTTCCTGTTTGTAGGTTGGCTGTTTGGAACTCCTCACCATGTTTGTGATGAGGGACAAACCAAGAACTCTGAGTCCACAATGTTTGGCCACTGTCACTTCAGGAACCGTACTCATACCTGAAGAGAAGAAAACAGGTCAAGATCGATCATCCCATCTTTCATTTTTTTTTTCTTTTTTAACTGGTAGTTTCCGTTTCTTCAGATTTGGGGGAGTGTTCTGATTGATCAGGACCCGGGTTCTCCAGGTTCTTTTCTCCTCGTGCGCGTTGTCGTCGGCACAACGGGAAACTCGACTGTAGGCGTTCATGTGAGGGTGTGGTTCAGTATGCTGGTCTGTGATTGTCCGCTCTCCTCAGTGTAGCCTGCATCTCAAGCAAAGTGGGTTGTGATTGGTTCTAGCCCCGCCCATGACCCAGAACGTTTGAGTCCTGGTCTCATTGAACTCTGGAGCCTGCTGATTCCATTCCATGCAATGTTCTCACTTGTCTCAGATCCTCACCAAGGAACCCATCTCACAAATCCTTGATTCTGAACCCAAGAACTTTGTGAACCAGAACAGTATGACCAGAACCCTCTGAAACCTGAGAAGGTCACGGAGATGCCCCACCGCCATCACAACTGCTCATTGGGTTCAGGACAACTAGAAAGTCCTCAGGAATCAACAGAGAATGCTTAGAGCTGTGGGACTATTCAATGAGTGTGTGTGTGTGTGTGTCTTACCCACAGAGTCACAGCCCAGAACCAGCAGCATTCTGGCCTCAGCGATGGTCTCAAAGTTGGGTCCGCTCACCATACAGTAGACCCCCTCTCTGATGAAATCACTGCAGCCCAGCTCGGAGCAGACGTCCAGCGCCAGGCGCCTCAGGTCTTTGCTGTAAGCGTCCGACATGCAGGGAAACCTGATCCCAAAACTACGAAACAAGGACTTGTCAAGACACAGAAGAGCAAATGGAACCCCAAAGCTTTATGTCTCACCGCTCATCGTTGGGTCCAAACAGCGGGTGTGCTCCGGCGAAACCCGGCAGGTTGATGTGGTCTTTGATGATCATGATGTCGCCCACCTTAAAGTCCGGACAGATCCCACCGGAGGCGTTGGTCACCAGGACCGACTCCACCCCCATCAGCTTAAAGATCCTCACGGGGAACGTGACCTTGCTCGGGATAAAGACAGACACACGCACACAACCGTGCACACACGCGTACGGACACGCACAGACCCACACAGGACATTGTGTTGAAATGTGAGATCACACAATTTGGTTGTGTGTCGGTCTGTTTTCCTCTTGACAGGTTCCTTCCTCCCACTTCCTGTTCCACAATAGAGTCCCTCTCTTTAGGATCCTCCACTTCCTGGCCAATGGAGTGTTCCTGGTGACTATCACGAGCCGCCAGTTAAGATGGAACACGGACGAGTTCCGACTGGTTTCGGACGGTTGGTAAATTGTAGGCGTCCGGATTTTGATTCAAAGCTTGCACCGAAGTGTATTCATTATTGGCTGGAAGAAAATAAATGCTAATAATAATACGCTGATAATACGCTTTTCATGTTAAAATCAGGGAAGAAAAAAACAACAATTGAGACACGTCATTTCCAGCCATTATTTTAAGCCGTTTTGAACGGGTTTGGGTTTGGATTTGGGATTTGAAGGACGTCGCGGATTTGTTTGTGGATTCAGGTCCACAGGTGAGGCCCTGACACAGATTGCGTAGGACTCACCTGGCAGAGCGAGTAACCTTCGTACAGGTGGAAGTGACCCTGCATGAAGACGCAGGCCGTGTCCTCGATCTTCCCAAACACCAGGCAGCCTTCGTGACCCGCGACTCACAGACAGGAAATAGAACAGAATCCTTAATCTTTACAACGCAAATCTTGATTTTGCCCTTTGATAGATTTGCTTTCGCATTGATGTGTCTTTTTAGGCGAGATCATCTGGTCAAAATTGAAATTTCAAGACAACACACTGATCTGATTTCATTGAGCTTCATCAGTGTGGGACCTCATTGTCTTTTGGATGAGATTCTTTGGATATATCTGCAGACGTTTCATTCTGTTGTGGGTTTGTCTCTCACCGGTGCTGACTGGGAAGTGTGGGATGTCCTGGTACCTGAAGGTCTGCTTGTCGGTGGCTCCATCAGCGAGCAGACCCAGTCCTGAGCTGCAGATCACGGCCACTTTGGGCCGGTGACTGGTTTGGTTCAGGAGCCACTCGGTGGTCAGTTTGTAGTCCTCGAAGGAACAGCAGCTGAGGGAGCAGATATACGACTTAATGAGGATGTTGAGGGTGCTGATGATGATGATGATGATGATGATGATGATGATGATGATGATGATGATGATGATGATGATGATGATGATGATGATGATGATGATGATGATGATTATTATTATCAGCTGAGACACTTTGAGGACACCTCTCATCCGAGGCTTCTTCAGTTCTAACTAGCTGCTGGAAAAGTTCAGGTATTCAAGAAATCTTCAACCAGTCCAGTTGCCTACTTTGAATCGCACTTGATATTACCATGACCTGGATGACTGAGAACCTTCACAGACAATAGAATTATTTATGTCTTATTGTTACTGGTGACAGCAAATGATCTTCAGCCAGTTGAGTTGGAACTTCTGAGCTCCTAAATATAGAAATGTATCACCAGTATAATGTAGAAAGGATCATTTAGTTGGATGTCGTTCTATTATGGTCATTTAGAGGAAAAAAAACACATTTGCAGAAGTAGTTTTTTATCATAAAACTGATACGATTTTTGTGTGCGCGTGTCTTTGTTGTTGCCCTCGTGTGTTTTATTTTGGGTTAGGGTCATGTGCTCATTGGTCTCACCTGGGTTTTATTTACATATTTATTTACAAAAAAAATCCCCCTTACTCTCACGCTACTTTGGTGGGAGAGCAGGATCGGACACATCATAAAATGTGCGAGCAACAGGTGGATGGATTTGGTTAAACAGGAATTTCTGGTTCGTTTGACCGGACAATGCCTCGTTCCACATGGAATATAGATTTGATGTGTTGAATGAAAGATTTTTGTCTCAGAATCTGAGCATTTTAGGAAAGTCTTTTTTTCCTTGAAATAGTTTCAAGGATGTGAAATTTTAGGAAGATCAATGTTTGTGTAGAAAGAACCTTCGAGCGTGTTGGAATAAAAGGTGAAAGACAGGAAGCTGGAAGCCAGCGTATTGTTTATAAATGAAAAATGATTAACAGAAAGCTGCTGGTGTTGCAGGTTTTTATCTTCACGGTGAAACCAACTGACCTGAAAAGATTTATACTGAAGAAACAGAAATTCTCAATGGATCCTGAGAATGAAGATTCCTCTCAGACCAATTCACATGCAAAACTAAATTCTAAGACACAAGTAAATGGGAACAACAATGGATGTCCTTTTTTTTCTATTGTCATTCATTGGTGTATATAATTGATTCGACGGTGAGCAGAAGAACTTCCGTGAAAAGAGTGTCAGCAAATCTTACCATGAATTCCCCTTGTCGTGCATCATGTGAAGTGAATCCAGAAGGAGATGAGCTAGAAAATAAGTGCCAGACTCGCAGTGTGTTCGTCTCTCATTGGCTCTTCACAGCCTGTAAATATAGCGGAGGTCGTTCACTTGTGTATCTGTGACTTTTGATCTCTGCAGTGGATACAGTCCAGAGTCAGTTCACATTTAAAAGGACATTTCCAATATCGTGCATTTTCCTTTGTAGGATTTTCCAAATATACATTTGGGAATATTATACTTTACTGCAGTGCTCAGGGTCTTGGTGGCATGTGAAAGAATCGTGCACCGGCTTCTGAGTGGGCAAATAAATGTGCTTTTTTGTGAAGCATCTTTCATTTTGGATTGTTGTTTTCCCTCCAAATGTGTGGTGTCTTTGTGGTTTGTATGTATATTAGTTTTGTGTATGGTTCCCACATATGCGACATTCTATTTCTGACTTCATCCACAACTGTATTTATCATTATTTGATTTCAGAGCTGTTGCCTCCTCTTGCAAAGTGTCCATTTGTTTCTTCAAAGTCCACCATTTTACCATTGTCAGGAATCCACTTGGACTTGGTGGCAGCAGTGACTTTGCGTAACTCAGAGATTTCTGTGCTTTTGTATGCTTTATTTTGCACATGACAGCCTATCACCAGAATTCTCATGAGCATCAAATGTCACTTCTGGTCAAGATCGCACTCGGTTGTTTTCAAGTCCTTTGTCGCTAGACACCCAGACCGACAGCCAAAGCTTATTTGTTCATTAGTGTTCCGTTAAAGATCTCAGAGGATGTCAATGAGATGTGCATTGCTGGTCCAGTCAACACCTCAGATCATCTGATCGTCAACTTGTCTGTTCATGAGCTGTCAACACCACATGACACAGTATGTCTTAACGTCAATAAATGTATCAAACAGAAAGTCTCTGTACGCAGTATTGAGAGTAATAGTGATAGAACCTGACTTTTATGTTTTATCTTGTCTAAAAATGTGATAAAAAAATACAAATATTTGAAAAAAAACTTGAAATGCAGAATAACTCTAAAATGTGAAAAAAAACGCTGTTTGTGTTTATTTGTGTAGAATTAATATTGTTGTCCAAGCAGGAGCTGTGCTTCCTCAGTCCGTCCTCTGTTCTTCAGCTCCACCTGTCTCCATGTGGACCACTAGATCTCCTCTCTCTGGTCATTTAAACATTAAAAGTGTGAACATAAAAGAAAAAGGGAAACGAATCTTCATGTGTTTCATTTGTTGATGTTTGAGATCGTTTTCAGTGACAGAAATTCAAATTCAACATTTATTGTACTTTCATCCACAGAGAAAATGTATCTGGCACACCAGAACATGTTGGTACCACACAGAAGAAAATACGCAATTACACAAGCACAAGCTCTAAAATATCAATTGACAAAATAAGTTATTGCAGGGTTTGAGAGTAAAACATTTGGAACCAGTATTTCCAAGAAAAGAGCAACACTACCTCCTGGTGGTCAAATATAGAAACTACAAACAATTTATACTACGGTAATTGCCTCTGGAAAACGTTTGCATGCATTTTAATAGATGTAGAGTGAGTATTGTTTGCATTTATCATTTTCCATGTACCGTTGAAGAATTATAGAGTGAATGTTTGTATTGATGACATATGATTTAACATGATTGCTGTGTTTCATTTACAGTGTGTTATCCTAAATTAATCCCAGGCATGAAATACACATTTAACATGTTTCATATCTGGTTTCTTTCGAACCCAAACCCCGAATTATTTATTTCTATTTCGGGTCATTTCAGAATTGGGTTAGAATATTTTACAAAGATCGGTAATAAACCATCCAATTATTGGATGAGTCAGAGAAACACCTTCAGTGGATAGTTACTATTATTTAAAATATATTAATGATGAAACAAAAATGCATTTCCATAGCAAGAGACAAGAAAGGAAAAATAAATAAATGGCCGTTGTATTAGAAATGCAAGTCGAGGTGGGACAAGAGAAAAATGCTATTTTCGGGGGTTCACCAGACCTATTTCATATGTTATTAATATTTGGTAACCACTTTTTCTACAACTTTATCAACATTTAGTCTCAGGACGAATATATGTGACACAACAAGTGCGCGTTTCAGTATTTTGGTCAAGGATTATTTGAACATTTTCATCTCTGGGACAGAAAATGTCCTCCAATTGTGGAACGTTCCATGTCTCCTTTTACGTCACGTCCGTTCGTGCCAAAGTGCTTCCGCCCGCGCGCAGGTGTAGAATCCGCGTCCTCTGCAGATGTTTGGGAGTAGAAGTAGCGCGTGCTTGTCGCGAAAGTTTTCAATATTCATTGGATGGGAATCATCTGCTGTGGATTCTTTTCGTGGACAGAAGCAGCTCGTGTCTCTGAGGTGAGTGTTTTTCTCTTGAACACGATGTTTTAGTTTCTGCATAGTAAATGTTTACTCGCTCATTTAAGACGCGACATTTTTGGACTTTCTCAAATGAAGCTGGTAAAAGATGAAATAAAATGATTTAGAGACATTTATTAATGAGCCTCGTTTGTATAAATCCTCTGAGTCTGGTTGTGTTGAGTTTTGCTCTGCAACTAGTGTTTGTTCGTTTTGGAATCTGTTGGTTTTATTTTATATGAATCACTTGAAGTCTCCACTTTGCTGTAAAGTGTCTTGAGATAATGTTTTATGGTTGTTTTGATATCAAATGAAAACCGATGATGTTAAATCTGGTCAGATTGATCAATCTTGAAATTATTTTTCCGCAGATGTGTGTGTGTGCCCTCGCACGCTTGTTTTTTTTTTGTTTTAATTTTTTGTTGTTGTTTCCACTATTTTCTCCTATATTGAGTAGTGCCCACTGGATTATGTGGGTGTAGGCCAGGGCTTCTGAACGGGGGCGGCGGCGCAGCGTCCCCCCCGGGTGCGTTCGCAGAAAGTCAGGGGGCGTGGCCATTATTTTAGAAAGGGGCACATATGTATATTTGATCAGTGTTAGTTTTATAGGCTATGTTATGTTTGTTAACCCAAGAAATGGAATATGTGTAATGATAATTCCATGTATGTGTGTAACAGTGCCACCTTTTGTGTGAAGATTTGTAAAAGTGCTTTCACACAGTGATGATTGAAATCAGCATTAAGCATATATCATCAAGCATTACATGGTTTAAGTCAGAGTTGCCAACTCTGAGATTTTGATATGCATGCTGGGAACTGTGTGTGGGCGGGGAATTCCCAGCATGCCCTTTGGATAAGTTAATGTTGGGATTTGCTTTAAATATGCACCATGTGTAAGAACCTTTACATGGTATAGGTTTGTATTCCCAACTCTCAACCTTTGATATGCATGCTTGGAACTATATGTGATGTATGAATTCCCAGTATGCGTTTGGTCACGTTTAATTTGGGGATTTGCATTAGATGTGGACCATGCATAAGAACAGTTGCACTGTTTTTCCTATTATAAATCGTTGCACTCCTTCACTATGTAATGAAAGGTCCACTGTGTTTCTGTTTGGTGTCTTAATCTTGGGGTGAAACCTTCCCTCATCAATGCGCAATCTTCAATGTGCTTAGTCCTCACGTGAGGTACAATTTTGATTGGTTGCAGTCAGTGACACCTATTCAAATTTGTATCTCAATTCTGTTACTGTTGCATTTCTTTAACACTCTTTTTTGATCCCTGGCTAGGGGTTAGGGTTAGGGTTAGGGTTAGGGGGTTAGGGTTAGGGTTAGGGTTAGGGTTAGGGTTAGGGTAGGGTAGGG
>JAFBJU010015274.1:0-65961 GCA_016785305.1 Colistium nudipinnis
TCTTGGTCCCGTGTCGCTCGGACATTGGGAAATAGGTCAAAGGTCAAGAGACTTTTGACCTTTTGACCTTTGACCCATTTCCCAATGTCAGAGCGACACGGGACCAAGACCAGCACATTTGGGGTCCCTGAAAACCCCCAGTTACCAACTCCTGGCTCTCTAGCAGCGACCTTTCTCCAAAACCCTAACCCTAATTCCACACTTATAAGCGTGGAATTAGGTTTTTGCTTAACCCTAACCCTTATTCTAGACTTATGGGGTTATATGAATAGAATTAGGGTTAGGGTTTTGGTAAAGGGTCATTCCTAAAAAAAATGGGACTTGATCTGTGGGGGTTTTCTCGGACCCCGAACGCGCTGGTCTTGGTCCCGTGTAGCTCGGACATCTCGAAATAGGTCAAAGTTCAAGACACTTTTGGACTTTTGAAGGCCAAAAGTGGCTTGACCTTTGATCTATTACAAGACACTTGGACATTTTGAAAGAAATCTCAACAGAATGCTGTTCAGCCTGTGGCTGTATTGGGCAACTTTTTTTTAAACAAACATGTGTGATACATCACAAATGAAAAAAAAGAGGTGACCTCCGCTGGAAGGAATGCCCACATTTCAGTGGATGGATTTACTGTAAAGGGGAGTAAGGCTCCTGGTTTCTCAGGCGTTGTAATTGTTAGGTGTTTAAGTATGCGGTGGATTCTTGTATGCTTGTGCAGATGCATACGTGTGCGTTCACTCAGAGTGAGTCATCCTCCTGTCTTATTTTAGTTTTTCCAGGGCCACCACCTGCGGAGTTGATTTACTTGTTTGGGAAGGGGATATGAAGGAGTGCTTGCTTAGATGCCATGCATCACAGTCTGACATCATTCTGCTTTCCATTTATATACTCGCTGATAATTGCTTGCAGCAGACGCCTGGCTCATCTATCGGAAACGCCGTGCTCCGTGTGGCACTGTAGCTTCTTTTGTTAAAGTTTCAGCAGCACTCATACCGAATATGGGATGCTGTAATTCACATTCCTTAGTCATTTCTGTGACATATAAAACCATATATCAGGCAGTAATAGTGCGTCTTGAAAAAACCTCCAGTGCCTGGAAAGTTTTCATGTGAGTTTACGACGGCAGTTTTTCGTGTGCAATGAAATTATACAAGTTTCTCTGCGCAGAGTAAGTCTGAAAGACATTGACAAAAAGGTCTTAAAGGGATTTATGAAATCAATTTGTGTTGTCAGAATCTCATTTTCTACAGCAAATGGCCTCCTCACAGGAAGCATAAAAACATCAACTTACTGCATCTTTATCAAGTCCCTCTTAGTAGAATAAAACTACTTCTGCCAAATCGATCCGACCATGGTGTTTATGAACATACAAAGTGATACTTATTTGAGATGAATCAAACAGATAATTCACTGAAGTCCTGTCAGTTCAATTTGTGTGACCGAGAACTTGCACAAGGATAAATATTGAATCCAGTATGATGACAGCTATTTACGAGATCTGAATTAATGTACTGTATACGCTCCATTTCTTCTCCTGGTGTGCTGTGCAATGCATTGCTGATTTGTAGCATTTATTTAAAAAAATTAATCCTACTGTTACAGATAAGGTCAAAATGTTGCCGTTTTCTTTGAGGTCATCTCTCTGCAGAACAGAGTTTGGCCTCCATCGCCGCCCTTGTTCTTCCTTCCTGCTGGTTTAAGTACCATTTGCTCTTTACTCTTTCTTTCTTATAAATCGCTTCATCCCTCTTTCCTCTTTTTTTCTCTGTCCAGGTCCTGCCGCCCCAGATGACATCCCCATCAGGCCTGCTGGCCGGCGTATTGTAGTGCCCCCTGGTGGCCGTTCCAACATCACCTCCCTCAGCTAAACAGCAGGAAGAGGAGGGCACTCGTCCAGAAAATAGGCAGCAGCCAGGAGGGAGGGAGAGAGGAGGAGATGCAGAGGACCATGATTAGTTTAACGTTAAAAGAGCAAAACACTGAATCCTCATGCCTTACCTGTCACAATGCTACAGTACCTTGCTCAGAGGAGAACAGTATCCATTTTCCTGGAGAATTGGGACCATTGAAGTTACCACCATCACTTCCTCTCACACCACACGTAAAGTAAAAAACAAAGCCAACTGTGTTTTGGTAATTAAACAATACACCAGTAAAACAGCACACCATCACATCCAAAACAAGAAAATCAACTAACCTTGTTCTCAAAGGAAAATAGATACCGCTTTTCTCAGAGAGATGCTGTGGTTCTTTTCATTCTGTTTGGCTTTCAATGTCACCCCCCACCCCCCCTGTTTGCTTTCTCCTTAAGTCAGCAAATGACATAACACAAAACCCCAAATTTAGTCATGTACTATCATGCAGTAGCAGTGATTAGCTCTAGGTGGCATTGTATATACACTAGATGTACCGTAGCTTTTGTGTGAATGATGTCGTTGCAGCCAGTTTGGATTTACTGGACCAAGTAATGAGTGTTTATCAAATCCTAGAGCAGGAGCGCGCAGGGACATGGAGCTGCATGGGCCACATTAACTTGGGTGACGTGATCCGTCATCCTTTTGCACCCCTCTTCTAAGGTGCTTGATAAGCGCCATCCCCCAAATGTATGGATTATGTGATTTTGATGTTGAAAAAAAAATAAAAAAGAAGATGCTCACATCTGCTTAAGATGTGTGAATCTTGCACCCCATCATGGCTGTATAAGTAAGAACATTGTATGAATCCGTCCTTTGCATTTGCTTCTAGCTTATTGCCTGCTTCTGTCATCCTTGTGTCATTCTGAGAAGGATCACAGAGGAAATAAAAAAAAAAAGATTAAAAACCCTGATCGGGAAGTACGAATAAATTCAACAGTTCCTTGTAGCTCCACCGAGGTTTCTGAAGAAGACAGTTGCTGCAAAAAATCAGATGCAATGACATTTTTAAATAACAACAATACCTGCTTTCATTTAACAGCATTTCACCTTCTGGCTTTTACTTTTTCCATTCCTGACAAACTGGCCTTATTTTTAAGGGCAAGGGAAAAAAAACATCCTTATCTTGTCATCCCAACATGCCTCTCAACATCAGCCTGAATATGACCTGAAACACTCTGAATCGTTTTCATGTCTCTGCTGTGTTCTGATAAGGCAGAGGATTGCAGTGCAGCAAGGGAAAGCTTATATGTTTGTCGCTGTCCCACAGTGAGGGAGTGTGTGTGTGTGTGTGGGGGAGCTGTGTAGGGGACGGTTGTGTGGCAGACTGAGGCAGGCACAAGCGGTGGTTTGTTGTATTTATGTTAGTTTGACAACCTTTGTTGTTGTTTTAATGTTTCTTTTTTTTTACTGTTGTATCAAAACCCAGAGATAGCAGGTCAAAATAAGGTGTGTTGTGGAAGGCATGATTTGTTTCCTGAATAAACATGAGTTGCAACTGACTGACTGAGATTGATTTTTAATGTTATTATGCAAATTCACATTGGGACAAGAGGTAGCATATTTATGACAATAATTTAGTCGGAAAGAAATGGGACGATATATATTTGTTTTCCTCAGCATCCATCCCAACATGGATCTTTATTTGAACCTTTTTGAATTATGTATTTTTTTCGGGGGGCGGGGGTTATTTCTTGCTCTGTGATTCCCTGGTGTGCTTTCCTTCCTTGTGAATCTTGTCTCGTCCAACTTCCTTATGTTATATGTTGTAGTTTTTCTTCTTCCTTGCGTGTCTATGTTCACTTCCTGCTTTTGTTTATTTGTGTTAGTCCCGCCCACATTAGTTTCACCTGTGTCCTTTCACACGGACCTGTGTGTCGTTGTCCCCGCCTCCCCAGTGCTCCGATAGGCTCGGTGTCTCCCGTTTTCTGGTGTCATTCGGTTTATGGGTAGCTGCTGTACTTCCGGTGAGGCCGTGATCCCCTCTACCGTGACTCCTGTGAGATTTGTGTTCCCAATAATTTCCCCTGTTCTGTGTTCCATTTTATTTGGCCTTAAAAGAGAGCTTAAAAGCCACACGAGGGTCTTAAAATTCAAGTCTGTGCTGCTTTACAGCTTACAGTGACCTTAAACTACCTTTCCCACAATGCACGTCGATTGTGTTCGCGCGAAATTGTAATGATTTCCCGGCGCTTCGCTACTCGGCTGTTTGACAAGTGACAAGTTAAAAAAAGAACCCAGAATTATCCCAAAGCGTCCAAGAAGAGAAAAAATTATGCAGAGGGAAGTCAACTTAACGAAAGATGGGATAGCGAATTGTGATTCAAGGTGGAAAAAAACGGTATGTGTTCTTTGTGTTGAGGCAATACAATTTACGCCATTTACGACACTAAACACCAGTCAAGTGTGGTACATTTAGCCTCCATGAAAAACGTTATTGTCCAATAATTCAAAGACAGACTGCAATGGTACAATGAATATGTTTACGAAGGCTACACGGAGTTAGTGTTTGATGAAATGCGTCTGAAAAGATTTGATTGATGGAGCAATGTGGGTTTCTTCACCCGATACATTAAAACGGGTTACGTTATAACACAGAGAAATGTGCTTACATCTATTTTTTACATTTATGTGAATGCATTAAAATTGTTTATACACTTCAATAATTAATAATCGAATTAATTGCCTTAATAACACTTTTTAAGTTGACAACATCATGCAGGACTATAATCATGAATTAATTAAATGTGTCTTGATGAATGATATTGCAAACAGATCAAAATGACACAATAGCAGATATACAATATTTGATTGCAGTAGTTCCATATATTACACAATTAAATAGCTCAACAACTAAGCCAGCGTTGTGAAAACTATATCAGTTTCTCTCTGTAATGCATTTTTGTGGAACGGCTGTAATGTAAGGGGTTTAAAGTGTAGTTTTGCATGAACATGTTTGTCATTTCTTTGCAGGGGGTGATGGAATAAAAAAGAGAGTGAATCAACAAGATGAAGCTGTGCATGTGCCACACATTTATGGCAGTTTGGGGACATCTTCTAAACTTCTTAAAGGTATGTCACAATTTGTTTTCTCTCAGGTTAAATAACAGCTAAATTGACTTTATCCAGTCTATCCGCATTTTTCTTGGCAGTTTATCTACGTTGAAATCTTTTAATAACCAAAGGACCACATTTTGACCCTTACCTGAGCTTTGATGTCCAGATTAAGAAAACTCTATAGTCCTGCTTTATTCACTTATATCATAATATGTGTCTATTATTCTCTTCTTGGTCTGCAGTTGGCTGATTCAAAGTTAGTTGAACTATGAACACTTCGCTCCATTGTTGCCATCTCCTCTCTAAGTAACGTTTAAAATTTCACATATTTAAGGCTTGCTCCAAATTTGTATTTGTGAACTCTTCACCCTGCATGAGCTAAAGCAAAGTCTTGTTTTTTTTAGGTGAGGTTCTCAAGTGTTGGTAACTGGAGGTGACAGCCTTTGCTGTCAAAGCTCCTTGTCTCTTATCGCAGTGCCAGAAAACTTAGGCCTGCTGCTATTCACTCCTTTCCCTCCCCATGGCAACTATCTACATGTTGTGGCCTGCATTTGCCTGTGTTTATACAAAAGGGCAATTTTACGACAATCCTGTTTGAAAAAATAAAAAATAAAAAATCCATTGGAAAACACAGTCGACACGCACTCATTCCCATTGTGTATTCCTACATCCTGCCTCACTGATGAGGCTCGGCAGTAAAACTGCTGCAGCGTCCCACGTGTATCGTTTAACGCTGCGTAAATGTCAGGTGACATCATCGAATCATTTCAAATGGCAGAGATAATGTTGGTAAAGATGAGTCAGCATGTCAGTATGGAGTAACGAGAGGTGTGCGTTTGCATGTGGGTGTTGTAACTTACAAAATGACTACGTCTGACTGTAATGAGAACATATTTCTGGAAAATATAATATACTCTAGTTGTTGTTATTCAGCCTACTGTATGTTCTTCCTTAAACAAAAAAACACATCTCACACTTGTGTGTTTGTGCCTTCAGCCATTACATTATGGTAAATGTTGTTTACATGTATGTACTGAGGTTTAAATTGTTGTGTCACCAGGCAGATTGTTGCAGCATTTCTCTGCTATAACCCTCTGGCCCATATCGGCCATTATCATTGAAAAGTGCTGCCTCAGCTCAGCTCAGTTCAGCTCAGCCCACCATCATGGAAAAAGGGAAATGCGTCTACTAGGTGACCTTGTAAACGTAGTCGACTCCAATCTGTAAAGTGTGCATGTGAGTGTGGGTTAGTGAGAGAATAAGAAGAGCATTTGGCGCATTACTAATGCTGAGGATGTATTGTGCCAGTACTGAGAGTGTTACTCTGAACCAGATTATGTTGAGATAAACCATAGCCAAATGCTGGAGATCACTTTTGTCGTTGCTTCACTTCTCTTCTGATTTAAAAGGTGTTTCATTGTTTGTCTTATTATTGTTCTTCATATTCATTGCAACTGTTCCCTTGGTTACTAACTGTACTTCCAGTCAGTCACCACTTGGGGGCACTCTTGTATATTTACAACAGTGGACGGTAATCAACGCCTGCAGTATTTCGTTTCCAAGTTTAATTAAGGGTAAAAAGCTTCTAGCATGACTAACACCCTTTTTCCCACTTTTTTTATAGCCTTTAACTAATCCGGTTGATAAAAAGCATTTATTACCCAGGCATTCTTTCCCCCAGTTTTAATTACAGTAACTCATAAAGACAAAATGAAATAAAGTACAAGGCATTGTCAGATTGGTTCAGAAAAAGAAAAGTCATTATTTAAGGCACACCTTAATAGTTTGCAACTCCATCACATTTGAATACAAGAAACACACAGTGACAGTTGACAGACAACAAAACCTTAGATGGGATTATATTTCCAATTCTGATCATACACTGAATTAAAATTACTTTTTTAAATAAATGTTTTATGGAACAATTGTTTTGCCTGTGTTGGATTTATTACTCAACATTTAGTTCATACCGTTTTGAATCAATCATAATGATTTACTCCAATTTCTGCATCTGTTTAACTACTCCACTATATCTTCTAACCTATACAGGAAACCAACTCTGAATCTGCAGAATTACATCTATGACAACCAGAACAACACAAAGGTAGGTCAAAGCAATGTCCCAGTTTAAAAAGAAAAGTGCCAACAGTGTTGAACTGAATGTGTCTTAAATATAATAACAAGTAGTATGTACTTGTAAGGTTTCAGTTATATAAGCAATAGATAAGATCAAGGTCAAAAGAATGGCTAGGCAATACTAGAAATCACATTTACTTATTGATAGTGGGAAAAAAAAAATTACCTCCACATACAGTTAAAAGGAGCCAGCTGTGTGCCATATCTACAGTGTAAGGCATCCCTCTGAAAAATCAGAGGCAGGTGGGAGTTCTTCGTCGTGGTATTAGCCACAGATAATATTACAGTTCGAATGAGGGGTATTGCCTTGTCTAGTGTTTTATTTGTTTCCTTGAAAAATCAATATTACGTTTTTTATCCCCCACTGTGTTTTTCAGCGGGTGCTGAAAATCAGAGTAGTGTGGAGTATCTTATATTTGAACCTGGCTGATGTTGCAAATGTGTTTTGCTACCGAGAGAGAACATAATTGCAAATTTTCAGTTTGGCGGCACAGATATAATTGATGGTGTCCAACCACACAATTGACAAACTAATTTCAATGCAGTAACTGAAAAAAATAATCTTATCTAGGGCTCAGCTTAATCTTTATCTATAAAACCCTCCCTACGGCAATAAGTGACCACTCACAGCATTTGTATCGTCTCTGTGCATGTTATGCTACAGTTGATGATGAAGCATGTGCAAAGCAGGGTTCAGTGCAGAACATCTAGCGTGTCCATGTCTTCATAGCCGTGCTTTGTAGACCCAGCTGCTCATCTGCAGATTCAGGCAAAGGATTTTTAGGAGTTGTTGTCTATTTAAACTTCCAGCTTCATCCCAAAACCCTTCGATGTTGTATATTTATGCAAATGTCGAAATGGCTCAATGGTAACTAAAAGCACACAGAAGGGAAGAAAATCTAGAGCTGGATCTTGCCTGGATCTGCAGCTGAAGGAGCCGGTCCGTCGTACCAAATGTTGCAGTTCCTACGTCTTCTTTAGCTCGACAAGCAAAGCTCAGCGGTGTATGGCCATCGCAACCATGTTTCTGCTGCTATGATGAAGCGAGCCACTCCCTAACTTCTATCCTAGAGGAATATGTGGTTGCTGAGGTAAAAACCAAGGCCTCGTTTTACCTTATGAACCGCCCCATTGTTTATGTACTCTCGGTGTCGTGCTCAAAGTCGCGTGGGTCGCTTTGAAACACAAAGTAGTCCACCAGAGTGTGTTTTTTTTTCTTTTCAACAGTGCAACCCGGCTCCTTGTGCCATGCCATTCAACGTACCACACGGTTGTTCTGTAATCAACCGGGAAAAAGTACCTCGCTGAGAAAAATCCCAAGCGTCCTCCCCCAGACGTCACCGTCATAAACGGTGTTTAGAACCGTGTCAGGCTTTATTTCCTAATGACAGCTGAACAGATGTGGCCCCGTCTCCTTTTTGGCAGGGGAGCCACGACCTTTCCACTGTGCCGCACTGAAGGTTGGACAGACCTTCGAGCACCCGAATGATTTAAGGGAGCGCGGCGGTGTGAGTGACAGACTGCGGAGAGTCATTCCTCTTTGTGAAGGGAGAGTGAAAAGCCTGGCTGTGGCATGGCTGGTGCACCTGGAGTCAGTTTGGCCCCTGCGGGTCTAAAGCGCTTCATAATGAGGCTGTTTTTTTATTTCATCATAGGTGTGAACGGTGATTCGCAGGTGCCAACTTTTGCTTCATTTGTGTTTTGGTTAGAGATGAAATAGTGGTGCAGAAACACCCAGTACCAGCTCTGAAGGCCTGTGCTGATATAGAACAATAGGTGTCTGTGTGTAAGTTGCCGATCTACAAGCTGGGGTGTGCAAGTGGTGCAAGTGATAAGGGAGTACGTCGGAATCCCAGGTCATGTGACCTATCCTGATAGGTAGGCAGCCGGCTTCACATTGTTATTCTGTCCGTCCTCTATTGCCTTATTCTTCTCACTCATGGAGAGATCTGCTTTCTTTGACCTGATGAATAAGGAACGTCCCATGTTAATTTCATACAGGTGCCAGACAGAATAACATTTTTGATCATGTTATTTATAATTATTTTACGTAACGATTACTGTTTTAATATTTATACAACTAGATTGTGAATTTTACATCCTTTGACTTCGATTTACTTTCTAGAAACATTTAATGTTCATATTTTAGTTTCCTTTCACATCACCCTACATCCTTTTACCAGCCAGCAACGTAAAAGCATAAAATATTCAAAGATGTGACGTGGAAAAATAGGTATTGCCTCTTTATTGTATTATTTTAGAGAAGATGTATTTGTGGCAGACGTTGTGTATATGGCAGG
The DNA here is from genome assembly GCA_016785305.1 of Colistium nudipinnis. Taxonomy (NCBI): domain Eukaryota; kingdom Metazoa; phylum Chordata; class Actinopteri; order Pleuronectiformes; family Rhombosoleidae; genus Colistium; species Colistium nudipinnis. The sequence continues at coordinate 9,398 of JAFBJU010015274.1, forward strand.
CAATGTAGGTTACTTACGTTTCTCTGTTGAAGATGATAAAGTCTCTCTGAACATTATCCAGTCTCTGCTGCAACTGTCCATTCTGGAGGAGAGACAAACACAGAGCGACAATCAGCGCTGCCCCTTATTATTCCCAGCTACACAATCGGTTACATTTACTTCACTTAAATATATTGCATTTCTGGTTAGAGATAGAATAACAATTGAAATCTGAGAGTACCTAGTGGCATATAAACCTCACGCACAGCGCAGCATCAATTGACATATACATGTTATTTAACGTCTTTCTTTCGTCAGGGGTTCTAATGCCCTGATGTGTCCCCCTACACCGGGCACTCGGACATATTTGGCACCCCGCTAATCAGAACATGATGTCATGCCAGCTTGTCCTCACACCACTGTAGTACGGAGACAAGTAGACAGGCGCTTTCTTACTCTCCCGTGGAGACGGTGAGGGGAGAGATAATGGTGATACATCATCATTATAACACATTATTATTATTATTATTATTATTATTATTATTATTATTATTATTATTATTATTATTATTATTATTATTATTATTATTATATTTTTTTTTATTATTATTTAGTTTTATTTTTTTGTTTTACATTTGGGACGGCAGGGATGGATGGACTTACATATAATACATATTGATGGATATGATCTTGAAAAAAGCGTTGAATCCATGCACTTAGTCGAATAAAGAGTGCGTCCTTGCAGAGAGACCCGTATCATGTGTACAGTTCACTACTTGTCTCTCAGTCTCTTCCTCTCCCTCTCTTCATTAGGGGCTTTTAAAAAGACAGTTCAGAAGCAAATTGCTCTTCGTGCTAAATTAAACTTTCCATTTACTGAGACAAACCCGCAGAGTGCTCTGTTGCACCAGAGCCCATCCAGGACCTTTCTCAATAATCCTGTCTGGGCTTATCGCGTTTCAGCATTTGTTTATAATTTTACTGCTAATGTGTACAATAGCTGAAATAAGGTAACTATGTGACATTAAAACAATCTTATCAGAATTTAATTAAAAACTAAAAGCATGGATGTGAAAGATCATGCATGCTCGTTAAAATATAATTCATCCCAAGAAACATAAGATCCCTTTAAGATCAATGTTGTTTTACAACTTATCTTCTTATTTTTTTCTTCCCCCCACAAATTGAATTTGGAAAAATACCTGCTCGACTATTCGTAACAAAGCCATCATAAAAACATCAAACTGATGCTGTACATTTTTGAGGAGGAAAAATTGTGTTTGGCAATTTGATTAGTCCAGTTACATATTTAATATTCTTGCATTCATGACTAAAATAAAGACTAAGTTCTCACTTTTAATTAGTAGCATGAAGCAATATCCCCAGATACTGTATGCAGCTCTCTTCATTTCATGCAGGAGCCCACTGATTCACCTGACTCTAATACTAATTAGATGATTACACATTTCTCTGACGCAGCTTCTGTTTGCTAAGTAGGAATCTTGCAATTGAATTCAATTTCATGTAGACATCGTTTGGTGCGTTTCAATGAATAAGTAACCAGAATATCAAAACCAAGTTCCATAGTTCTGAAACATCTTTTTTGACCTTCATGTGACAGGTTTGACTGCATTGTTTACAATATTTTTTGGCCACCATGGGCCAGTGTTTTAAATGTACATATAACAGAGCAACATTTTCATTTCCATTATTTTCTCTCTCTCTGTTTTTCTGTCTGTTTTATACATGCAGCAGGTAAATTGCCGTACCTTGAAGGACATCTTTGATGAATTGACGATGTGTGCGTAATGGTGCGCGCCAATTTATTTTCTTTTTTTTAAGGCGCAAGAACAATTTCCTGCTGTACATTACAGTATCAGTGATTTCGTTGCACTAATTCCACGCTACATTATGAGCGTAGCAGTGGCGGGGAGGCAGAGAGACTGAGGAGGAGTTCGGATGATATTGGAAGTGGGACGAGTGAGGGTAACGTGTAGACAGCGAGAAGGAGTCTGAGGGCAAGGGAGGTGAGAGGAGGCTAGAAAGGAGAAGGGGATGATGGAGAAAAGAAGAAATATGCAAAAGGAATACAGGGTAGTCTGAGGGAAATGAGTATGAAGCAGGCTGGGAAAACTTTCTTCATTCAATATTGATCTGGGATGCATCAGAAATGCTGCTCAGAGCATCTCCGCTTTCTCTCGCTTTCTCTTTCTTCATTTCACACACACACACTTCATGCACTGCACTCTGTCTGCGTCTCTGTCTCGTGTGCAACCATCACAAGTGGTCCCGCAGGTCCTGTGTAAATGGATATGGTAAAGCATTGCACCAACACAAACTAATATTTGTAGACAGAAAAATGAGCACTCTGCCCGACAGCCGGACCAGCACACACTGCGAAATGTGACTACTTGAAATGAATAATGGATTACACATTAAAATAGTCACTTTGGGAAAAGTGTATTGTATTGCTTTGTCGCCGATGCTTCATGTTTGGATTGATTCTCTTTTTTTGTAATACAACACTACTATGAAGGTAATCAGTGGGATTCGATTGATAAGATTAACTTGATAATAGTGATGGTTGTTCCGTCTATACTTAGAATTACTCTTAGTTACACACTACACCGTCTAATCTAATCTAGGAGGCACAGAAAAAAAGATCTGGGAATTGATGTTGAAGGACACCAATGTAAATGCGATTACAAGCCAAGAAATAATTTTAACGCGGCAGAGTGAGATGAGGCTTAATTCCTGAATAGAACATTGTAAAATACGATGGGGAGATTTAAATGCTGATTAATGGTTCTCTTCAGGTTGGCCAGGAAATGTTAGTCCAATTAAAAAATAAATTAATAAATATATGTGCCGTATCACAGCAGCAGTGCACTAAAGAGGAACTTAAACGCGTTTCTGTACACATCTCTATTACATCTTTTTCAGAAAATGTTAACCACTTTCACAATTGGTCATAAAAAAAAAGGGCTTTAATCTACCTTATAAAACGTGTTGAAACGCAGTTGTATATTGTTCCGCATCAGTTTAGATAGTCTGTTTTGGTCTGTGCCGTCCGGTTTCACAAATGCATCCACATATTTGCCCTGATTTTGGTTGAGCTGTGTCAATCCAAAAATGTGTCGGGAACAAATGGGTCGATTTAATTAAGAGAATCAAGCTCAACCAGCACAAAACAATTGTATTGGCTTTATATTAGTTTCCCCATAGTCTGGCCATATGCTGGTACTTCACCTGCCTCCATAAAGATAGCAAATGTTTCCCTGGATGCCTGCTATCTTGATTTCATTAGAGTAGGAGACTTTCTCTTTGTCTAAATGGGCTAACGGGTGATGAATGTTGTCTGGCAGCACAGTGAGATATCACTGATATATTACAGCACACCGACGGGTCTCCCTAAGCAGATGTCAGCATTTATAAAACATGGAGCACTTTGGGCCGGCCCCTGATTTCTTATTGCAAGCTGGCAATGCATGTGCTCTGTAGTCTCAAGACCAAAACCAAACAAATGGCTCCACTTCTATCAGAGTGGTGTCCCACAAACTGCTCCAACGAGCCAAAGTGTGGCGCACGAGCCAAACTCCTTGACTTTGCAATGGATTAGATTGTGTGTTTGTGTATGCTGCATGTGTGTTGGGCATGATTCAGGGATGTGGTATAATATTTAAGGATGGTTGACACACCCAGCGTTCACGACTGCGCGGCTGCTGATGAAATTTGCTCAAATTATGATTAAATTGATGACATTAAAGTGTACCTAATCCTTCTGTACATTTACACTCTCAGTGGGAACAATCCAAAGGTTGGAAAAATTGAACCGGTGCCTGGAATTCAGTGTGGCACTCACTTGGCTCTTGGACTGTAAATACATTTCCTTTAATAAATAGGCCTTGGTACCTAGTTTTAAATCTTCACCACCACAATCGCTCTAATGACAAAAAACTGGCAGGAAAGTGTTGCAGTGTTAAAAAACAGCTTCAGTCTTGAGAGTAGAAATACTGATTATAGCCCTTTCATGTATCACTGTATGTTATAATATTAGTGGATAGTGACTCAGACTTTTAAGGCTGTAACCTCTAGGGTTCCATGTAAAAAAAGAAAAGAAAAAGGTGTACTACATACTATATTATAAAGGCATTCATTTATTATTTTCCAGTACAATGCCATTATATTTAACGTTTTCTTTTCCTGAGAATCCCTGTTCAGTTTCCAAGCTGCACTAGATCAAAAAGATCAAATCTTTTCTGTTGGTCGTATACTTTACTTTAGTCGCACTTCTCACTTGACCGGCTGATCAAATTAACCTTTCCGCGCTCCTCTGTCTCTTTTGTGTAAACACCTAGAGGACAATACCCGATATATGTCGACAGAGTGAAAATATACAAAGATCCAGGCGATTTGGCCTCCCTTCCCCTGCAGCACATTCACTCTGATGAAGGTGAGAGAGGAAGGAGCTCTGAAATGTGTCCTTGATGGATCCTAAGAGCACTCCAGACACATTTAAAAGAAAAGCTGAGGGACAGGTTATTACCTTTATCTGGGTCAAATGAAACCATGGGTCAGCCTTCTTCAGTGAATAATGATGAGCAAGGCATCTTCATGCATGATCTACTGAGGACCAACCAAGCTAATATTGAGTAACTTTTGTAGTAACTTAGTTTTTGTGGAACACTGTCAAATACATAGAGTTTAAATAAGGTTATATAATCTGCTAAATGAGTTTCTGGCTGAAAGCCTCACCTGAGGGGAGCCATCAGGTCCCTGGTCCTTGGTCTTCCGAGCGAGCCTTTTCTTCTTCTTGTGAAGCGGTTTGGACTCCAGGATCATTTCCTCCAGCTCAAATGTCGGGTCGCAGTTGAGCCTCCTCCTCTGTAGAGGAACAGAGACACATATAGGCCACTATTTAAACAACAAAAAAAGAATGAACTGTATCAAATGCCAAATCGCTTACAGCATCCTGTTTTGGTCACTGTTGTGTTATGATGGTGCATTTTGCAAATATTTATAGCTGATGTATGTGTCCGTGTTGGTAATAATACTCATAATCTCCCCCAACCCCTGCATTACACAAAGAAATTGTTGTGATTAGATGAGATGATAAGAATGTGACGGAAGGCACACTTTTATTTTTCATTAAAAATGAAGGCTTTGAAGGCAGCAGGCCAGTAAAAACAGGGGAGTTTGAAAATAAAACATTTGTGCTGAGTTCTTTCTTTACGTTCACACATTAATGATCTGTGAGCATCTAAAGACAGAGGAGGACCCTATAATTACAGAGAGACGCTGTCGATAGCCAATCGATCCTCTGTGCTTTTCCGCTGCCGTGCCTGCTGCTCTACACTCTTTCACTTGCTTTCAGAGGAAGTCATTTAGTCACGTATTCACTTGCACCAATCATTATTCTGCATTTATTTAGCTCCGACCCCGAACGGTGACTTCGATTGTCACCTGACTGCTCCATTACAACAACACAGGATGGTCAAAAACTCATCAAAACTTGCAGTTGCACAGGCTCTGTGGTTACAGTACTTTTAAATGCATTATATGTTTTAGTTTCATTCAAGTACTCAAATAACAATTACTATTTATTTATTGGCAGTTGCATGAGTTTATCAGATTAACCAAAGGAAGGATGTGGTTGTTGCATGCGTCGCATTTACCCTTGTGTAGTCATTTTTACTGTTCAGTTACCAGCGTTGAAACCCAGTAAATCAGTGCAGCGTCTCTACAGAGAGAGAGAGCACAGCCCAACAAGCAGCCCAGAGGCACAAAGCCTGATTCAATTATTGCGTCTCCACACAACTGGTTGTAAAGATCCAGTGACCACCTGTGGACCCGCAGGCGCACTTGTGCATATTTTCCTTTAAGTGTGTGTATGTGTGTGTGCACGTTTCGCCCTGTCAGGGCGTCTGCACACTCAGCGGGACATCCGGCTCAGCCCGGCAGGCGGCAGTGTCCACAGCTTGACATAAAAAACACAATATGAGGAGTTGGGAGCTCCGGCCACATCTTTTTCGCCTCGGGGAAATTAGTGGTATGATGGAGGAGGGGATACAGGGGTAGATGTTTGCTGTTTCGTTTTTGATATTGTTTTTTTGTTTGTTTTTTGCTATGCTGTATTTGTGTGCCAAGAGGCAAGACGATGCAAAAGGACAATGTGAGCATAGTGTTGGTACCGAAGCGGAGGCTGGGTTTCTTTCTGATACTCACATTGGGAATAAAGCCTGGAGGAAGCTGTTTGCTGAGAACAGCGTCCCAGTTGACATCTGACATGTAGTCCAGATCCTGTAGCTCAGCCAGACAGGAAATACGCTTGTGGACATCTATGCAGAGCAACTGAAGCAGAAAAGGGGATTAGAATAAGACAATTTAGCATGGCGAAAGACATGGCTGAAAAGTGTTTGCCCTTAAGGATGTGTCTGAGAATGAGGATGCAGGGACAAAAAGGGGGGTTGGAGGTGGAAGACACTGGGCGAGGACAGAGGGAGGGTGTCGGGGAGAGATAAAGAGAGAGAGGAGAAGAGAGTGAGATGCATAAAGCAAGTGGTGATGAGAAGAAATCAGCAGGTTGTGTGAAGTGTGAAGGGTAAAGGACAATTACTCCTCTTTTCCATTTTCTATATTTCTTTACATCTCTCTCCCTTTTAACACACACACGCACACAACTGGAATACCAATGAGGAAAGGGGGAGTCTCAGCACGAAGCAATGCAACAGTTTGACTGCAGGGGATCACTGCCCAAAACAAAAACCTAAAAATGCTACTGCCACAGTCTTGTCTATTAGCTCTGCAACTGGTTTAATAATGATGTTGGAGGAATAGATTCTGATGACTTCAAAAATGAGACCGTTAAGACTTGAGAATAAGCTAATTACACCGAACGGGGAACATGCGTATCCAAATTATTGTAATGAGGTAGTGAGAATCGAGACCTCATTTAAATGCTCATTAACTGTCGGCACAGTTCGTCAGACTGTGTTCCTTGTGTGCGGAGCAACAGTTACACCGCGAGTCACCATTCTTCACCAACCACATCCCTGAAAACGTTTTAATTACAATTCCAAAGCCGCACTTCGCGCCGCATGATTCTCATGAACAAATAAGACGCTTGTATCCTCAGTGCAACAAAGAAACCAATGCCTTGATTAAGATTCCGAAGCTGCACAATTTTGTCTGGATATGGGCAATTGTCTTCCTACAGCATGTACATTTTTTTAGACATTAGTACAAAGTATATATACAGTATATATATATTTTTTAACAGGTCAACTTACTCAACATTGCATTGCAAAGTTTAATATTAAGTTTAAATTCAAAAATGTGAAAACTGTGAGTGTGTCTATCTCATGTTTAGTGTGCAAGCGCATAGAAAACATATCCCCCCTATACATGTTCCTTGTAGTATTTTCTGCATTATGCATTTTAATTTACCTTTCTGAGAAGAGACTTCATCTCCACAGACCAGCCTGCTGGGTAGCTGGGGTGGACCTTGTGGAAGGTCTGAAGGATCTCATTAGCCGGTGTGCTGGATCTCATCACATATGGTCTCTGCAGGGAGACGGCGTGTCACACACAGCTTGTACTTGTAGTCACGCACAGCCCGGAGGAGTTTCTTTGATAAAGTGTGTGTCTTAAAGTTTGTTCCCTCTGAGGGCCCTCTTCACTCTCCCTCCTCTCATGGTCATCTGCCCCCTGCACTGGTTAAACACTACTTTTAGTGGGTAAGAAAACGGGGCAATGGCACAGCTATATCAGGCTGGTTTGACATATACTTGACACATTTTGTGTTGTTTGTGCATCCCTTCGGATGCAATGCCATTCCGTTTATGTACATTTGCTTTTTATATGCACAGGAGCAGTTATTATATCAATTGTCTTCTGTATGTCCCTTATACAGCACACAATGTACAAGGTGTCTGATGAGAGTGACAGCGTCTTTTGGAGTCAGATGATGCCCAATGGAGAATATTTGCATTATTTCGTTTAGAGTTTACAATCTGGTTTCGCTGTTCCTCCTCTGGGGTTGGAGAAGTTTGCCTTAGAAAAAAAACGAAACCAAGGATGGAGGAGGAGAGATTGAATGACAGTGATTGATTAGCAGTTGGTGGAGAGATGCTGAATCCCTGAATCGGTACCTGCAACCAGTCATCAGGTCGAGTGGGGATGCATGCCTGATGAGAAAGGAGTTAAATGGTCTGAGAGGAAGGTTGGAACACGGATAGGGACGGTAAGCAGACTGAAAGGGGCCAGTAAGAATTTTATAGATTTTTTTTCTGATGGTCCGGGCTTTTAAGTGAGACAAGACAAAATAAAGGCTGCGAAGGGATTAACAGTTTCCCTGGAGCTGGATGGTAGTGAGCTGGCTCTCCTGTTTTTTTTTGTTTTTTTTTAACAGTTAAATAATTTTGAACACATACCAGGCCGGTTTTTAACGCCCAGAGAGTGATTGGGGCTTTATAGACAGAGATAAAGTTATAAATGAATTGTCTGATAGGAGCCGATGGGGCTGGGACAGCCGTACAGAAACGTGGAAAAAGACAATGAGAAATTATTAAAATGGAGTTAAAGTCATACAGTTTGTCACTCAAAGTCATTTCTGGGCATGAAGACGTACTCGGCAGCTCTCAAGAACGAATAAAGTAAAGTACTTTAAAATCACAGGACCCAAGGGTGAGGGATGAGAGAAGACAGTTATGGAGTAGGTGTCACTTTGAGATCCTAAATTAGGGCTTTAAAGTTAAAAAATAAAATAAGACATTTCAGTGGGCGTGAGCTTTAATTCTTAATGCATTTTTTCGAAAGCATAATGGAAATGTGGTGGGAAAGGATAATCGTCAATAGTTTAGAAGGATAGCAGTGAAGTGATTGCAGGAACACTCCACGACAGCTGCGGATCAGTTTCAGGTGTTCTACGTCCTTGTCGGTGGAGACAGAGGTGACTCTGGTCTGTGTAATCATCAGCGTCCTGAAACACGAGACGAAACTCTGCTGCATGCAGTCTGACTCGGGTCTGTGCGCTGCCTCGGCTCCGAGGCCTCACCCCGTAGATTAGGGAGACGGAGTAATATCCCGCGTTTATTTCCACGACATCGGAATTAAATTTGTCCGGATGGGACCGGCCAAGCATTCGATAGATCTTATTTAAAAAAATCAATTCCAATTAAACGGCCCTCAGAATAACAGTCGCATTCTACTTTATTTTTTGAATTCTCCTGCAGTGATTCGTCTCGCACCGTGACTAAACATTTAAACTGCCCAAATATAAAATGAAATTACAGCTCCACCCTTCTGTTGTTGTGTGGAGGCTGGAGGACTTGCTGTACATCTGCTATCCCACTGACAGGCCCTATCTGGCAGACTCTTGTAAGTGTCATATGTATTATTCACTGCAGAAAAGTGTGCCAGGCCACGCTGAAGTGACTTTAGAGATGTGGACATGGTGGACACTGTCACTGTGTGTGCGTGTGCGTGTGCGTGTGCTTATGCATGATACCTGTCCTCTGAGTAGCTCGTAGGCTGTGATGCCCAGTGACCACCAGTCAACAGAGAAGGAGTAGCCCGGGTGGGAACCGTCAAAACTCTGGAAAAGCTCAGGAGCTGATGGGGAAAAACAAATAATATATAAACATGAATAGAATTATTAATATCATTATTATATTTAAATATAAGAATATTTTGTAGGACCACAGTAGAAGTTGACTTTTTTTCCCCTATAGCCCTTTTCATTAGGCCTATGGAAATCAGGCAGAGGCGTAATGATCCATACTGGTTCAATTCAGACATGGAATTACCAAATAGAAAGCTTTCAAAGTTTTCGGCACTTCCTGATTGATTTTATAACTTTTTTTTTACTGTTGAAGTTTCGTTAAATGACCCTTGTCAGAGCAGTAGGACACTCGTTGCCTCTCCTCACAGTGAATCTCCTCTTGAATTTCCAATTTTTAAAAAAAAATTTAAGTTTATTTCAGCTTCAGCTCTACAAGCCACACGAAACCAAGAGTAAGCTGACCTCATTACAAGCCATTTTTTTTAACACTAAGCTGTTCTGCAAAAGAAAGTAATTAATCCCAAAATGAACTGTTGAAATCATATTTGCAGACAAATGGACATGCGTTTCGGTCCCGAAAGAAAAAAAACTAAATTAAAAATGTTTTCTCATTATGAGAGAGTACATCACAATTAGGTTGGGGGAGTGAATGTTTTTGTTAGGGCCACATGCTTGTGTAATTGCAAAATCTATGAGATCAATAATTGACTAAACAGGTTTTTCTGGGAGGTGGGCCTATCAAAATCCTCAAATTGGTTGGTGACATTTCCCGCCCTCCTGCGGGAGTGAATAATCTGTTCTAGGCGAAAGACTGCTCGGCTGTAATCTCTTTCCAAATGGTTGAGATGAATTTCCATCACTCACCCTGGGAACACCCAGGATCATGCAAGCGCACGCTCTGCTCTACCTCACTGCAGGGTTTTTTTTTCAGGGGAGGAAAAACTGAACTTTATCTACTGAAGACTCTGAGAGAAAGAGTTTGTCTTTTCCCCAGAGAAGCCATGAATTAGCCGCAATACACCACTGAGCATTTGTCCTGAAATACGGTGACGCACAGTTGCAAGTCCCGCACACACACTTTATGAGGATAACAGAAACACTCACACACACGCAGACACGCACAAAAACAAGCTCCAGTCTAATCTGAGCTCAATCAATCTGATCACTTCTGTAGGTGCTCTAGCTGAAAATATAAAAACTCAAACCCAAGAATATATTTCATAAACCTTTTGATTATATTTATATAAATGAGGAAAATGGGGTAATTATTCATAACTTAATCTCGGGCACCAAGCTTCCGAAGCTTTTAACCTTCACAGTCTACCTTACAGCAGTACCCATTTATTGGTCATTTTTCAAGACTGTAGGGGATGCAAAGATTTTATCTTGCATCAGGAACATTTACTTTTTCTCATTTATCTTCCAAATGGGAACTGAAAATAAATCAGTCGGGAGTCCAAAGCTTTCTGTGAATTTCTCTGCCTTTAAGTTCTTGCCAAGCAACTTGTATTTTATTTTTTTTACCCATATATGGCTTGGTCCCAGCGATGGACGATGCTTTTAGGTCTTCTTTCACGATGGCTGCGATATTGAAGTCTGTGAGATGGACGTGACCTGTAGAATGAAAAGATTGCATTAGCAAAAATGTGGCACACTGTGTTCGCGTCTCCCATGTGTGACCCGTAAACCTAATGTGGCTCAGAGCGGTTTATGGCATCAGTACAAACACTATTTCCTTGTAAAGTTAAAGCTTTTATTTCTTTTTTGAATGCTTAGTGATGGCAGGTTTTTCTAGATTGTGCGTTCGATGTCTATATGCGTAACCCAAAGCATTTTAATATACTACACTACCTTCTAAAGTAATCCTCTTTACTTTGTGTGCTCTTATGATCATAAAATGTGTTAAAGGGGGGTGCAGTGAGGTTTATTGAATGAAACTTGTTTATGCTCATATTGTGAGAGAGGCGCAGGAGCAAACTCAGTGGTTTTCAAAGTCAAACCATTGACCTGTGTCTTACCATTCTGCAAGATGGCCCAGAGTCTGTGCCACGCACACTGAGCACAGGCTAATGAGGTGTGTGTGTGTGTGTGTGTGTGTGTGTGTGTGTGTGTGTGTGTGTGTGTGTGTGTGCGCGCGCGCGCGCGCGCGCGCGCGTTTGTCATGCTGTTGAGTCCGTGAAAGACATAGGGGAGTTTTTGCCGCAGTGATAGTTTGCATGAATAGTTACACCCAGTAACCCCACAAACACATACAGTAAGGCCACGTTCACGTAACCTACATAGACATACTGTACATGAATTATATATACATTATATAGACAGGGGCCAGCCTGTCAAAGAGCATGTGTACAAAGACACAGAGCCTTAAAGATAAGCGTTTTTCCTCCTCAAGACAGAATTAGGACAGGAGTTTCACACAGTAGCCAGAGGTAAAAAAAAACGAAACACACACACTTTGTCATGTTTGGCTGCCGGGCTAAAACTACCGCGGAGCACATGAAGTGTCTCTTGACTTGACGTGATAAACATTTTAACGGGACCAATTCAAGACGGTTCCAGCGTTGGCAGTGATGTCGGTTCAAACCACTTTGGTTAAGTATGTTGTGGTAGTAGTACAACCTCGTATGCTTTTAGGGGTCAGGATTTTGTTCATTATGACCCCCACCACATAGGCTGTGTCTTCAGTACTGTCTTTCGAACTGTCAGCACGATTAATTCAAACTGATTGAGCTGATTATGTTTTTTTGGATCATGACCAGAGGAAAAACCTGTTAAAGTCTTCGATATCAATATTAACTAACATTAACTAACACAAAAGGTAGTATGCTCATCGGCGATCATCTGATCACCACTGTGAAAAGTAAAAAAAATATATAAATTAAGTTGATTATTGGGGAGAGATGACTAGATGAATTACATTAAGTGTTGATCCCGTGAATGGCTGTGATACAAAGTTGATTTGAGTGTGAAAATATTTGGCGGCTGGAACAATGGCACAGCAGGTTTCCCGCTGGCTTAGTTATCTAACATGTCCCACTGGGATTACATCCACAACTGTCAAGGTTTGATCCTGAGGTTATGTCACGCTGCTGCATGTCTCTTCTATTTTTCATTTCTCTCTGCGAGCCTCCCTCACCACTGATGACGGCTACATAACACCATCAGAACATTTAAAATTAATATTTAAATACATTTTAATTGGCAATGCATTATCTTTGGATTTCAAACATTATGTGAAATTATAATGTTTATTTATATTTCAAATACAAATATTTTCTCATGGATCTTTTATGGACTAAGGTAACAGGCTTTTACTCCCTTTTTTGCAGAAGATAAATGACGTGTTGTCAGAATTTTAAGGACATACTGTTTGTACCTAAGCACCATTGTGGAATATGTTTTATCACGGTACCACAAGTATTGGAACAAGTAGCTCTTGGGCTTTCAAATCATGACGAGGGAAATAAAATTACCATAAAAATGTAAGCATTCCCAATTATTCTAATGAAGTCATCAAACAAATGGATGAATGCATTACTATTATGCCAGTTTCTACTTGTCCTCTCATAACATGCATAATGATATCATGTCTGCATCTCAAACACTAAATCACACCAGTGATTCTAATGAATTGCCAAGGACTGTTGCATATTTGCACAGCAAACAACCAATAGTCACATTTGGAACTGTAGACAAACGGTCTACACAAATGATTTTATTTTGCATGGATTCAGAAAAATAAGCCACTTTACAGAATCTCAGGGCTGAGGTGTGTCTTGTCAAGGAAAAAATTGTATCTTAATGTAGTGCATTTTAATGAACTGCCTGCTTTAATGCGTAGCAGGCGTGCGTGCTCGGGATAACGTAAACAGCGGCCCTCCTGGCACACCTCTCAGCATCCTGGGGCTATGCTATTGTTGTTTTATTTTTATTTTTTTAACCGACATCGCACTTGCATTAGTAAATTGTTTTTTCTCAATATGAAATGGCTCCCACAGGGACAAGCTGCAATTCCATGTTGCAAAATTGACGTGGTTTGCCGAAACAAACAGCCTACTGCCCCCCCCCCCCCCCCCCCCCCCCCCCCCCCCCCCCCCCCCCCCCCCCCCCTCTCTCTCTCTCTCTCTCTCGGATACCTCGTGTTGTTGTAGACTGGTGTGCAGAGGTGTGAGTAGAATGCATGAGGAGCAGAGGAGTGCTTATTGAGAGGATGTGCACACATACGTAGAGACAAAGGGAGAAAAACACAGAACCTGAGTGCGTTGTCCTGTTGAAATCAGGGTGTCGCTCCGCATCTCCCCCTTCAAACTGCTCTGTTCCCTTCATCTCTTTATCTACACTGTTCTTCCTCCTTTGACAAATCTGACTTTCCAGAAATGGTTGCTCATCATTTCCCACTGTCTTGCCTTATTCTAGTGACTCTGCCCTCCCCAACTCCTTTGTTTGCCTGCGGTTTGTAGTGACAGCAGGGCTGCCTCCCACACATCCACTCAGCTCCCCTGAGCATGTGCCCTCTGAAATATCACGACTTAGGTGGAGTACAGCATACGGACAACCTTGTTCTTAGGCTTGATACTGCAGTATGTTTGATTCGGGAATTATTCATTGAGAATAGTGGGAACAGCGGAGGCCCTTGTAAGACTTGACTGTGGGACAAAAGGGAGAGCACGCACAAATACCCTTTAACTGATGCAGCTGAATGGAATTGAGCCAACGTTCCTTTTATTATCATTTTATTATGTCACACCTGTGCTTTTCCTACTGTGACATATTAAAATGTCTGCTGCCTTATACTGTAGTTAAGCACCTATTTTTCCTCATCAATAACGCTTGTATTGATATTATAATAATTGTCCCCCTTGTTCTGTTCTTTTTGTGTATATGTGTGTGGGGGCCTCTGCCTATTTGTGTGAACCTGAAAGTGACACTAAAGCCTATGATGAGAGTTAATCATTCATTCGGAACAGGATTTCCCTGTACGGTTAAGAGGGGGCATGATGAATGTGACCTGTCCTCCACACGTCGTCGTCGTGCTCTAACCAACGCAGTGTGGCCAAAGATGATGTTCTCCGTCTCTGTGCTGTGTTTGTTAAAATAAATGAATATATGAGGTACTTTAGGCCATTATACTTAATGGCCAATGGAGGCAATGAGTGTGAAACCTGCCTTGGCGGTTAAGTCTTATATTTCGGACACTAAGTCAACTTAAGTCACCTTGTCATTAAAGTCCAACATTAACTAACTATCGCACAGCAGTTGGATCTTGTATAAAAAAAACCTTAGTTGAGTAAAATATAATTAGAAATGGTGTCTTACCGTGCTCATCCAGTAGTATGTTGTCAGGCTTGATATCTCTGGAAGGGAAAACACAGTACACTGGGATTAGTAAATGTTGATGTGTATGTGTGTTTATGTGTAGTGAGTTAAAAATGAGGAGCAAATCGTATGTGCATGTACTTTCTTTTTGCAGATATATTAAGAGTTACATGTATGTATGTATATGAAGGAAATGGAGTGAGACCGGTGCTGTTGGACAGAGATAAAGCGTTTGGCCTATAGACCTCAGTCATAGGACACAATAGGCTTTGTTTTTTTCCCACAGTTCACCTGTGAATAGTACAGTGTGGGTGGCATCTTACGGATGATGCTGTTTAAGTCTCTGTAGGTGCCTTTAGTTACACTGCCCAGCTCCTCTACTTTACTATTCCAAACAAACCACTTTTAGTTTTTTCTGACGCTCGAGTCTTAAAAATCCAATGTAAGGGCTCCCTTGAGACCACTAGAAAACAGGCCCACTCACAGTTCTGTGACCCAAATGCACAATTCAGACTTCACACTGGAACTTGTGATGGCATTGCGTAGCGGCAGTGCACACCAGCTGTGTGATGAAAACAAATGAACAACTGATACATTAAAGGTGGAGATGGGACAGCAGGTTAAGCCGTGGGAGTCACACGAGAAGAGGAACGGGTGTAGGCTGAGTTTCCTTTCTCAGCTGGACTTTGTGTCTCATTGTGTGAATTTAATAAAACTTGAAAATAAAACCACGTATACTTTATAGTTGAACATATAATGTCTGCTCTTAAGGCTTCAAAAGATTGCACTACTTACAATGGGTCCAGTATTTCATTTTATACATTTCTAGAAATCTCTTTAATTCGATGTAGTTACCCCCTAAGTATTGGCAGTATTTAAAGAGGTTTTCTGGACTATCTTGTTTTTCTTTAGTCCGTTTTCTTTTTAATTGCGGGACTGTGGAAACACAGAATGAATACACAGTGACGTTAACAAGGTCTCTGATGACAGCCACTTTGAAGAATAGTTCAGCCCACTGGTCATTTTACTTTATTTCGAAGCAACAGTGTCCTCATCTTGTTACTCGTATTCATTGATCTTCATCTGTCCTTGACACTGTTGTTGCTCTTTCTCTCCTGTGGACATGAGCAGATTCTCATAAATACCATCTTCTCTTCAGACGTCACTTGAGTGGGCTTTTTCTTTTTTGTGTTTCTTTTTTCCGTTCCCATCTGAAGAGAGCATTTTGTGATCCTCGCGTGTGGCTGAAACAGTGCAGGGGAACAGAGTGTTCTCGGCTCCTCTCTGCTCTCTCAGCCCTGGAACGTATCTCCACAGCTTAAAAAAAAAAAAAAAAAATGCTTTGAACTGAAGAGATGATATTCAATATTCAGCGCCCCTCTGAAGTGTTCCATTTGTGCTGGATGATCAGTGAATTTCCACACTTTGACTTGTCATAGGAGACTGTACCTGTTATCTGCATGTTGGCAGGGGTGGATTTGTCATGCTGACTCAGGGTGAGGTCTTGCATTACAGATCTGACCTGTTGTCGGTGATTCCCAACAGATGTGTAGGAGACATGTGCAACCTTACGAGCAAAACAATGATGACGTTATGGAATGGATCAATCTGCAGTAAATGCATCGAGGGCTTTGCAACAAGACGTCCACGTGTTTTGTTCGTACATAACAATATGGCGCCTGCGGCACTGTGGCGCATGCACACCTAATCTCTGGGTAGTCTCAGCTGACAGTGAGTGTCTCCTCTAATTAAGTCCGCTGCCCCGTAGGAGCGTGGTATTTTATTATTCTTTCAGCACATTAAAGGCCACGCTGACCTGTGCTTTGTGTGTGTTTTGTGTGTCGGTGCGGCTTGGAGGCGATGGACAACCTGTGGCACGGGGCTCCGCTCGTGGGTGCTTTGGCAGATCAAAAGGCGCGGGCTCACGTGGGGGGTGAGGAAGGTCGACCGTGTAATGCTTAATTAGCTGACATTTGCCTCAAAGGCTGGCACGGAAGAAGCCGGCGGGGGGAGGGGGGGGGGGGTATGTGTGGGGCTGCGGGGGGGGGGGGGGGGGGGGGGGGGGGGGGGGGGGGGGGTTATGTGTGGGGCTGCTGGAAGAAAAAGCGAAGCTGTAAGTGAGAACGAGGAAGGTTTTTTTAAAGGCCGGCTGCCGGTCTCTGAAGCGGCCGTTGAAAGACAACCGGTGAAAAGAGATAAAGCAAAGCAGCGGTGGCACGTGCCTGAAGCTGAGCTGTAGCGCTGATGCCTAATAACCATGATGGACTCGTTCTCCTCACAGTGAACATTTAGGTTCACCTCAGCCCCTTTTTTTAGCTCACATTTTTCAATCACCGACCACCGCTGCAGCTGTGAGGTTTTCATGAGAGGATTACCACTGTCCATCCACCCGTCCATCTGTCTGCGCATCGTCTGTATTCATTTCATCTGAGACAAATGGCTTAAATTCTGTAAATGTTTGTCTACAGCTACTGTATATTCATAAATGCATTATTATTGTTTATTTAAAAAGTGAAACTTTTCCCACATCTGGAGAGGTCAAAACTGCAGCGACATCTTGAGTCGGTGGAACAACTTTTTCGTCGCCTAGACTTTGTAGACTTATGAAGACGAGTTGGACAGTTATGGTCAATACTCGCAGTTTCTGTTTGTTGATACATTACGTAAACACATTACCCAGAAATTACCAGCTTAACTCCTTGAAAAAAAAAAAAAAAAAAAACTGACAGTGAAAGTAGGTCAGGCCGCTTTGTAAAGATGATGCCTGGGGAAAGAGCAGTGCTAAAATTCACAGGATATATAAATATTTTTTCATGGTTGGATGAAATTGCAGTTTTCACCCTGTCGTCCAGCCATTGTTGTTTTTATGTCCACAACATTGTGGCCACAGGGGCTTGAGATTTTGATGACAGAAATCTCACACATTTTGGAAACCTGTTTGGCAGAGGTCCTCTCAGTGATGACTTTGCGGTATTGGCACGAGTGAATGTTAATGTATGTTTTATGAAATGAGCTAATAGGTAGGAATTAGCATCTGTTGCTATTGAAACTGGCAGTTTTTTTCCCCCCCTGTTCATTATGGATAACTGCTGTGCATCATCTATTAGTGCTGAGAACCAGATGGGTCTCTAGGAGCCGCGGTCACACAGGATCTGTGGGAAAACGGCACTGCTTGGGGAGGTGTCACCTCCACCATCTGCAGCCGTTTGCCTCTGTGAATGGGATGCTCTCATAGGTGACACAACAAATGGGCCTAGTTTGAGAAAATGCAACAACTCCTGTCAGGATTTTTTTTTTTTTATATATAACTGAGCTCGTAGAGTGTGGATGGTGTGGTTGCTTGGATTTGGACAAACTATAACTGCAGGTTTTAAAGCCAGAACCTACTGCATACTGACGACTACTACACAATGTCATCTTGATCCATTTATCACTGCTGCAACATATGGAACTGTGGCTTTTGTAGACGCACATTTTCAAAACAGATAGGTCTGAATCACTTGGCCAAAAAAGAGAGAGACCGAGTGGCGAGGCCTAGTTTGATGTTTAAAATAAAAATAAAACCGAGAAATAGGGCGTAAAACGTGAGCCAGACCGAGAAGGAAGAAGTGAACGTAGGTATACATTTATGAAAATGAATAGCACAGCCACAGGGAGGATTTAGGCCAAAGAGAGGAGGAGATATAGGACACCAATGGTACATGAAGAGGCACAACAAAGGTCAAAATGGGAAAAGGAATCAAGTGAGCAATAAAAAAGAAAGAAAGAAAAAAAAAAAATGGGGGCTTTTCTGAGTGAGGACAATAAAGGGCTGGGAGAGCTCGGTGCAAGTTGATCCCCTCGGCTTTTCTCTCGGTTGACTGACCCTACAAGCTATTAGCAGGATCTAATGGCCTCATTACAGCCTGCTATGAGAGGCCGAGGGGTAACTGAGCCCTGTATCTGCTCATATGATACTGCTCTGACACTGGAGCAGGCCAACACACCTGAGAACGGACACACACACACACACACTCGGATCATTCTTGAAAACAAAACACACCCGTAGAGAAAGCCACTGATCCCATTTCTGATGGCAGTACTAGGAAGTGAATCCAATAGGGATAATAAGACAGTCTTTTATTCTCCCTGTTGTTATCAATGGATCAGTGGAGCCCATTCAGATCCTTGAACCTGGTTGCTTTGATTCTGTAGCTTATTCGGTACTCGAGTAAAAAAACAAAAACAAAAAAAAACTATTTATTTCAGGAATTGATATTACATCAGTAATTCAATCATTCAAAATATAATTAAGCTGTTAAAAGGTCCCAGAGGACCAGGTGATGCCTTCAGTATCTTGTTTTTTTAGACCATATATATATATATATTTAGTTTTTCTATATCTTTTATGAATTTGTGCTACGAAACCTTTATCCATTTGTTGCACAATAGATTTGTGTTCCGTTCTGATGGACTATTCATTAATCAATTCATTAATTTGTTAAATCGTCATTAGATTTGGACTCTATAGTTTTGATACTGTACATTTTTGAAATGTAACAATTAAAATTTCACAAGATAAGTGCTCCGGCGAGGGCGTTGTTACTGGTTTTCTGGGCATCGATTGCTGGCAGTTTATTCAGAGGGGGATTCTTTCACATCTCTAGTAGCCGAGTCCCTCGTCCGCTCCAGCATCAAAGCGGAGAACTGTTGGAGATTGTGTCTCCGCGGAGCTCGCGGAGCCCAGGAGAGCCCACAGCTCGGCTCCATCACTTACTCCCAAACAAGCGGGACACACACACATGAACACAAAAAAAAATGCAATAACGTGTGCACAGAGTGTGGAAATCCCTCAGTTCTGGGTGCCCACGCCCACCAGCCACCAAAGAAGAAGTCAGACAGCCGCTCATGCCTTTGAAAGTGAATTGAAAGTCCAGCTACACAACAAACTAACTAACTCCCCCTATCTTCTTTGTGTTAAAGAGGAGCAGCTATTGACAAGTGTGAGAAGGGCACAGGTGTACAGGTGTGTGTGTGTGTGTGTGTGTGTGTCTGTGGCATGTGTTAACATGACGACGTTAAGATTTTTGTGTGCGTTTTTACGCTTGTTTCTGCGTGAGACGGTCGCAGCTCTTGAGCGGAGGGATGTTCATTCCTTATTCATTGACGCTCACTGAATGCGAATGGCTGACAAAGTCTGGTTTGGAAGTCCCCAGTCTAATTTGGAGCCGAGATGGGAGAGTGCAGAGTGCTAAAAAATCCCTGCATCAGAAACATAAAAAAAAAAAAAAAATCAGCTCACTCTCTGCCCTGCTCTTCAACTCTGAATCTCTCCCACGATCTCCTTCTCTCTGTCTCTCTGACTGCTGTTGTCCGCCAACGTCACCCCCCATCTTTCCGCCTCTGTCCGGGATGTGAGTCAGACCCACCGGCAATCGGCGATCTCTTTAGCTGGTAAACGTTTCACCGCATTCACAGCACAAACCTCCTCCCATGGGCTCATCTGCGGCGCGCCCTGGGAGATTTTTTTGGGCGCCGATAATGCTCAATTCACCATTTCCTGGTGGAAATCGCAGAGAGAGCCGGCGCCAGCTGCCGCCCTTAATCTGCATTTATGAAAAATGTGCGCATCATTTCTCCCTCCCACCCTCCCTCCGTTCCCTCATGGTTCTTCTTTTTTTTTTTTTTGTCCTTCTTCTGCCGGAAAATAAAACATTAACACACTCCATGAATAAAGAATACTTCACTTGAAGACGTGGCCAGTGCCATTTCCATGAGCTGATGAGATAGAGTAATGATTTCATTCTGCCTACTGTGTGATATCCCCTTCATTTTCAAAGCCATCGGAAAAAAACAACAACAAGACTTTTCTTTCACCTTCAATTAACCACGTAGGTGAATTAAGAGCATATTCCCTTTTGGCAGCTTGTCAGAGGCCTCTAGACGAGTAGGGGATGAGGGAGCAAATAAATTATTTGAAGCACATGTATGCTGTATGTGCCTCTCTCACTTGGAGAGAGTCAGACCTTGAACAACCCTAAGACTGAGAAATGAGGGCGAGGGAGGGAAGAGCAGGGGGAAAAATAAGAGTACTGTAGGTAGAGGAAAAATAGCACACCAAGAGGGAGAGCGCGATGCTGAGTGAGATTAGGAGGGAAAGGTACTTTCTGCTGTTTGCGTGTTTGTGTGGAGAGGCAGAGGAGATGGGTTTGATCAGAGCATGCAAAAGAGAATCCTCCTTGGTGGCAATAGGCTTACTTCTACAACAGCTGGGTCTCAGCGTGCCTCAAGTTCATTTGTGTTAATATTCACCAACACTGTGGCAAATTTTACTTAAAAGAGTTAAGATGGGTTTAGTTTCTGTGACTATTTTCAGTTGTGGATATTTTTTCCTAATGTATGTATTTCCAACTAGTAAAATGAACATGTGACATAAATGACCAGGGCATATAATACATATTGTATCTTATATATGAAAAAGTTTCGTACGAAAACTTCAAACAATGTCAATTTTCAGCAAATCCTTTACATTTGAAAAATCTGTTTCGTAATATATTTATCTGGCTCAGACTGTATGAGTATGTACAGTAGATCTCTTTTATACAAGCTTCCCCCTTGACCGTAAACGGAGGTTTGATAAGAGTTTGATAAGAGCCCCTTAGAGAGCTATAGTCCCTTAACCACTCAAATGGGCAGTATATTCCCTGAATGAAACACTCAGGCACTATGCACTGCAAGTCTGTCCATTACGAGGATTCCAGGAGGCACTAAAATGCACCTGAGGATTCAGTCGGGTGATAAGTGGTGTCGATGTCAACGACGCTGTGGTGAGGTATGTGTTTGCGCCACACCACAACCACAAAACCTACACATGAGGCCTTCCCTGTGACAAGCGATTGCCATTTTATCTTTCCACTTGTTTAGAGAGACTCATCAAGTCTCTGAAGGTGCAGTCTAATTGAGACTCATTCCATTGTGAGTCATTCTAACTCCTCTGAGAATTTAGGGTTAAAAACAATGACAAACGATCCCCTGACTAAAACCAAAAAACACATACAGTCACGTCGCCCCTGAGGTTGATCATTTTTGCGAGCATGAAGTCTCGAAATGCCTCACTCCAGTCACAAAAATATATTCATGCATTTAATAAATCCACCCTAGGTTAAATAACTTCAAATTGTTGTTTGACCTTTAAATGATCTTTGTGTACAGCTTCTCCGACATTTGCTTCCACTTAATAACGTGGCGGGATTAATTAATTTAATCTTGCATCATACTTTATACTCAGAGGCTCCTGTAAATCCCTCGATGACGCTCCCTTTGCTCTTATTTTCCGTACTGTTGTCAGCTGCTACCAATCCCCTGAGTTCATATTTGGCATACAGTGGCATAGACCTCGTTAAAATAATAATAATAATAATAATACAATTAATTAATGAATAATAATGTGTATAATAATGATTTAAAAACATATATTAAGTACCACTTATCAAGGACAGTCGCAGACAAAAACAGATCCTTTTATGATCTTTACACCCATATATCTTAGCGAGATAAATCTTATATGTAAACATAGGGGGGCTGGAAAACTAATAAAAAACAGGCAACTGCCAACCACATTGATGAAATGTGTAAATAACATAATTACCATATCACCATGTTGCACACGATCACTCAGTGATTCTCATCATTACTCCCCTCATCATCATCAAGTCACGACAGACCCTCGGAAGGCCAATGTCTCTATTCTGCATACACACACACACACACACACACACACACACACGCACACACACATTCACACAGGTGCATCGACACACACTCACACAGCGCACACATTCTGAGGGCTCTTTGAGTGCATTCCCTGTGTGAAAATCAGTACGTCTACATCTGATGAAGGATATTATAAATTCAATTTCCATAGAGACGAGCTGGGAGTTACTTTCAGCTTCCTATTTGAAGCTAATGAATGTAGATTGAAAAGATGCTGATTCCATCTCAACAGAACACCTGCACATGAAGTCACTGAAATAGAAAACACTTATTTATATATTTACATCTCTCAGTAATAGTCAGCAAATTAATAATCTAACCGAGTTTTTTCTCTCTCTTTCCTGTGATAGCCAAGTCAATTGTAGAGTTAAAATAATAACATCCTTTGTTTGACCTGTTGAATGAATGAGAATACATTTTGGGTAACAGGAAGTAGAGACTTCCTTACTCAAGAGGGCCAATTTGGTGCAGGCAAGCGTATTTTGGTGGCTGTATCCTTGCTATACCAAGCTTTTTAAGTCACTCAAAAACTGGGCTGTCGCCATGACTTTGTTGGCCTTGAGAGTCTGTGTGTCTGCCGCAGCCAAATATATTTCTGCCTTAGAAGCACTTAAACTGCATTTTATAAATTGGATTAGGCAGCATGGACTGGACCGGACTGGTGCATTGCATGATGACCATAGTCTGCAGCTCAGCGTAAGCTCTTCTGTCAGGTGTGACCTTCGTGTCAAGACAGCTTGACCTTTTTGCACAGCGTAGGAGCAGTCATATTGAAAAAATAACATGCTAGTGGACCACCAAGGAGAAAACGAATTCCAGGGAGCCAGGGAACAACAAGGTAGAAACCGCAGGTTTTGTATAAAAAGAAACTTAGCAAAGTATATATTAAATTATATGCGAGAAAAAATCTCCCACCTGTGTATGATGCGCTTGGTGCGGAGATATCCGAGAGCCAGGGCCAGTTCGCAGACATACAGTTTGACGGTGCTCTCTGAGAAGTGAACGTTCTGCTGCAGGTGGTAGCGCAGATCTCCTCCCAGGAGCAAATCCACCACCATGAACATGTCCTCTTCATCCTGGAAGGAGTACCTGCAGAGGAGGGCAGGGCAAAGCAGAGGGGTTTTAGATGCATATGAGGGAGGTAGAAGGTGGAAATAACGTGACGGTGGTCCACGATATAGTTTTGGCAGGTTCTTTGTGCGTATGTGTTTGTGTGTTGGGGGTGGGGGGCAAATTATATAAAAAAAGTTTTAAATAATGTTTTGGGCTCAGATAAAGGAGAAGACGCTAAAGGCAGAAGTTTCGAGGGAAGGGTTACAGATTATTGAACAAGAAAAGCATCCCTAAAAAGTGAAAATATTACAAACCCCAGTTTTATTTTGAGTTACGGGAACCCACGGTGCAGAAATGTTGGCTGTCAAACAGATGAGGTGTTTTTTTTTTCTCCGTATTGCTGTGGCATTGATGACGGAAATCTTTTACCCATCAGCAATAAAAAAGGATGACAAGTGCAAATTGAAATCAGGCTTCGTATAAGAGTACATACTAGAGTTTTGACGACAACAAACCCAACAAAATGACCCATCTGCGTTTCAATCTCGTTCCTGTCTAAAAAAAAAAACAAAAAAAAAACACAACCTCTGGAACCTCTTGGGGTTTTTGAGTGTGGACGCTGTTCTGCTCTTTAAAAGTTTTAAAAGTAGCAGAAGAAAAACACTCATCACACTACTTCTATTATCCTGTGTGGAAGTGGCTAAACTAGTTACAGAGACACATTTATCACTCATTTGATGGGATGTAGATATATTTGTCCCAATGTTTTTCTTTCTAATGCTTACTTAGAATATTTTAAAAACATTACTCGTATTAAACATTCCTCATGTCGACGTGGTTTAAAAGATTTAGCAAGAAACACAGCTTTTTATGCTTAGGTGACCTCAGGAGGGAAAGTGCTGCTGCATTTTTGTGTAGTACAGACTGAATCTGCATGCCTTCTGAAAGTGTGTGAGGCAAGTTCCCAATGTGTCGTCATTTATAAAGCTGTTGCAGAAATCATCGCTGATTTTACTTGCTGAGCATCTTGCTGGGTTCATGCAACCCCTCCCCACACTCCTTTTAATGATGAGGCCATTATTTTATCTCCCATAAGAAGCTTATTTATGTAAAAAATGATGTGGGAAAAAAAATTGGGCCAGCCCTGGCTTTGCTTAAAGCATGTGCAACAAAATGTCCTACATTTGCAACTTCAGATCTCATCATCAATTTGGAGTGGTACCCAGCTCCCGTCTGAATATGTTCCTGGTTTCAATGAATCAGGCTTCACATCTGAAAGGTGCCGGTGTTGAGTTGGGTTACTGGCATATATCTCTAAGGGCCATCATCTTGTCTTAAAGTCAATGCACAATGCCTGGGGGTAGTCCTTTTTTTTTTTTGCCATGCAGTTGATATCCTCTCCGAAGGGGCCCTTCCCTAATACGCTGGTGTTGGTGCTTTTCAGCACTGGGTGGATGGATGGATGGGGATTGATTGAGCTGACTCCTGACTGTCTGTTAAGGCTCAGATAATGCTGAGGCCACTTAACATCTGATTGCCTCAGAGTGTGGAAAGACAATCTGTGAGACGCCTGTCCTGAAGCTGCACCTGGTGCCAATGTCACAAAGAGCCATTTGAGGAGATATACGTGCACATGCACACTCTGAAGTAGTGTCATTTCCTCTTCAACACGCCGTTTCTAGTAAAAGCATGACTCATTTAGGTCATATATTGTAACGCAATAAGACCATAACCTAACAGTTCTCCTCCGCATAGAATATGAGTTTTAACGCGAGTGCTCTCTGAAGGTTATGGCAGTTTGTGTGTGTGTGTGTGCCTGTGTGTGTGTGTGTGTGTGTGTCAAGCATGGTTTTCAATTATTGTAAAAAAGGGGGGGGCAAAAAAGAACATATTGTCAATCCAGATTTTTCTACTCAAACAGGATGCTCAGAGTCTTAATGAACAAGGACACAAAATAACCTAAGAGAAAGCGATAATGAGAGGAGTCGACTTCCACGGGGAGTTTGTAGGGACTTGAAACTTGAAAATATCAAAGTTCCAGCTGCTGCTGTTAGATGTGAGGGAATGAGTGGATCAGTGTGCGAGTGTGTTTGTGCATACTTATGAGAAAATCATTGGACCCTTGAGTCGGCAGAGAGAGAGAGAGAGAGAGAGAGGAAGCGCAGATCAAGCAAGTGTCATATTAACATCAAATTCTGTTAAATATCAAAGCCATAGTTCACTTTGATACATTTTCGTTTTTTAGACCAACACAACGAGTTGCGTAATACAAGAGACAAATGGAGTCTTAGTTAACCTTTGCCTTGTAGGAGGGTTATACATTTGACTTTATAAATACCTATGCCGCCACGAGAGCAGAAAAGCATGATGCAAAAATTAAACATTCATTGTTGTGAGGCCAAGCATGCAAAGAGTGTACTTAAAAAAGCAAAGCCAAACGTGTGTTAAATATTCATGACCGAAAATATGATAACCAAAAATATAAAAGCAAGGCTGGCTGAAAACTGTAAACCAAGACCAGGAAAACAAGTGGTAAAAAAAAGAAGAAGAAAAAAGTGAGCGATAGAGTGCAGCCTGTGTTTTGCGGGATGGACTCCAATTTACCCCGAGTCGATGAATCTTTTGATTAAGTGTCTTTGTCACTCATCCGCTTTTCCCCATCTACTTTCCTACTCTCTTTAATGGCCTCAATCATTCTCTCTCTCTCTCTCTCTCTCACTCTCACTCTCACTCTCACTCTCATTTTCTCTCACTCTCTCTCTCTCTCTCTCTCTCTCTACATTCCACCTGTTTGTGTATTTGTTTACTTACTTTTGACAGGTCTTACATAAAGTTAAGGTTCCTACTGATCTAAGGAGCTGCTGTCACAAGCATTGACGGACACAAACTGGGATTTAATTGCTCTTTTTCTTGGCAGAGAGATTCAATTCGGGGGGGCAAAAAAGGCTGTTGTTTAATTGCCTTTTATAACTTAGACAATAGACAACTCCTTCCAGTGCAGTGAGGTCATTTATTATGTTCAGCATAAAATGTAGGTTTAATTAAACTTTCCCCTGAATGAATTACTTATTTTTTAATATGCAATTATTATTTTGTTAATGATTGGTGTTATTTAATTGTATTTAATCTTAAACAAAACATTTTTTATTGGCTTTGAGCATTTTCATTGATTCAAAAAGCCTTAATTGATGGTAAAAATATGAAAATGCAATGTATTAGTTTTTGAAGTGAACAATTATTGGATGGCTTTTCACAGCTTAGATGAGAAGGCTGGCCAATTGATGGCACACTTGAGACCTCTGTGGAACCAGTTTAATCGAGTAGAAAACCAGCTCTCACGCTTGGCTGATGCTCCCGTGTTTTCGGTCCCATAAGTCTTTGCTTCAGAAAGGTGTTAAAAACAGAAAGTGCTTAGTCCGTCATTGATTGGGGGAGGGGGGGCTTGTTGTTTTCATCCTCCGAGCAAACATGACCAACCGACTCACCACAAATCTCTCACGCGGCTGCCCGGGAACAAAGCTGCCATAAAGATGGCACGGTTGTGCACACGGGACAATCTAATTACTGTAAGGCGAGGCCCACCAGACATACTCACTACCACCCAGAAACCTGTTGTATGAGGCGGCCCCCTTGTTGAATTAAGATTAAAGCCACCAAAGCTTTGGTTTATAAGTCTTTGGTCTCAGCCCGCATCGTAGAAATGTAAACACGAGGGAAAACGCACACTTGCAAATTTGCATTTTGCCGGAAAAACACACAAGGTCATTCGCTCGCGATTATCTGCATACACGCACATTGTTGCCATTAATATTCATCTATTGTGCTCTACGTTAAATCAACTCGTCAGGACCAGATATGCTGTTTTAGTAATATCTGCGCTTAACCTGAAGACTAAATAGTTTTGTGACAGTAAAAGACCAGTTTTCTCTCCCTCTTCTCGCCTTTCTGAGATGGGGACATGTGCGTCAGAAGGTTGCTTGAATATGAATGAAGTCTCCCGTGGCCTGCCGCCACTGCTGTCGGAGTGAATTAGAAATGGTGCTCATTAGATAATTCGACACAGGTACGCTCAGGGTCATTAAAGTCATCCAATTTTCCATTAAATAATGGCTGTGTATGAGACTAATGCAATTTAGAAGAACCTGTTTTGTATTTGAAGCTACGCATTTGTGGTTATACCCTTTGATAAATGACATATATATATATATATACACACACATGCATTATGGAAGCTTTCTTGATGGGGACGGTTTTATATCAAATGTTATTTATACCAATGTGCAATTTTAGAATCGATAAACATAGCACCAGCAAAAAATAATCACAGAATTAAAAAAAAAAGAATGAGAGCTGTGATTACGTTCTTTGTTTTTCATTTTAACAACGGTCCTTTGTTGTGGACTGTCAGGGACGGAACAGAAAAGCTCTCCATTATCTTTGGGCGGAGTAGAGAGTGCAGCCTGTACATCGTGTTGAAACCGTGAAGGCTTTTCATTATCATTATGGCATCAGGCCGGTGTTCCCTCCAGCTCGCATATTGTCGGTTGTCCTCTTGCTTTATCTTTTCCCTCTCTCGCTCTCTCGCTCTCTTGTGCTTTTCTTTTTTTTTTTTTTTTTTCTTTTTTTTGGTTTCTAACTCCGCTCCTCTACGAATGCATTTCAATGTGACCTCTTGGAGGCCTCCAGGGCAGTCAGCCTGATGGGAGCGCATCCAGCGTGGCGCTTTTAGAGGCACACACACACACACCCCAGGCCACTTCGGTAATGGAGGTCTCGAGAAACCTCGGGGGCTCAGGGACTAATGGCGGGTTGTGCTTTCAAAAAGACTTAATTTTTCCTTTTTCAAAAGCGACAAATTATATTTAAGCCGCTTTAAATTACATTAGATTTGTGTTTCTTACTGAAAGCAGATTAAGCAGATTTTGGTCCTAAAATCAAGCAGGACAGGTCTACATATTGCAGTATTAAGTTAAATTAATGACTGTACAATGTGTGCTTTAAAATAATGTGGATTTATGGAAAATGATTTTGCTTTTATTAAAGAAATAGCCCTATTGGATATTTATGCCTAAATAAAGATCCTTCCCTGGAATTAGACCATGACTTGCACCGGTTCATTACTGAGCTTTGTAGGAAAAAGTGATGTTTTTGGATCATTCTCAATCTATTGAATGACCCAAGTTTTAAGTCCACATAAGTGCGTCTCCGTCATAAAATGCCTAATCAAGACTTTGCTGCTCACACACACACACACACACACACACACACGCACGCACAAACACACACACCTTATGACTTTTACACCTTGCTGAAATGGACAGGGCCGGATTGATGCTGACAGCCCTCTGACCTCCCTCCGCCCCACTGCCAAACACCTTCGTGTGATTGACAGCTCCCATCAGTCTGTCCGACGCTCCCCGGGTTCACATGCAATGTCACACGCATGCACACATCACTTCCAAAAGGTACACGAGAATGAAATGATACTTTTGTGTTCAATGTGAAAATATATGCTCTAGTTAAATATATATATATATATATATATTCTACCACCCCCAACCCCTCTAAGTTCCATTTCATCAGGTTACTTTGTCAGGCCTAATATTTGAAATGCTGCAGTTTTAATGCAGATGTGCACATTTTACAGATTCCTGAGGAAACCGTTTGTAGCTTACGTATAAAGCAGATTTTCCCCTTAAAATATTGATGTGTGCAATTAAGCTCCTTTTCCGGCGCCGTCCTTTCACTCACATGCAGCCTCGACTAAGCAGACTGTAGCACGTGTACGATATAAGAAATCTGATGTAAGCTATAGACACTACAGGATCCTTGGAGTAATACTCAACGTTGCCAGTAACATTATGTCCTCGCTGTTTGGTTTTTGTACTGGAAAAAAAAACATGCATATGAATAGATGGTTTAAAAAAAAAATCCATTAGTGGGAGTACATCATAACTGAGCAAAAGAGTGTCTCCCTGAAGCAAGTGAAGCTTTTACTCCACATCGGTTCAGACTTTTGTTAATGTACTTCTTTTACTTTTGACAGTTATGCTTTTTTTTTTTTCCCCCCCCACAACAACAAGTTACATCGTAGCATTTGTCTCCGGTTAGTCACGGTTGACATGTGCCATAGACTTCGATAAAGGCAGGTTTAGAAGAGAAAACTTAGCCACAGGTCAACGGTGAACTTTAAGCTGCTAGCAAAAAGAAATCTAAGTATTAATGACCTGTGATGATGTAACCGCTTTCAGTGGAAAAAGCAGCTTTTGACCTTTTTCCAGACATGGGCTCTCTCTGTCCATCCCTTTCTAAGACGCACTCTTTATATTTGTTCATATCACATCACATTCCCTCTTCGGCATCTTTGGGGGGGAGAGGGGAGAGGGGAGACAGACTTCTCATTGCCATAGATTGAGCTTTTATTTATTCGGGAGGTGTCGTACCCAGTGGCGGACGTAGATGTTGTCATTGAGCCATTTAATTGTGCAATCAATGATAGATTAAAGCAAGAAGCACCTCTCGCAACCCTACTATAACTTTTCCATAACACCTTCTTAACACAGGTCTATTGTTTCGATTTGCTAAACGTTCACGTTCTAGGAATCGGCCTGCTGAGCTGCAAATTCTTCGAAAAGCAATATGAGGAGCCGTGGGCAAACGAGCACCCCGTCGATAACAACTGCTTCCTTCTGCTCCACACCCTGAACAAGTGTCATTCACTCACGGCACACGTTAGACCGTCTGTGCTCGTCACCTCCATCACGCCAAACTGCAAGGCAGGAAGATCAGTCATTTCCTCCACCTGCAAATAAATAAGCTGCAACATCTACAAGTGACAAGGCAGAGAGGCTGATGGCTAAATACAGCTGTCTGCTCTGATGTCTGCCTGCCCTTTTTTCTCTCTCTCTCTCTCTCTCTCTCTCTCTCTCTCTCTCTCTCTCTCTCTCTCTCTCTCTCTCTCTCTCTCTCTCTTTCTCTCTTTCTCTCTTTCTCTCTCTGTGTGTGTGTCCCTGGCCTTTGTCTCTAGCAGATGCCGAGGGCTCTCCTTACACACTGGGATTGTGTGCACGGCAGTCACAATGTGTTGCCCTACCAGTGCTGGCACATCAATAACTGTAACGCCAGAGGTTAGGATTCTTCCGTTCAAGTGTTCCACGAAAAATAACTTGTTTGTATGCTTTTTTTTATTGTTCCTCCTATCTGCACGGTGCATTGTTGCTTTGCCGCTTCTGACAGACACCCCAGGTCGGGTCCAGTAGCAAGTGCAGTGACGGCAAGAGGAGAGCAAAGGTGACTGAAGCAGGTGGTGAAAGTAGAGGAGGAGGCGATGAAAAGAGGACATGGGATGGAAATAAGAGGATGGACCAGGGGACGAAAAGACAAATCCGAGCCAGATTTCTCTGCATGTAGCTGGCTCGGTGCGGCTCCCGTGCCCGCAGCCCGTCTCTGACCTTGAGCTCTTACCTCGGGACAATCATAACTTACGCCAACTCAACAGAGAGACAGAAAAAGAGAAAGTGGGCGAGCGGCGAGGCACGGCGCTGACACAAGCACATCTCGGGAGGAAATCACCCCCCGTCCGGAGGGGCTCTACGCTGCCAAAAGCATTAACTTCCAACCTCTTCTTTTTTGTCCAACACAGCATGCAATCAAGCAAGAGAGCAAGCAATGGCATTGTTTGTCCGATGAGTCTGTATGCTGGACTTCTCCCCACTCCGTTCTGTTGTTTTCTTCTCCACCATTCATTTTTTTTGTGGTTTTCTTCAATAAGTAATTACCCGGGTAGCCAATGTGGTGCTTTATACAATTTCAGTGGGCGAAAAAGAAACGAGGTGAAGATTTTCAGCACGTTTAAAGAGAGTGTTTTTTTTTTTTTTTAAACAGAAACCCAACCTGCAAATCAAAGGGGAGGAATAGCAAATCACGCCGTGAATAAATGAATCAAATTGCAGTTATATATTGTTTGAATCTAGGCTGCAGGATTTTTATTTTGTTTTCGTCTTTGGACGGACATCACCCCTACCTGCCATTCTGCTTGACAGAAAACACAGAGTGTCTTCCTCTCAAAAATGCTGCACGGTGGGATTTCTTCTCAAGAATTAATGATGCCTTTTAGTTGGAAAATTAACAAGCCGTACCTATCGGGCATCTATGGTTCCCGGGGCATTAAAATTATAATGAAGGATTTTGCTCCAAAGTATCCGGTGAGTCATCTGAGTTTTGTTCACTCTCAGTTTGAGTCAAGCTTGCTGCCAAAAGACGTGTCTGAAAAAGTCCGGCTCGGATCAGTGAGCAAACTACGTTTTGCTTTTAGCAGCATCGTCGGGTGAGAGGATGTGGATGGAGGAGCTGCCAGTGTTCTTCAGTGGTCAACACCTTCCTGTGTGCATCCACGGCCTCAATCCAGGGCTGTGTGAGAGGCTTTGTTTAATAGGTGATGCTCCCTGTGCGCACGTGTGTGTGTGTGTGTGTGTGTGCGTGTGTGTGTGTGGGTGTGTGTGTGTGTGTGTGTCTGGGTACCATAACAAACCCAATTCATACATACATACATACATAAATACGGTCAATGAAAATGCTCATTTGCCAAAGCAGGGGATGCTTACCAGAAGTTGACCAGGAAGGGGTGTTCCAGGTTCTGCATGATCTGCAGCTCTTTCAGGACATTCCTCACTTCGTTCCGCTCCACGCACTTCAGCTTGTTCATGTACTTCATGGCGTACATCTTCTTGGTGTCCTTCTTCTGCACAATGCAGACCTGATAAGATCACAGAAGGGTTCGTTTCTTCATTGCTGCAGTCCAAACAGCCTCGAAACGGTTTGTCGGCGTTCGACCTGTCTATCTCTGTTGCTTCAGTAGCGTACATTCAAAGCAGTACAAACAACCTCATTCAGTGGCGTCTGCAGTCATTACATCCATAGAAATAATGACCTCATCCTAAATGTATAATGAGGGTCATGCTCAAAAAAAAAAAGTTTTGAACTAAATTTTACAAATGTTAAAATGTGTCCCTAATGTATTAGAAGGAGTAATATTATCATTCATTGACTATTTTCTCATATTTGCTTACTTACTAAAGTGCGAAAATTATAATTTCTCGAGCTGTAAGAAAAACATAATTCCGATGTTCTGCACTGTTGCTACACTCTAGTGCCTTTTCCATCATTTGCCCACGTTTGCCTAAAGCTTTAATTGCGTGTGACGCATTGGACACACCCCACACGGAGGGTTAGTAACGCCGCTGCAAGAACTGGAGACGTTGTCCGTCTAACAAGGCCGGAAGGAAACTTCGGGATTTCTCTTTAATCCACCAGATCACAACTTTAATCCTCTCTTAGGACGTTCAACTTTTCACACCAGCGTGTTTCTTGCATTCTTTTGTCATTGGGGAGGGAGAAATCCTCCATTACAATGAACCACCAATGTGTGTCCGAAAAAATAGCGGGACTGATGTGACGCAACAGAATGTAGAATGTAGAATGTACACCTGCTGCAATCTGGGTAAGCTGTCATTGTGCGTCTACATCAAACTGTGCCCCGCCCCCCTTTTGACAACGTGTCAGTACTTTCAATATGCACCAGCGTATTAGCCCGTGTTCATTCGTAGCCGTGCTCGTCTGTGCTGTGAGCGTCAATAAGCCAACTGATTGTTGCTATCTCCCGGAGTGATCTGTGGAGCAGCTGGCACACTTAATCAGCCGAACCCTGATCACGTCACTCCTCCCATTGAGCAGCTTGTGATTGGACCGGTGGGTTGCTGGACAGTGTTGGTGCTGTGCGGGTGTGTTTTGCGTCGACAGTGTTGTGTCGGTGGCTTAAGCGGAATTGTGACTGCCCATCATCTCTGACTTCTTTTTCCGCAGAGCCGCTTATTGTGGGTGTCGGGATAAATTGAACCTGAAGGCTTTACTGGACTCCAGAGGGGGGCCTGTGGCACAGTATCACGAGCCTCACAGTATGTTCAAAGGACTGTTTAAAGAACTCAATGGGGAACCTTCTTGTTGAAATGAATCTTCTTGGCAGTGCTGGCATTGTAGAGTACGTTCACGTGTCCTGTGTTGTGACCTATTTGACTTTTTTGTTTTTATGTTTTTGCTTTATTAAGGAAAACTAACCTAAGTTTCCCCTCTTGGAAATAATATGAGCATAGGCGACTGCATGCATGATTCGGATACACTTTAGTACATTATTCCAGCAGGAAACGCTCGGGACCTACCTTTCCAAAGCTTCCTTTTCCTATTGCCCTCAAGATCTGGAAGTGGTCGAAATTAACTGTGAAAAAGAGAATAAGAATATCACTGTTGAATTACGTGAGATTCAAAAGAGGAATTTACATGCTGTAATCCAAAATGTCTCCCCCACTATTAAAAACAAGATTAAACTACTTCAGATCAACAACACACATCTAGTCATATTTTACTGAAGCTTAGACGCTCAGCTTTGAATACACAAACTCCACTCGCTTGCATTTGAACATAAAAATATGCACTAGAGGAAAATGAGTAGTAGACACCGAATGGCATCCACATCCTCAAGACACTGAAAAAAATCAAGACACTGAATTATCAGAAAGGGAAAGAAATAAATGTCAAGTGTGAGTACAGTTAGAGTGGGTTCCTTGTGAGGTTTTCTTTGAGCTCTTTTGACTGTAATGTGACAGTCAAGGTGAGGCGGATGGAGATCTCCGGGGCAACCGCAGGTCTGTGACATTACGGAACGTAGAATGGAAACAAGCCTCAAAGCTTGAGGCTTTTGTATCCTCCCCAGCCTTTTGCATCCTTCTTTGTTCTGCACACTCGAACCCCTCATTTTCTGTTCAACCCACAAAACAAACACCACAACATCCTATCAGCAACATTTATCACCAATTGGAGCCGGATGGGTCTGTTTTGTTTCTCCCTGCCATGACAACCGTGACGGAAGGTTTTTTTTTTTCCTCTGAAGGATGGAACAGCTGCTGCCCACTCCCTGCACTCGTCTGACAACATGCACATACACATCGATAAGGCTTTCAGTCAAGCTCAAAAGTACCCGAACATACTTGTTGACTACCTGCATCACTTGCAACATTCATCTGAATACGTGCACCCACACACCGTCCCAATGCAGTCCCTGCAATCATCGGATGTGACGGCTAATGTTGTGCTCTGTTAGTCACGTACCACCGGCACTACCTCCTCTCTCGCACTATCTGTGTCGGGGTGTGATTTATAATACACGCGCGCACTCACTCGTCCAGCGTAGATACTCAACTTACAGTCAGAAACACACTTCAGATAAGCACCCGGTGAGCTACTCGGAGACACAGCTGCGGTTGGGGTTGAGAGGGCCGAGAGAGAGAAGGAGAGAGATGGAGAGGCACGGACATACCAATGTGAGTTCAGAGAGGGAGCGAGATGGAGATGGTGATATTTTAGCACGGTTTAATGGGCTGCGTAAAATGATGGACACACCAGTAGGGGAGCGTGTAATGACCAGAATCGGCGCGAGGGGAATTGACACGCCGACAGCCTTTCTGTGGCTCACACTAAGTGAGGAAATCATCTGACTAAGGAACTCATCGGCCGGTCAATTTGAATTTGACTGACATGTTCTAATCACTATGGACTGAAGTAATCGTGTTCAGCGTGACTCTCTCGCGCTCACTGCGAACTCTGACCATGCTGTACCGTATGTGTGAGTGCCTTTCCCCTCTCTATCTGCCAGCCGCTGTCTTTAGCTCCTTTTCTGCGTATCACTAATTCATAGGCATTTTGGCCAAATTTGAAAAATGCATCCCTTTTTCGTCTTTGTTTTTTTTCCCCCCTCCATATCCCCCACGCAGGCCTCATGGGCTCCAAAATGGACACGTGGTCCTATTTTTACCCCAGCTGGATCGTGTTTACACATGTGCAGTCATGCATTTTGGGGCTGCGTGCGGATGTCCCCAAAGACGTCCACACAGGCCTTTGCAGTTAAGAGCAGATGACAAATTTAACTTGAGACCTACGCAGTAAGTCACACAGAAGTTATGATGCGAGTTTATATGGTATGGTATTTTGACATTCTGAAACTGACCTTATAAAAAAAAAAAAAAAAAAAAAAAAAAAAGGTTTTCACCTGGAAAAAGAATAACTGAGAAATTCCGCCCCCAAACCCACTGGTTCGTGTTCAAGCTCTTTAAAAAACAGCTCACATAGAGAGTAGGAAAAGAGCACTGCATTTTTTTTACAATAACGTTGCTCAAACAAAAGGAAATAGTGTATTTGCTGGGGACCTGTTTTAAGCTGTGAATTAATACACAGTTTGAGCTCCGGGGAGAATTTCAGGCAGCAGGAGGGTGTGTGCGGGATTGACTTGAAATTGGATGTTTTTGTGCCCATAGTGAGGCAAGAAATACGACACCGACTACAACGCTGTGGCTCACCAACGTGTTTGTAGTCTACAAATATGTTCTGTTCTATCAGTTCTGACCTTAAAACAATACACATACAGATATGATCAGCAACCAGTGTTGGTACTGATTTTTGTCATCCAACCTCAAAAATCGTGAAATAAGGATTTGCCAGCATTAAAACATTGGTGATCAGAGTTCAGGTGAGCCACAGAGCAAAAGCGCACGTTTCGTTTCCTTTATTCATGGCTTGTTGGCTGTGACGCACACTTTTAAATGTTAATATTGCCTATCCAGCTCTGTGTGGACGTTGTGTCTCACTCTGCCTCTTGTCTCCTCTTCTCATTCCCACCTGTCACAGGAAAGCCTGTAAATCACTTACAGTGGGAACATCGGCGCTCGCACTGTTGCTCTGACAACTGAAACACAACCCCCGGGTCCATGGGTCTGCCACTGCAACGTGAATAAGGTATGATCAGCAGTTAATGGGGCCCGTCCATTACCCAGAGTCTCCCAGTGACAGGAGGTACTGTGTGTGTGGCACATAAGGAGCACACGTCATTCTTTGAGGACATAAACATGTCTTGACAGAGTTCACCTTCACGCACACACCTCTCTGTAAATCAACGAGTATAGGATGAGTATGGATATAAAATACGCATCCGTCACTGCAATGACACCGGCAAGGAAAAATAAAATATAAATAAATCCAGATTCTTAGCAGTGAGAAATCAAATTTCGAAAATTCCTCGCAGTGCAGAAAGTTATTTCCAAACTTTTATTATGTTTTTCTTTCTGCAGCTTTAAATGTAAAACAAGATTGTTTGGTCTATGTTAGTCATAGAATGGAAAATAGTCCGATGACAGAATGTTATTGGGCATTTTGTTTTGCAGTTGGCAGTTGAATGTTACCATAAAATGAGATAGCCTCAGGTTATTTTTATACATAAATATCACATTTGTAATGTTACCATTTATTAACCGTCACTTTTGACATTAACAAACAAACAAAAGGAAATCTACTTTCATGGCCATCACCTTGCGGCGACCTTTGACGCTCTTGAGGCATAAATGGAGGAAAACTCAATTTGCATGTTTATTGCCACTCCAAGGATTGGAGTGTGTGATATATGTTCAACATACAGTGACCACTAACCCTCACCATCATCACAGTATTAATATCAATGATCCATCCAACGGCCGAAAACAAAAAGTGAATCGTTGGTCCAATATTTCTCTCCTATTTGTTCCATTCCTGCTCTCCCGCTAACTCGACTCAAGTGTATCTCATCCCCCCTTCTGTCCTCTTCCATGCCTCGCCGTCTCCCTCCCTTGATGATGCACTGTGTGCAGGTATCCTGGGAGTTCATATAGAGCAGTGAGGGGGTGCTGCAAAGTCAAACAGCAACAATAATAATGTCAAGGAACACCCGTCTGGTTTCTCCCTGACCTCAGTGAGGGGATTACTTTGTTTCAAGTGAGCAGGGATTTCATTTTTTTTCTACTTAAAAAGAAAAAAAGTGTCTCCATGTTTATTGCATTCCCGCCCTCGGTGAAATCGCCCACGCTGTTTTGTGAGAGAGTAGGTGCACAGTTCCATCAACTCAGAGTTCACGGAGGCTCGGTTTTGAGTGACGTTTGCAGAACAGCACACTAAATGACTAAGCTCCAAGGTTAACCATGAATAATGGTATACTCTTTGATAGAGGTTGCCTTCCAGTGAAACAGGAGAAATGATAGAAAGGGATTTCATTACAGGAGGCGATGCAGTAATAAATTCACTTATATTTCACAAACAAACTATAAAAAGATTATAATGACGAATAATGGAGTATTATTGTGTATGATACCTGCTACCAGATGCGCAGAGATTTCTTCTACAGTGAAGACTAACCCAGGAAAGCCTCTTGACTTTTGACTAAATCACTGACTCATGCAACACAGACTTATTTTGAGTCCATGGGGCGCAGCCAGGGGGGGATTAATTTCAGAGACTGACTCGGCTCAATAATCACATTGTATTATCTACTTGAGTCAGAAAGCAAAAAAAAAAAAGGGGGAAATTCATTCAAACTGAGAGCTTTGCCAATCAAACAACGACTCCTCTTAATGCTGAACTTCGTGATCAGTAATATTAGGACGTTAAACCAAAGCAAAACATTACGGAAACACATCTCTAATATTTTCAGAAAACCATTTTTATTTTTAAAAAGTTGTGTAGTTGCGCTGTAATATCCAAAGCTGTGATGTGATCAGACTACAGCTACTGCAAGGGGTAGCCCTCTTTTCCATTGCTGAAAGAAACCACTGGCACCTAATCAGCATTACATCAATCTAACCATTTACTTTAAGTGCACTTAATCTTTTCAGCTAAGAAGAAAAGCTTAACACATTGATGGGGCCGTATTAAAGGTGGGCACCCTGGGGTAAAGCAAAAGGGGTTAAATCCCCCCCTCAACTTGTGTGATTTCCAATGTGTTGTATCCACCTTTTCCCACTTTGAGCCAGACAGAGAAAATGAAGATGTGCCAAATAAGAATCTTTGGTTGCTTTAGGACTCACCCTCGTCCGTGTCCTCGGTGACCGGAGCCTTGCTGGATTGTCCGAGCCCCATGGCTGCTCCTCTTACAGTTTCTCCTGATCTGCAGCCTCTGCTCAACTCAGCATCCAACGGCTCTCCATCTAAGACGCACTCATTGCCTGGTCAACACTAGCCCCTCATACACACAGACACGCACGCACGCACAATTAGAGTCTTGCGTGCTGGACTGCTCCGTCCTGTCTCTCTTCACTGCTGTTTAGATGAATGCAGGGAGACGGGTTACTCCTGCCAGATGGGAGGAGGAGGAGGAGGAGGAGGGAGGAGGTGGGTGTGTGTGCGGCTGTGGCCCTGTGATGAGAGTCTAACCTGTAAGTGGAGGCAGGAAAACAAGAGCACGGTGGGGGAAAGAAGAGAGGGGCAGAATTAAAGTAGGCAGGGCCTATGGAACATGAACGGAATCGAATGATCAATGGAATGATCAATGGAAAAACAGAAACAAGTATTTTAAGCTCTCCCTCATCAGTGAACACAGAGGGAAAATATCAATTTCACTTCTTTGCCATAATTGTGTTTTTTTCCTCTTTTTTTCCCCTCTGCCACTCCTTCCTTCTGCCCTTCATCTATCTGTTATCAATTATTGAATTCGTATATATATTAATCAGAGCATGATCCTTCAGGAGCATCTCTCATACAGTGTGTGTGTGTGTGTGTGATGAATGGTGTGAGCCGTTTTTTTTGTTTGTTGCCATTATGACCTCACAATTGGGGTTTCTTGATTTACAGACGTCTGTCTTTATGTGCAGTAATCCCTGGGGCTGCCCACTGTGCTGCACGTGAGATTGACTTATGCCACTAGTAGTGAACAATAATGATCATCATAAGAACTAAAGGAAGAAAAACTGCTGCCTGATATAAACACAGAAGCGTTATTGAAGTTTAGGCATTGTTTTTACCTCACGTGAGCATCGTGTTGTCCAGTGGTGTTCAGTTTGTTAATTCAAGTTATTTTATGACATCACCGCACCTTGCAGCTTTGCTGGTGTGCGTTTTGCTATGGTTGTGGGTTTTTTTTTTTTTTTTTTTTTTTTTTTTTTTTTTTTTTTTTTTTTTGACTAAATGACTGAATGCCCCGCAGCGACTCTCATTAAGGAGAGTGAGTGAACCGAGTCATGAGGTGCATTGTCTGGGCTTCAATAGGCAAACTTCCATTCGTCGTGGTGTGGTTCACTCAGCTTGAGGAAACCCTGGCATGCATGTTCATGCCTAAAGGCTGCGCGATGAGGTCGGCACAGATCGCACGTGGGAACACCCCTCTTGGATCGAATGAAATAATCGTCATCCAAAAAAATAAACATATTGTGATGATTGTGATTCCGCCGCATTGCTGAGCTCCCCGCGGCAGAGGGACAGTGTGCACGCAGTAAGCCTTATCTGATCAAATGGGCACTGAACGGTAGGGTGCCGGGCACCTACCTCTGATCGGAGCCGGTGGGCGGAGGACGGCACCATGTCCGGCGCCGCTTGGTGCAGAGATGGGTCGCAACAGTGCGTCTCGCAGCGCCTCACTCGTCCGGTGTCCGGACCGCGACGCACCGGGACACCCGGGGAATGGCTCCGCGCAGCGGGACGTGACTCGCGGGATTGTGCGAAGAAAAAAGAAAAAAAGAAGAGTTGTTCACCGAGGACAAGAGAGGCAGAGAGAGAGAGAGAGAGAGGTGGGGTGGGGGTGGGGGTGGGGGGGCGAGAAGGAGGAAAGTGCTCAGATGAGCGGCTGACCTCCACACCACCGCCTCTGTGTGTGCGTGTGTGATGCGCTGGTTTCCTGTGTAGAAATCATTTGCCTCGTCCAGTTTCTAATGATAACCCACTGAGTGAGTACAAATGATCAACGGTGTAGATGACAATGCCGCAATTAAAACACCGTATTTAACCTTTAAAACCAGACCCATGTGTCTACCACATCAGACTTCCCTGCCTTGTTTTGGGGAGATTTCTGCAGCCAGAGCTCTCCTCCTACGGGAACTTCCACTGCTAGGATTAGGGAATATAAACACGTCCAGGTCACCTGTCGTCCATGATCATTGAGCAGGGCCGAGGTCAAGGGGACAATGGTTGAGTGGTTGGACTTCGGGACCTGCTTACAGTGCACACTGCACATTTCCCTCCTCCTTCTTTAAGCCTCTCCGTCATGCCAAGACGCACTCTGTGTTGGGCCATCCGTCTTCCTACAGAGGGAGGGCCCAGACCTCTAACTCTCAACAACTCTGAGATGTATCAAGCATCGCTCAAAAAGCCGCACAAGCCCCAACCGGGGTTTTTTTTTTAGCATCATCAGGAGATGTGTTGCTATTCTAGATGAGATGAGTGATGAAAATGTCATGTCAAACCCGGATGGAGACCAAGTGAAGCTACTTATCATGCAGGAGGCCTTGAAATGGGCCAGTGTTTTCCTAGGTTTTTTTTTTTTTGCTTAAGGAAACTGCACATCAGGAATGATTGGAAGGAGGCAAAGGGCTCAAGTGTGAGAAATTGCCTCCATCTAGTGGATGAAAAAAAAAAAAGCATTATGACAGCAGTCAGAATTATTACGTTATTATACAGCAAGGGTCCTCTGGGGACGGAATGTACAGTGACATGTATGATCAATGTTCTAGTCTTAGTATTTGCAATTAAACACCATCCTCCTTCCTAATGCAGAAATGATTCATTGTGGCAATCGTGTGTTTGGGGGCAGCATTTCTCTTCAAAAATGTTCATGGCGGTGCTTTGCTTCCATATAAATAAAATCTGTCAAAACCATTCGCGATTGTGTTTGCTGTAAACACGAGACTACATGCACCACTGCAGTACCAAATACCCTCCATGGCATATTAATGTCAGACATTTCTATTATCTGGTTCGTTTTTGCTCTCAGGACAGTCTGGATACCTCACTGCAGGCCAGTTTATTTATATGGCATATTTCATTACAAGTAAACCCAGTGTGTGTTGTATTAGAATCCCCGGAGCTACAAATAACCTATACTGTGTGCAAGAATTGAATGCACCTAACATCCAAATTTAGCTGATGCACCGGGGAAATCTAAAACCCCATAGTACACGGTATAATGAATCAATGATTCAAATGTACCCCACCTTGACCCTTTGTTACCTTAATGTGATGTTAACAATAATACATCCTTTTTACATAAATTGTACTTCTGTAGTCATGCTGTATATCGTTTTGAGTGCTTATAGTTTTCCACTTTTGTACTAGCGTGCGTCGACCGACTTTCACTTGGGCCATATTAAAGAATATGCGAGAATTGCATTTATCAATATGGAATAATATTAAGAAATATTTATCAAATCATTTATTTTTTTCCCTCTGCTTTGATTTCCCTATAGAGATAAATACCACTGCCTTTCTTATCATTGCCAGCCATTGTTCTGCAGTTGCGTAATTCTTTTTGGAGTAAACGGAGGGGTGTGTTAAAATCTGTCCTCACGCATACGTGGCTGCATGTGTCCATCAGTGACACAAACAAACAAAGAGCTGTAGGTGTCAGAGAATCATGGCAAACTTTAACCACTTGTTGCTTGTTTTCTCCCTGGTGCCCCAGGTGCTGAGCTCCCCCATCTACCCTTACTACCCTCCTACATGCTACACCAAGGTGCTGGGCATGGCTCGGGAGCTTACCCAGTGGGCAGCGGATCTGAAGATGGGCCCTGAAACTGTGAGTCAATATTTCATGTACATAGTTTTTTCTGTTGTGTGCTATTTTTTTTGTTTTCTGTCTGCTTGTCATAGCCTTGAATTCATTTCTTATGTGAGCATACACATGCATGTTTGTTTGAATCACATCAGATCAAAGCATTGCAGGATTATTGAGTCCAAACAAAAACAAATAGAGTCCTGTGTGTTTTTTCAGAGAAAAATGAAAGCTGTATCATACTATTCAAGCATCTTTGAACTTTTGAACATTATGATTGATATTGTTCTCTTTGTCCAGAGTTATTGCATGGCACACATGCCAGATCTCTACCTTGATATCCATGTGAGTATGACTCTGAATTCTCAATGATTATAGCCAAAACCGATTTAATGCGAATCAGAAAGTCACTAAATTGGATTGATTAAATGTGTATAGAGAGACTTGCATATCTGAAAGATAATTTGTAATTTTTTCCTAAATTCAGATAAAGTGATCCCCTCAGGCATAGAATCATAATCAAAATTTAAAAAATACGTATTTTGCGACCTTTAGTTGTTTATCGTTTGCTCTGCAGCTTCTGTGGTATTTTGGCTGCAAACCTCAGCCCATTTAAATCATGCAAAGGGACACTAATTGCTACTCATGTCGTCAGAATGGCT
This sequence comes from Colistium nudipinnis, assembly GCA_016785305.1. NCBI lineage: Eukaryota > Metazoa > Chordata > Actinopteri > Pleuronectiformes > Rhombosoleidae > Colistium > Colistium nudipinnis. The sequence continues at coordinate 52,326 of JAFBJU010015274.1, forward strand.
GTGTGATGTACAAAATGAGGACCTACATCTCCCTGGTGGAGGGCCTCCGGGAACGCCGCTGCGCCTACACCACAGATGTGAGGAAGCTGGGTGTCACTCTGAGACAGCTATTCATCTTCATGTCGGAGAAGTGTCATGGGGTAAGACTTTCACATTTCACGTAACCATCAGTTAACTATTTCATATTTTCAAACTACTTATAAAACATCACATCTTTATCTGTAAAGCCAAAATTTAAATGGAAAAGGTCCCAAATGAAGTGGAACACATATGACATGCATTCAAATTGACTGTTATTTAATGGGTCACTCAGTGAGGCCTGTCACTGGATTAAAAAAAACAAAAAAAACATTTGACATACAAGATTAAGCTGATCACAACATAGGTGATTACATCTGTAGTAAACCTGATTAATTTCCAGAAGCTAAATATACCTAATACACCTGTCTGTTTGTGTAGGACCTGGTGTTCACCATCTTTGACTGTGCTGCACTGGAACGTTAACATATTGGATCCTGAAATCACAATTTCACCATCTGCTTAAACACAAAGGAGAAACAGCAGAAAAAGTCCTTACTTACAATCTGTGCATGTCTTCAATAATAATGATAAAAAAAAGAAGAAGCTGACGTTAAGTTTAAATGTATCATAGTATTACTATCGAAATATGTATTTTAATCGACTTATGCTTTCTGAATATAACTTTCTGACTGAGGAAACATTTCATATTATGAACTACATAAAATAGCCTTTTGTTAAACTATTTCTATATAATGGAATAAAAACAATCGCTGTCCAAAGGTTTGATAATGGCTCCTTTGTCTTCATACTGTGTATGACAGCTCGGTAAACGTGGGACCTGTACAAAGGAAACACACATATTATACATGCAATGACAACATGACAACAGTCATTATAGTAGTGGGATTAGTGGAAACATCTGTGGCTACAGACATGTTTGAGCTCATGTCTCTTTACTGTAGACTAATTGCACTTTGGGGATTTGGGGAAAAAGGTGTGACAAAATATCTTATTGATATGTATATGAATACAATATGGTTGTATTGTATTGGGACAACCAAGATAACCATGTTTATATACCTTAAAATGTAGAAAAGAATCCTAACAATTTCTTATTAACGGTTCCCACATTGCCATACATACATATATTATGTCTACGTTAGATTAAAAAAAAAATACACCCCTAATCAAAGAACTTGGTTAATGTGTCCTTTTTAAATATGAAAATATACCTATATCTCCCATTATATGTTCTTCTGATCTATTAATGACAAATCATTTCAGCCCTAATGATCTATTCATAGTTACCTGTCTTCTTCGTTTTATGCTCAACAGGTACGAGTTTATCGAACCGAATTTGCCACTGGATGGCGCTATAGTGCCACTGGTTCCGGTGAGGAGTGAGGTAGGTCTCTATGAGCTGATGGCTGATGAATGAAAAGAAAACAAACAAACCACGTAGCAGGTTAATGGATTTTAAAGTGCGTGGAAACTGTCCAATGCACAAAACCCTAATACATCTCACCCAGAACCTGTTTCTCCTTGTTGTTGTTGTTCCCACTAATTATATAATTGTACATGTTTACGTGATGCAGCAGGATTATTAAAACAATAATAATAATTAGAGCAATTATAAGTTAGCCGCAAATCACAGCGTGGAAAAATTAATGACCCAGCTGTGTGAGGCGTGCACGCGCCCAGCCCCAACCCGGACATGAAGTCCTTCGTGCCTCATCAGTCGCTCTGATGACGACGGCGCGTTCTTTCTAAGAAAACTACATTTCCATGACGGCAGCGGGGCGGGAGGACTGTGGAGGAACGAGGTGGGGCCTGGTCACAACACTTCGAGGCAACAAGTTGCCCAGCAGGCAGAGGACCAGCGCGTCACCAGGGGCAGGTGGCCACCGCGCGTCCCCCCGCCACGCTTTGTGAATGGGATCATAGCGCGTTTCCAACACGCATCGCAGGTTGATGCTGGGCGGAGTACAATAACTCGTTTGATTTAGTTGCATTTTTTTTAAATGTATTTACAGGACGCGTGAAGACGTGAAGACTACATTGGCAGATAGTTTATATTTTTGGACGCAGTGCGCGATGCACTTTGCGTAGAGATCAAAGTCTTTTTTTAAATTGTTTTATTCTTTAAGTTGAGCGTTGCTGCCTTTGCGAACGATGGCTTTCGCCAGATTCAGCAGAATCCTCCGTCTGCCCACGATTGAGCTGAAGAAGAAGGTGAAGCAGTACGAGCATGTCCACCGAGACATCAACCCCAACGACATATGGGAAATTGTGGGCGAGCTGGGGGACGGCGCGTTCGGGAAAGTCTACAAGGTGAGTGCGATTTCACACAACACGAGGCACCTGCAGGTGGACCGTGGTGGTAGAATGTGTAGAATGCCTCCATACGTTGTTCACCTGGTTGCTGCCACATCATTTACATTCTATACTGTTTTATATTTTACATAACAAGCAACTCAATCCCCTTCGCTCTTTCTGCCAATGTTTGTTTTGCTCCTATTGTTACTCAAACATCAAATGATGGCACATGTAACATTTCAGACATCAGTTTCCTTTTAAGTTGGACTTTTTGTGTTTATTTTGATGCACCTTGTTTTGTAACGCAGACTAAATTGCTTTGGGGTGTGGACTACTTCCTAACACATTATGACTAATGTCTCGTCAATGTTGCCTGTCCAGAATGACAATGTATAAACAAACTCAGGTAATAGTCCCCATAGTCTTTGTGTCATGGAACAATTGAGCCTGAATTGACACTATTAGTGGATCAAAAAAGCCTAATTGTCTTTGTCACTCATGGCCTGTATTGTCTATGGTATATTTGACTATTTTAAGTGAATGTGTCTCCGAACGTGAAAAAGCCTCACTCCTCAGGGATCAACATCCCTTCTGCACATTTCTACCCCTCCCTCGCTCCTTCCACACACTCTTTGCTGTGACTCAGGCCCGCCACAGGGACAGTGAAAGCACCCTTCTTTCGTCATTGGTCCATGCCTTCATCCCGAACCTCAGCAGCCGGAGCAGCACATTTGGCTCAGAGCAGTTATTTAATCTGGATGTGTTTGCTGGTCAGTCCCCTCTGTGAGGCAGGGCACAGGGCCTCAGTGTCTGCCCAGTGGAGCACAGTGCTGCTCTTTGACACATCGTGGAAGAAGTGATGCCTTAGCAGAGGTTTTGCACTGCACAGAAAATGCAGTCTTTTCAGAGAACCCCACCTCGTTTAAGTATTTAGTTTTTCCTGGATAATTTGGGCCTAAAACCTAGTTATAACAAGTGACTGATAGATGAGCCTAGGATGCAGACCAGCCTCTCTGCCATCCCAAAACGTACTTTAAAATGGTAATCTAAGTGTTTTTGTGGAGTGGTGAATTGTGTGCAACGCAATGATGTGCTAAATTTATGCTCATAGCCCAGGCAACAAAACAGAAGTGAAGTGCCCAGTATACTGTTTGCTTCTGAGTGGCTGGATTAGGAACTGATGCACATGTGATTTATGGGTGTGATGGAAAATGATTCCTCTATAATAGTGTCAGTGCCCCCCCCCCCCTTCCTTGAGTGGGCTGGAGGAGGACAGCTCCACACCTGCAGCTGTCAGATGGAGGGGGGGGGAGGGGGGTGGTGGGGTGGCAGAGTGGGAGCAGATGATGGCCCAGACAGGAAATTGTGGGACTGCATCGAGGGGCCGGCTTCCTCTCGCAGCTCCCAATACTCTGAATAGTCATCGCGTCTGTGGGAGGGAAAAAAAAGCCCCAAGTCGTGAAATGCGCATGTTTTCCGTTGTTAAAAGTCTTTGATGGCGCAGGAGGAGGCTCGGTGTCTCTGTCGCAAGTAGAATTAGTCGTTTATCACACTGTAAGGGGCAGAGGCAATAAAAGGCGAACGTGTGACAGCCAGCGGAAAAAGGCGTGATGCTGATCCCCTCCCCTGAAGAGCCAGTTTTAATTCTTGTCATTCCTTCACGTGGTGAAGAGGCGTGCTCCGCTCTGTCTTCGAGATGGAGCACAGTCGTCTTTAATTGCTTAGTGTTGGTTCAGGGTACAGAGTGCTCCTGTCACACCGACTCTCTAAAGGTTAATGTCATCACCGAAGAGGAGAAGCACTCACTTTGTTGCGTAAGTGGAGCGCTGAGTACAAATTGAGCCCTGTCTGTTTATACTGCAGGAGCACGGTGAAGTGAAGGACCCCATAAAGTGCAAAATAACCCCTCACTTATCGAATGGGCTCTGCTGTGTTTTAACCGCGTCATGCACTGTAGGTTGAACTTCTTATTGCATGATTTAACAAAATGGATTTGGGTTACCCGGCCACATACTATACGACCACACAGAAGGAAGCACGTGATCAAAAACAAGATGTTGTTTACATATCCAGTTGTCTGTGTCCTAAGGTTACAGTAAATAAGGCTGCCCATGGTACTGTCCCCTGCACCGTAATGGTGTAACACAGGAGGACACAAAAGCAGTGTTTATAACATTGTTTTGGTGCCTGCATGCGGTGATTGTCTGAGGGCCATTATGAAAGACGTACCCCCAAAGTGATGCACAGCTAAATGTTAAAATTGTTGCACTTGCATCTTGAACGTACATATAGTATACTGATTCATGCAATTCCCCTCAGGAACCTGTTTACCAGTTGGGTTCCCATCTCTAGAATCCTGCCGTCATGACAGGAGAATGTCTCGCGTCTCGTCCGTCCAGTGTGTCAGGATCTCGCATGCTCACTTGCACTTGTTGCGCGGAGGTTGTGTTTGTGTGAATGAAGGTGCACGGCAGCCACCGAGGCATGAAACAGAAGTTGTATGGTCCCCTTCGCTAATTAATGAGCCACGTGCCGCTGAGCACGTTGCCCTGCTGTCACTGGTGAAATGTTTCCATAGACACGGGCTGCACGGTCACGCTCCGTTCACTTCCCATCGCGGGACGAAAACTACTATGCATCCCGTCTCTGTATGTCGGCAAAGGAAAAGACTTTGGTCTGAAGTTGTGCCGGATGACTTGTTGTTGCCTGCGTACACAAGTGTGTTCAAATGCAAGAAAGAGAAATGGTTGTAAAAGGAGAGAACTGAAAAAAAAATGTTGTTTTGTTTTATGATTTCCACGTGAACATAGGGTTTGAATCATCCAGACGTTGGGGAAATCCTTAATTGCTTTATTGCCTAAAATGGGTAAATTGTTGTACTGGGCTAGTTTGGAGTGAAAGTGTTTGCAAAGAGTAAAAAAAAAAAAAAAAAAAAAAAGATTAATCTCTGATGAGAAAGAAGAAAACACTGTGGGTGTCATAAGTGAAGGGGGAAGGGCGCCGACGGTCACATCCTCTCTGCGGCTTTAAGCCACAAGGTTGGTGTAAAAAGCATAGTTTTCATTTAGAACAAGAAGTTGGCGGTAGTGCGCCCAGACACTGCTTGCCAAGCGCCAATAAACAACAACAGAAGAATGTGAAAGCGCCACGAAGAGGTGTGTTGGAGGGCTTTGTAGTGAGACCATCAGCATCTGGAGTTTGAGCTTTTTTGGGTCTAATCTCCAGGGGCAGCCGGTTGCAGGGTGACTGATAAGAGTCCTGCTGGGTGGGCGTGGCCTCAATGTGACAGGAGTCACCCACCCCTTCATCCTCGAGATGACATCATTTCACTTTTCTTTCTCGTGTTTCTTGTTTTATAAACTAAAGCCGTGACGCAACAGTTGAAGTTATTTCATTCGATTTTGTTATAAAAAAAAAACACGTCCTAAATATGAGCGTCCAAAAACCTTTCAGCTCTGTTCCGACCTGATGTGCGCGCCCTGCGCTCAGGAAGTGGCTCGGCGGTCGCGGGGTTTCGAAAAATGTGCCTGCTTTGTCTTCGTGACCGGCACTGACTTCAAGGTTTTGCGCTGTCGATCGAAACTTTCGCTTTGAGAACATGCTGACCGCTTCCTCTGTGAGGGGGTGTCACGTTAAAACCGTGCAATGTTGCTTGTCTCACACCCAGCAATATACATTCTTAAGTTAATGCTTTTGCCTGGAGTATTCCAGATAAGCCACATGACTAAGAATTTCCTGGGCAAGCTCCCAATACGCGTTTCTGTTATTCATATAGATATGAAGTTGGTGTCTTGTACATGGAGCGGTTTCTCTCCTGCTGGGCCGATGGTTCCCACGTTCACCGTCACGTGCGTTTGTTGCACAGTCCCCCCTGCCATTGTTGGCCTAACCAAAAAGTCGTGCTTGTCAATGTTTCCACTATCGGACTTCTTTATTTATTTTTTTCTGGACATGACTGGGTGTTGCCCCGTGACTCCACTTCCTCCAGTCAGGGTTTAACGTGAAAAAGGGCTCTGTAGAGTTGCGTGATGGCAGTGGCGGAATTGCATTCGCTGCGGGCGGTGTGTGTTTTTCAAACGCTCACGGCGTTGTTGTGAATCTTGATAATTCACAGTAATAATTGGCCTCACCTTTTTCATCAAAGAATGACGGAGTGAAAACGAAACCTTTATTGGAGACTTTGCGGTTAAAAAAAAAAAAAAAAAAATGAGAATAGCACGTAGGTGTTTGCTTGTCTACTTTGTTCATCGAGAGATCCTCACTTCTTCAGGCGGGTGCTGTCAGAGGAGAGTTTTCATGAGCTGCTGTCATTGTGGACGTGCTGTGGGTTTATGAGGGGCAAAGGTCCGACCTACACACATTCCTTGCACACCCGTGTGCGTGTGTGTGTGTGTGTGTGTGGAGTCTACGCAAGCTGAAAATGTATGTGGTATGTTCATTCAACCTGGAGGTGAAAGACCTGAGGGAATGTCCTTTGTGTTATTTGTGACATAAGGTCATTCTGCTCTATTGAGGCCGTAATTAATAATTCCCTTTTTCTTCTCAGCCTACAGCTGAAATGAGAAGACTTTGATTTTGTGCCATGGAGCTAAAATTATTTTGAAAGGCTCATTGATGTAGTGTTTTTATATATATATATATATATATATATATATATATATATATACACACGCAATGTGGTGACTGTGCACTTTTTAGGTGTGTGTGTGTGTGTTCACTCCTTCCACCAGCACATACATGTGTTTGCGTAGTAATGCGTCACTGGCATCTGCTTCTCACCTTTTCCAAATCTTTTGTTGAGTAGATTGTGGCCTTCACACGACCAGTAAGTGAAAACAGATGGATAAGTGCACATGACAGACGGGAGGAGATACACAAGCAGGGATGACAGACAAATTCAGTGAGCGGGACAAAAGCTGCACAGTGTGGCAGACGATGAGAAAGGCAGAGCTGTTAAAAGGGATTAAAGACCCGGAAGAACAACACAACATATGTGTGGTTACATTTCCTTTGTTTCTATAGCTTTTCTATTTCTTTTTCTATATAGGAAAAGTGCAAATTATTATTGTATCATTTTAATTCAGGCCTCCCTGAGAGTCAACTTGCCTCCCAAATCCCTTGACAAAATAACCTTTATTACTTTCTTTCTCTTTTTTATTTTTTTGCCCAAACCTTGACGAGGGCGTGCATGGGTCAGCTTTTATGCCAGATTGGCTCCATCAGGTAACCCTGTTGCACTTAACCTACGTGAAAGCCAAGTCGTTAATGAACACGGAGGGATAAAATGCACCCTGGGAGAGATGCGGTGAAACGCAAGAGCTGCAGGTCGGAGCGGAAAAGCGTCCCTCCGCCCTCCATGGCAACGGGAGCCTAACAAAGCCGGAGACTGTTGTTGTCCTCCGGAGGAGAGCTGGAGAGAGTGAAGAGTCAGTGGGTTAGGAACAGAGCAGCGTTGTTTTCTCCTGGGATGGCAGGACGGAGTTAATTGTAGTCCTTCTCCCTCAGTCCGTGGTCATATATTGTAGTTATGCGGGTGATTTACGTTGTTTTCTATGGAGCTCTGACATCTGGAATCTCCATGTGCTTTTTTTTTTTTTTTTTTTTTCCTTTTGTTTTCTTGTCACTTGATTTTTCGTGTAAACATGGTTTGTGTAAACATGTTGTTACCAGCTGGCTGCTCGGGGCGGCCAGCTGGTAACAGATACCCGTGCGTCAGATTCTCATTTACACTATAACGGTTCAAACAGCTGAAAGTGTCTAATTTACAGCAGCCTGTTATGTTGCCTGCTAAAAAAAAAAAAAAAAGCACAATCCCTGTGATGTGTTGTTAATAGACAGTTGTATGAGATTTAAAAGCATTTCATTGTTATTAAGGGGAAACAACACGTGTGCCTATAGAATCAGGTATAGTCCCAACGTGAGATCTAATGAGGCGTCTCAGTACAGTTTCCTCCATGTGCACTGTGTACAGTCGGTAAAGTGCACACATAAACAAACGCCCTATGCTGAAGGACCCGCAGTGACGTATTGCATTCCCCTGCACTGTAGCGAAGACGGACCACGTAAGTGCACAAGGCTCCGTCTGCCCACTTTGTCCACTCCCCCAACCATCTGAAGGCCAGAGGGACATTCCTTTTCCTTGTTCCCACTGAAATGCGTGTGTGTGCGCGCGTGCCACTCATAACTGTTTATGTGAGGCCACTGCGCTATAGTGGTAATCACGGGCAGGTAAATCCCCACGTGCATTAAACGCACTCCCTCAAGGACATATTGAAGTCAATTGTCATTCTATTCATTTGTAAATGTGAGATATAAGGGCGAAAGACATTAAAGAAAATGTTCTAGTGAAATTATTAATGCAGTTCTGGGACAGGTGTCTAACTAGTAATACTATTTTTGGTTGCTGTTGAAGCATTGATTTATTTATTTATTTTTAATGTACACACTACTTGTCGACGCTTATTTAAAATTTAGTCTCGAAAAAAATCTGTTTACATTTCAAATTTTAAAAGCCTGCTTAATACCTACGTAGAATTAAGGCACAACGCAGAGGATAGTTGCTATGTTTGCGTGATAATAGACTTTAATCATTTATTGTCATCATTTTTGTGAAACTTTGTTGGTTAATGTGCACATTGAATGTGCATTAGGTGAAAAGTATGAGGTTAATATAAACACAGATGCATATTCTTTGCGCGTGTGCATGCAGCTATGTGTATGACATATTGGACACCGGTGGTGTTTGTGCAGGGCGGGAGTGAGTAGCACCGAGCTGAGATGTTGGCGGAGGAGTGAGAGTGTCTGCCCTCCCAGTGTTTGCCCGTCGAAGGCCTTTTCACACTCGATGGGGGCACGTCCTGTTGACCCGCACCGTGGGTTACTCCGCCGCGGGCCGTTTGGCTTCTCCGGAGCCGTGTTTGACAAACGCGCACAGACACACACACACACACACACACACACAGAGTCGCGGTGTGCTGAGATGAGTTAAAGAGTGTGTGCCGCTGTGAGCCTGCTCTGTTTGTTCAGATGTTTTCCCACAGCCCCTGCAAAGGAATCAGACCCCACCAGGCTGTTTAGTCTGTTGAGTCTGTGCAGGTCACTGGGTCGGCGCACGTGCACATGCACACTCCTCTCCGTTTGTCAGTGTGACGTACCACTGTCTGACCCATTTTTGTGTTCTGTGCAAAAACATTTCTCTCTCTCTCTCCTTTCACTCGGTATCCTGTGATCCAAAACTTGGTGACTCTATTTTCAGTCTTGGCGTGTCTCCCAGTGCGCTCTTAGAATTATGGCAGTGAACCCGTGGTTCTGACTGCAGGCGCGCCTTAAGGTTGCGTGTGTCCGCAACATCCCCGTCAGTCATCGCTCACAACTTTGTGTCTCTTACCCAAAGGATGACCGGATGAAAATGTACAATTATCTCGTGTTAACGCTCCTCTCCCCTTATTACTCAGAATGACTAACTTCTGTTTGTGTGTCTTGACTTTCAAACAGGAGGTTTTCTGGTTACCCAATTTCCTGAGCTTTGTGAGGCGGAACTTTCTTTAATGTCTTGTCTCTAAACTAAACTACCATATTCATGTCCTGTGTTTCTCTAAGGCAAACTCGCAATCTTTGCACCTTTTACGTCAATTTGATTAGGACCACCTTTTAGTTCTGGCAAACGTCGAAAACAGTGTTGAGTAAAAATGCAGTACGTTTTTCTTTCTTTTTTATATCGCACAGACATCTCAATGATCAAAATGCCATGGAATTGATTTCACTAGAGAGAAAACAAGGAAAAAAAAAAAAAAGGTTCCTGTTGGATTTAATGTTTCGCCTCACTCACTGTCTTTCAGGCCCAGCACAAAGAGACGGGAGCTCTGGCCGCAGCCAAAGTGATCGAGACCAAATCGGAGGAGGAGTTGGAGGACTACATAGTCGAGATCGACATCCTGGCTAAATGTGACCACCGCTACATTGTCAAGCTGCTCGACGCCTTTTACCATGACAACAAACTGTGGGTGAGTAACGCTCATCACTTTCGCAGGAATCATTTCATCTGCCAATGAATAGATATTATAATAATAATAATAATAATAATAGAAGAGATTTGCTACAGAGCATGACATTTTATTTAAGTGAACAAACTCTGGGATGTTGCATGGGAACACTGTTATCACGGCTGCTGTTGTGCATATTGTATCAAAGGGCCCTTATCTTCCGTGCACACTGTTACCTTCCTCACAAGATGCATTGTGGTTGTGGGTCCACACACACACCACATTGTCTTTGCTATTAGATCCCCTACACACAAACTACCAACAATCAGCGGGGAAGTGATAAATCAAAACCACACTAAAACCAAGAGTTTATTTCTCCAGCGTAGGCAAGCTCTGTTGAAAAAATAAAGATACGAAAAGTGGATTGTGCAAATGATAGGAGGGGGAGGGGAGGGGGGGGGGGCATAATGCATCAGCGATAACCCAATCCTCACCCCCGGTGTTGCAGCAAAAAATAAATAAAAAATGAAGATGAATTTCAGCTCAGCATTTTCTTCTCATGAGTTCCTTTTTTTTTTTGCTCTCCACTCTCGCTCACTGGGTCAACTGTAAACTTTTCAACTCCCTCTGTAATCTCCCATTCTGTCTGGCCAAGACAAATAATAGTGACCTCATGCTGGGCCCCAACCTGCAATATATGAAGAATTACAAGGCAGCGTTGGAACTAAAGATAGTCAGGTTCCCTTTTTTTTTTTTTTTTTTCTTCTCTCTCTCTCTTTGCTTCCCCGCTTGGGATGTTTCTATCAACACGACATCTAGAAATTTGATTTGGTCAGCGGAAGGTGCATTGAAGAATGTTTAAATCTGGTTATCTTTGAATAGTGAATGGGCTTTTTTCTGTTTTCCGTTCATCTCTCTGTGTGCAGCAGGAATTGTTGGCGTCATTTCAAAACTCGTCATTGTTATTTATCCTGACAGTGTATTATGACACTTTTCCTATGAATCTGCAGTTTTATATTAGATTAGATGAAGATGGTTGATGCCATGGTTATTGCAGTAAAAAAAAAGCTGATTATAAATGGTAAAGAAAAATAAGAATTAAAATCAAAATGATCGTAATAAACCATAACCAACACAAACTAGGACAAACTCTAGGAAAATTGAAATTCTTGAGTATGACTTCAATAGGACAACATACACACACACACACACACACACACACACACACACACACACGCTGTTGTCCCATAGCTGTTCATGGTTGTGTTGGCCATAGCTGGAATTCCTGAGTGTGGAAGGTGAACGTCCCCCATCAGTCAAAGCCGGACCCTGTGGGACCCTGTGAGCTTTGTTTGATAAGTCAAACGTACGACCACATCTCCCTGCAGCATTCAAACCGCATTATTGCGGCGTCTGAGAAACATGCTATACAAGGCGTCAAACTGAACACGCACACGTGTTTGTGTCGTGACTGAATAACTTTGAACTTAGTGAAGAATTAAGTCAAGTCTCTCGGTGCTCGGGCCTCGTTGACCTTTGGTTGCGTGGACTAGGCAAGGGTTAGGACAGTGCATTCCGATGCCGACCCACCCGTTCTGCTTTCGACCGAGTAAGAGAGGGATGGAGGAAGAAAGAGAGATGGAGAGAGAGAGACACACACACACACACACACACACACACACACACACACACACACACACACACACACACACACACACGCACACAGTGAGAGAAGGCCTGTTTGTTCCCTTTCAGGAAGAATCTGGTCTTGAGGATTGTGAGTCAGCCGGTCCCGCTGCGTGAGAAAAAGAGGGCCTTTATCACGGGGATGTTAGTGCTTACATCAGCACGCTGAGAGAGAGAGAGAGAGAGAGAGAGAGAGAGAGAGAGAGAGGAGCAACGATAAACCAGCAGCACATAAATGATTTTTTAGTCTTGCAGAAATGAAACCTTTTTTAAAATGAGATTTCGATGTATGCTGCCAGCCTGACTCTGTGGAGGTGGATAGAATACAATTTCTCCTCCATTCTCGACGTTCTTCACCGGGAAGATGTCTCGGAATAAACGCAGTTCCCATTAAAACTGTTGGCAGTTCAACCAAGGAATATAAAGACCCTCAGTCTGTAAAACTGTACACATTAAAGCTCTGTGATCGTTAACCAAGGAGAACTGCTTCACAGATGTTCCGGCCCGTCGGCGTAGTGGTAGCAAAGTGCTCCAAAATGTCTGTCTAGGGGTTTTTGTGTAGATGTATGTGTTTGCCTATCGTGTGCTGAGTAACTATTTTCAATAGGCTTTACTTTGACAGAGACACAATTGTGATCCTGCTGGTCAGTTTGCAAAAGCAGAGACGAGTGCAGTCATCGGTGTAATCTATTTGCTCACAGTGAGGTTCCGATGCCTCTGTGGTCTCTAGGAGACGAGGTTTGATGACGCGTCGTGTCTTTCTTGGCACCGTCACATATACACCTCAGAGAAGACGCAGATCCCCCGACGCTTTGGTCGTGTTCTGCTGAACGGCAGAGAACGGGAGCCGTGTTTTAAACTGTGATATTTATTTCTTCATTCGGGGTCAATGGCAGTTTTGCATTCGCTTCCTTGTTGGCAGCGGACGGGTTTACGTTCCCTCCCGACCTGACGACGTGAGCTGAATCATTGTGAAAGTGCAGGGAGGCACGGCAGCGTCGGCGCCAAACTGCGTTCTGTTATCCAGCGTGGCTCAGAAAGAAAATAAAGATGTGCGAAATCGAACGCCAATAAACATATATCATAAAACAGTGGATGACGTCCGCCTGGTTTTGGTTTTCTGATTCTGTAAAATCAGATTAATCTCTTGAGTCATATTAATATGTAAAGGATGACTTTTTTTTTTTCATACAGGTCTTGTATGATGCACTGTTTTTTTTTTTTTTTTTTTCTTCAGTGTCTGCCCGTGCGTGTGTGTGTGTCGTGCGAGATGGAGAGATAATGACGGTCTGTGTTTGCACGTATGATCAACCCAGAGTGGGTATGCCATGAAACCAGCTTTGCCAGTCGGGGAACATTTTTCGCTGGAGTACATCACGTAAACCTGGATGTCTGTCTGTCAGGGAGATCGATTGAGACTCTTACGAAATGCTCCAAACATTTGCCTCTGGCTGTGGTGCGATGTGCCGACTGAGCCGCACGGCACAGTATAGAGAGGGAAGAGATTTTTTTATATTTTAATAAAAATGATAATAATAATAATGTGCCCTTGGATCCAGGAAAAGGGAAGTGGTTTGAGTTGAAACGTACAAAATATATACATATATATACAGTATATATATATATATATA
>JAFBJU010015274.1:65988-193173 GCA_016785305.1 Colistium nudipinnis
ATATATATATATATATATATATATATATACTGTATATATACTGTATATATATATATATACCCTCTAAAGTGTATCAGCATCTGGTTTTGAACTACATTTATAATTTTTCTTATTTACTCAATTGAGATGGATACGTTTGTAGTGCTTCATTTGTAATGTCATTGGCAAGTCTGTCATTTAGGAAAGAAAACAGGAAATTAAGAACATACTCGGTGAGAACGCATGACAAAACCCAAACTATTTGGGTTTGTCTATCGAAACTTCCCAAAGAACATTGTTTCACCTGGAGCTGCATACCAACATTGACTCTCATCACTTTCTGGTTTTCCGCATTGTGTGAGTGTCCCTGTGCGGTCGCGCGTGTGTCTTCATGTCTGGGGCGCTTAGTTTCTTGCATTGACCTGGTGCATGCGCACCTTTTGTACTTGTAGTTGGCTTTGTGTGGAATGAAGCTCCACACCCTGTCCAGCACCAGGTTTCTTCCTTTTGACAGTGTTGTCATAGTGAGCCATGCAGGAGTGAGAATGAGATCACACAGAAGGTATGCAGCACACCACCTAGGCTTGATCTATGGCCATATGGATTCAATAAATCATGAGAAATAAAGTTAGTTGGGGGTCAGGCAGTGCCGCATTTACATATAGTTTATGAGGGGGTTGTAACGCGCGCGCACACACACAGCTTTTACACATCTCAATCGCTTTGCACATGGATTTTATGAAATCCTATTATGATGGGAGGTTTTTTTTTGTGCAGCTTTACTTGGTTGAAAAATGCAGATGTTTCTCCGACTGTGTCTGTCCTTACATAGGCAGACACACTGACTTGATTATTGGAAGTTGCTGTTAACCAACAACGCACCATTTACAGAATGTGTTCTCTGTGCGTGTGTGTGTATGTTGGTGTGCTTTAAGTTTACTGCTACTCTGGTGTTAAATGTTTTGAGGGAGGCAGGTGTGTATGGTACATAGAGTGTAGAATAATGCGGGAGAGAGGGAGCGGTGGTGATGCTCGACACTCAGCAGTGCAGATACATTTACCCCGAGATACTTGTTAATGTTAACAACCAGCTGATGAGGAAATGGATTTTTCAAGGCTCAAGTTAAAATTCAGCCGTTCTCTCCTTTCCCTCTTTTCCTCAGATCATGATCGAGTTCTGCCCCGGAGGTGCAGTGGATGCCACCATGCTAGGTAGGTCCCCCCCCTCTCTCTCTTTTTATCCTTACATTTTTTTTTAAACCTGTGAAATTGCTGCACCATCCATCCTCCGCTTGTGTTCCACCGCTGAGAGATGGTGCAGTGCAGCTCCACGGGCACAGCCTTAAAAAAACACAAAAAAAAAAACAATGGGACACGGTGGAGTCCTCCTGTGTGGGGAAAATCCC
Source organism: Colistium nudipinnis (assembly GCA_016785305.1). Taxonomy (NCBI): domain Eukaryota; kingdom Metazoa; phylum Chordata; class Actinopteri; order Pleuronectiformes; family Rhombosoleidae; genus Colistium; species Colistium nudipinnis. The sequence goes on from JAFBJU010015274.1 coordinate 67,374, forward strand.
CCCTCCCCCCTCCCCCCTGGTGTGTTTTCACTGGGTAATCCACATCCTCCTAACTCTCCGTGTCCCCTCTGCAGCTAACCAAACACACACACACACCGCAGAACAAAGTCTGCAGGGCACACATGGCTTGGATATGGGTGAAAGCCTCTCTGATCTGGGATTACTTATCCAGCAACACTATCTTGGAGATCTGATTGATACCATGTCCGGTTTAATCGTATTTCACGCGCTCTAATTGGGCCCCCTAACACTTACTTTTGCCTTGGTTCTATGCGCTGTGAAATATGGAATGTGCAAAGTGTGCATTATGGCTTTTAAAAATAATTCAGCTTACATTCTCACCCTGAAATGAACCTCTCCATCCCCCGACTCTCTCTCTCTCTCTCTCTCTCTCTCTCCCTCTCCCTCTCCTCCGCCACCTCCCCTGCACCAATCAGAGTTGGATCGTGGGCTGACGGAGCCGCAGATCAAGGTGGTGTGTCGGCAGATGTTGGAGGCATTGGACTACCTGCACAGCATGAAGATCATCCACAGAGACCTGAAGGCCGGCAACATCCTCCTCATGCTGGAAGGGGACATCAAGCTCGGTGAGGGGTTTTATATATATATATATATATTTATATTTATATTTATATTTATATTTGTCATTTAATTGTTGCCAATCATTTGAATGGGCATGCACGTCACAGAAGAAATAAAAGTTCACCAAAACCAAGAGAAATAAGGAGTATTTAGATCACTGTAGAAGAAAGTGAAAAGTATTGGACATATTGGAGCACACTTTCAAGGCCTTGAGTTATCGGCCCTTCTCGCCGCGCATCCCATCATTCACTGGGAGAAGCATCACGTTGCCAAAATGATGCAAGTGCAACAAATTCACAGATAAAGCCCACATTCTCTCTGCGTATTGCAGGTTATCTCTCGACCTTTCCTGTTGTTTCTCTGGCTCACTTGCACGCACGCACTCACGCACACACACACACGCACTCACAGGCACTGTGTGGGGAAAACGACATACTGATTTTCACATATTTTCATTTATTGGCTTTTTGAAAAATGTTCTCCATTCTTCACATCGCATAGCTGAAGCTGTGGCTCCATCCCGATGGTCAGTAAGGTTTGGAATGGACTTTAGCTCTCCAGAAAAGGCAATGTCTTGCACAGTGTCAGTGAAGGAAGTGCTGATTTTGCAGTTGTGTGCAACTCTGCTTCCTGAGCTGAACATTTATTTCTCGTCAAAGTCCTTTACCACTGCCGTGCATTCTTCCCCAAGACGTCCCAGCGAGATATAATCACTGGGAGTTGGCTCCCATAAACACATTTAGTCATGTCACCGACTCATTTACAGCCTCCAAACTTATCTAACTACATGTTAATTTAATCAAGGGAGCAATTAGCTGTCTTAGAGGTCACGGTTAGGGTTACGTTTTCTCCCTGCCTGGGATACATAGCATCGAACATGATGTTCCTCTGTGCTCTTAGGCTTTTGGCTCAAGTCTATAAAGCTCTGGAGAGACCTTTCATATCTCTCGGAACAGTGTGTTCAGAAGTCAGATTTTAAAAGTTTCATTCATATCGAGAAAAACAATACATCAAGGTCAAAAGAGAGAGTATTGTTTAGTAGTTTTTTTTTTACCCCCGTGTTCCTTTTTCCTGCAGCTTTATCAAGGCGCTGATCAGGAACAAAGGCGGATACATTTGTGCTCGTGTTTTTTACCCTGACTTTGTCTCTCCACTCGAAACTATTGTGACTATTCCTGTCATGACTGGAATTTGTTGGGACTCCCCCTGAAAAACACCTTTTACCGTGCCCTTGTATAGCTCCTGCTGTTGTATCGTGAAATTATTGTTGCGTGTAGTGTAGCGGAGCTCCCTCGTTAAGTGTGTTTGACCTTTAGTACCCCTACTGGTATTATTTTCCAACAATGTACAGTGTTTTTTTTGTTACAAGTAGAAATTCTTCGTGCTGCAGCAGTCCAAATCATATGCGTGCCTGGTAAGTTGAGCATATTTGAGTTGTAGACTTCCACACCACGACAGCTCCGCTGCTTTTGCGGGTTGAAATGCTCTTGCCTCTGCCAAACTCTTCTCAACACTGGGCGCGCAACTCGTGATATTCTTCCTCGCAGAGAAGATGTTTTTTGGCCAAAGTGGAAACGTTTCGTAGGTCAATCTTTCGGTCGGGCCAGGGACTCGCAGTAGCTGCATACTATTCGTACCCTGAGTGGGCATTTCGATTGAGTCTTTCAACATTATCTCACGTTATATTTGTTTTTGTGCTCTCTCTTCATTTTTGTAGCTGATTTTGGCGTGTCTGCAAAAAACACCAAGACCCTACAAAGAAGAGATACCTTCATCGGAACACCGTACTGGTAAGACATATCCTCTGTATTAAAGCCATAAGGTTTTATAATAAAAGCACCGTAAAGGGCCTCAGCCACCTTGATATAAACCACATACTATAAAGAAGAGCCTCTAACTGCTAACCGACTGATATATTGATGCGTGTGGAGAAAGCGGCTTATGTGTAGGCACACTTCACCTAGTCCTCAACCCCGTACTTTAGTACTCCATTGTTAACACAGCAGTGCACTTTTTTCCTCCTCTATACCTGAACGAGATGGAAATTTCCTTTTTATAGACGCCACAGTGAACCTTGTTCCATAGTCGTCTGTCCTATGTGAGTATGGTTAACCATTGACCGGCATAGGTTATCATCAAGCAGGGATACCCTCCCAGCTCGTGGCTCAATATGGTGTAATCCTAAAGAGAATGTTGCAGGCCTGTTTTTTTTTTGTTTTTTTTGCTTTATACCTTTCCCTTGAATGCACTGATAAGCAGAGTCAACACAAAAATGGGGGGGGGGGGCAAACACGAGTTTCTTTGCACTCGAGCAAATTCAAGAGCAAAGATTAGCGTAATGACAGGGCCTCTCTTTTAAATTGTCAGCAAACAGGTGCGGACTTGGAAAGTGTGCTCGATGTCGACTCATGTAAATCGGTTAATAGCCTCCGCTCACTTTCCTCAATAGTGAACGATAATCATAAACGATCCTTAGTTAAAAGGCTGCAGCGTCAAAATGTGTGATTCTATTTCAATCTCAAGTTGCTGAGCTCTATATGTTTTGATGAACATTTATGACGAAGCTTTTTTTAGAAAAGGTAATCATAGGATAAGACGGTCTTGCTGAAGCATTTCGAGGTTAGATATTATTAAGGCGCTGTTTACCGTGACTTGTTGGCTTACAGTGTGATATGGGTGGAAAACGAAATACCCTGTAATGTCCCCTGACAGATGTCAAACCTTTTTGTGTCTGCTTTGTCGTTTTTCCTAAGGATGGCCCCAGAGGTGGTGATGTGTGAGACGATGAAGGACGCCCCGTATGACTACAAGGCTGACATCTGGTCTCTGGGAATCACTCTGATCGAGCTCGCCCAGATCGAACCACCGCACCACGAGCTGAACCCCATGCGGGTGCTGCTGAAGATCGCCAAGTCGGAGCCTCCCACCCTGGAACAGCCGCACAAATGGTGAGGGCGCACGGGCTCAGCCACTTTTTTCACCTTTCGGCAACACCTTTTTATTCCAAATCCTTTGAATGAGTTTATTTCATAGATGCATAGATACATGGTCTGCAGGAGTGAAGTTGCCAGGTGTTGAAAATAGATTTTGGATGGAGGGCTGAAATCTTTGTCGCAACACACCCAGTTGTGCCGAAGGGTGATCCATGTGCACCAGTGTCACAGATCGGCCAAAGTTTTTTTTTTTGTAACTGCCCCCTCATTCCCTCCCACTCTCTCCTCTTCCGTCATTATTCTTGTTTTTCATTAATGCCGTTTCTTGCCTTACTCAAGGTCACCGGAGTTTATAGATTTCCTGAGGAAATCGTTGGATAAAAACCCGGAGACTCGCCCGACCGCCGCACAACTCACGGAGGTAAGCCCTGACGCGGCGTGCAATTATAACCCAGTGAATTGTATACAGTGCTGCACTTTGATATATGACAGAACATTGTCTTCGCTCTGTCCTTATCTTGCACCGACGCGCGCCCACACACACACACGTGCATGGGGCCTTTTAATCTTCTATTTAAAGAGCTGAATGGAGCGATCTACGCCGGGGGGGGGGGGGGCATGGGGCATGTGGCGGAGGGTGGAATAGAAGAGGTGCAGAGGGGGCGAGAAATGGAGCAGGGACAACAAAAAAGAAAGTTAAGACCAAGGGCTTTTAGAAGCCGGTGTTTACATGAGGAGAGTTTGCGTACGCATTTTCGAATGATGCCTTCGTTCAACTGAAAATCGACCCAAAGTTGTGAAATCGACAGTCAAGGTCCCCTAATATGTTGTGATGTTTGTGCCCCGCTGCAAAGGGGACATTGACGATTGTTTTTCTTAAAATCGAGGATGAGCTCTGACAGCGGTTTCCTAACATCCCAACAGGAGAGCAAGAGGGTGTGGATGGAAGCGCGCGAGCGGTGGTTATTAAAATTCAGAGCCACGGTTTCCTGTCTGTATCCCACAGCTGAGGGAATGTCAGCTATTTACATTCCTACACTCAGCCAATGGTGCGCTGGGGATTTGCCACGAGCTCGCCAACTCTGGCCAATCAGAATAGAGGGGGGGGGGCCAGAGATGAAAATCTGGGCCCTCTGGGGGGGAATTCTGCGGGTTCGGGTCGAAGGAGGGGTGGGGTGGGGGGGGGGGTGTTGCAGGCGCGGTTCGGATTTTGGTGCCAAGCTGGAGGTTTTGAATGTTTTTCATGCCTGCTGCTCTTTACAGCTGTCCGATAATATTCAATGTAGATTTAATTCCGCTCTACGTTGGATGTCACTTCCCTGAAAGCCGTCATTAGTGTGTGTGGCGAGACTTTTTGGTGGTTATTCACTTGGGAGTGTGGAAGTCCAAAAACAGATGTGAGGCATTAAATCAACCTGAAGATAATAATAATGAATCGCAGATAGGTTCTGTAGTGTTGCTGCTCGAAATCTGTGAGGTGTCTGTGTCTGTGTCTTTGTGTGTGGGTGGGTGGGTGGGTGGGTGTGTGTGTGTGTGTGTGTGTGTGTGTGTGTGTGTGTGTGTGTGTGTGTGTGTAAAAGGAGGAAATGAGAGTGAGTACAAAGCTTGATCAACTCTTTGACCTCGAGCTTTCATAGAGAAAAATGTCTTCATACCATCTCTCTCTCTCTCTCTCTCTCTCTCCCCCCCCCCTCCCCCCTCCCCATCCTGCTTTCTGTCTGCCTTGCATGTGTTGTGGGGGGAAAAAAAGAAAACAACATGACACAGAATCTGTCACCGTGACTGGCGGGAAACCAACTGCACGACTTATATAGCTACTCCTGCCACATAATTGTTCATGGTCGTGCACTCTGCTTTTTGCATAGCTCCTGTTCTTGTATGATATTGGTGGCTTTTGTGTTTTCTGATCATAGTGTGTTGTGTCGTCCTTTCTGAGTAGAGGGGTAGATTTCAACACGCAACTTTACAACACGCATATCAGTCACTTAACACTGTCTCTGGATATCATTATTTCCAGTATTTCCCAACTCACTGGATAAACGCGAATAACACTTTCACGGGGACTGTGCTTCAGTATGAGGTAGTTCCTGTGCGTTGATTTGGATTTCATCGAGGATAAAGGGCAGCTTAAGCTGATAGTTAAAGATGTTCGTCAAATAATAGTCAACTTTCAGATTGACAGTCGAACTGTGTCGCACGTTTCGAAAGAGTGCACTTCCCTCATCTACTGATTTGCTTCAAACTCTTGAGGTTGAATTTAACCCCTGAGAAAATTGTGTCCAAAACTCCGACCATAAGATTGTCCACTATATAAGGCGGCATTTCCCTGTTGAGATTAGGGACGGGAAGGTCGAGGAACCGGCTTGCTTGTTTACTTTTGCCCCTTGAAGCATCTGCCCGCGGGAATACCAGCTGCGCGCGCTCCACCCTCTTCCTCGGGGATAAAATTCCGAAGGCATATTTCAAGTATCGCAGGAGCGTCGCATCACATCCCGTTTCCTCATGACGCTCTGAACCACAACAGGATTGTCTGGCCATAACAATCTGATGCCGGAGCTGCGGGCCTGCGGGCGCGTACTCAGGAGGCGGTAGTGTGGATGTTGGCGTCTGACTCATTGCAGCTGAAATGCCAAGCGTGTCTCGAACCAACCGCCGCGCCTGCACGCCGCATCGGTTGCCGAGCTTGTGTTCGTTTTGAATTCCAATCCCGTGACATTGTTTCAGTGCGAGCCTGCTCCAACTGTGCTGTGTTCTGCGGGACTCCCCTGCATTTGCCCAAAACCGAAACGCACTCACCACCAGCTTTCGTTTGAGGCACGTGTTGATGGGGCACTCTGGCTTGTATGCATTTGTAGCATACATTTGTAGTATGTATATACACACACCCACACACACACACACACGTCAAAACGTTCCATAATGTCATGCAGTGTTTCTAACTTTCCACCGTGCTATAATAAATGGTTAGGCAACATTTGGCAAGTGCACTGGCCCGACTCATTGCACAATCGCTGACTGTTGTTTGTCACTGGAGAAGTTAAAAGCAGAAGACTAATGCAATCCTCAAGGACGGAGCCCAGCACACAAACAAGTGATCAGCCCCAAAGTGCACGCACACAGACACACACTCGCTGACTTAATGGTCCGGCACCACTTGTAGCCCTTTCCCTCTGTCAGCTGTTGCAATTAAATGAAACAGCAGTGCAGCCCATGTGAATAATAGATGCCGGGCCTTTTATCCCCCTGGCGCGCTCAAACTTTTCATTTGGCTTGTTATTCCCCCGTGCTCTCGACTCATTACTGCCTTGTTTGCACTGTGGCTAAAAACCCACATTTCCTCTTTGGACACGTTAAAAGGGATGTTATATTCCGCATTGTTACATCGGCGCACCATTAACAGGAAGGACCGGATTAGAAAGCTGCTGTTGTTGTAGCTGTTGAGGAATGGGCAGGTGGTGCTTCCCCTGCAGCAGTGAAAGTCTCTGGTAACCGTCACGATGATGACGCACACACAAAGGAGTCTGTCTTTTATTCTTCTGTGGAACCTTTTTTCCCCCCAATCACGAGTCAATCATAGTGATTTTAAGAAATGACACCCCTCTCCACCTTCTGTCCACAGCATCCGTTTGTGCGCTCGGTGACGTCCAATCGTTCCCTGCGGGAGCTGGTGGCCGAGGCCAAGGCCGAGGTCATGGAGGAAATCGAGGACAATAGGGAGGAAGGAGAGGAGGACGACACCATAGAGCTGGCCGTGGTACGAAAAGTGACCTTTTTTTTTTATTTCAATTGTTTTTCTATAATGTCCCTTCATCTTCTTATGTCATTGTTTGTTTCTAAAAGGAGCATGGTCCTTGTTTAGACCTGGAGCTTTTCGGAGAGGTCAACGACGACATACAGCTAAATCACTCAAACCACAATGCTGATTTTACATACAAGTGAAACGTCCTGAATAGAAGTGATCTGGCCTTGTTCGTCTCACTGTGTGGCCCAAAGAGGAAACGGAGTTGAAATTTAAGCTCTTCCTTTTTATGTCACCGTACGGTATAATTATGTTGGCACTCGTGCACATAATCAAACGGAGGCGTGTGCCTACCTGCTTTCGCACATTTCCTGCCTCAGCAGTCCACCTTTGAAGTTCTTCGCATCTTCGTTTAACTGTGGCTCTCCCTCCATTCATTCATCCTCAGAGGGCCTAAAATTAGAAAGTGGACGTATGGTAGGAGAGGTTCGTTTACTTCCAGACTTCAGCACTAACAAAGGAACAGTAACCGGAATCCTGGCTTTCACCCACACCCGCGTGTGGTTAAATATAAGTGAATGCGGTAGCAGACGCCAATGGGGCAAACGTTGCGACATCGCAGCCCCTGACGGAATAAATAATTTAAGGTGGCACATTGTTCTACAGCCCTGCCCTGACCCTGGAATACCTAGCAGATGGTTTCCTGTGCACCGGCGTCCCTCAAGTGTTGAGGATCTTCAGAATGCCCTTAGTAACAGGAAACCGTAACAAGACGAATGTGCTGATCATGTGGAGAGCCTGGATGTTTCTCAATTTATGAAGATAAATGTTTGCACACTTTATTTGTTTCCTTCCTCCCCTAATGTCAACCGTTAGTGCGATGGCCACCGGATTTATTGAGACGAATCAGATGGCTCCACTGTGTTGATGGTGCAGTCACTTTCTTGTTTGTAACATCGTGGTGGTCAAATACAGTTGCTCGAGACTCATTTTGAATCACCACTGTGTTAAATTGGTATTGTTTGTCTATTTCTAAGAAAATAGTAACATTGATTTTAACAGTAAAAAAAAATATATAGCATATATATATATAGCTGTGCATTATTTTTTTTATTTTTTTTGTGGCCACCAAACGCTCATTTGGAGACTGAAGGCTACATGGCCATGAAAGCCAGCGAGGCGGGTACCAAACAGTTTATCCACTGTAGATCAAACAGAGCAGGACAGAAATGTTTGCCCAGACATTAGAAAGGCTGCACCTGACCATAAAGATGTCGGATGGTTTTATGTTGTGGGAGGGGCTGCACAGTTCTTCAGTGGGACAGATCGCTCTGCACATAACCACTATCTTCAGTGTTGTTTACGTTCTATATATATATATATATATATATATATATATATATATATTATTTGTTTTCATTAAAATGTGCAATATTGCCAGTATGAATTGTTGCAGCCTCGATTGCATTCTATATGGTATTTAATCACGTGTGAACACAAACTCATTTGACTGTTCACTGCTTCATTTTCCGACGCGTTCATCTGGGATCGCATTCTTCAATCTCTCTTAGGCTTTTGACCTGTGTTATTATTGCTGCACTTGTAACAGATTAGATGGCTATCTCCGCCCCGGTAGGAAGAGACAGTGTAGGAGTATGAAGCAGGAATGACGGCATTCCTGTTAAGGCAAAGGTTAAAGTTACTTCACAGTGGGAGGGTGGGTTGCTCCAAAGAGCTCAACCATATTCGCCCCTTGGTGCTAAAACCAAAAGGTTTAACACATTAACATTTGGAACCCACGACTTCAAGCCTGACAATATCAAAAGGTTTGTCTCATAATGGGCTCCGACACTTATCTTTGCACGCCTCTTTGTTCCTTTCAGTCTCCAGGCAAGGAGCCGTGCCAGACCAGTCAGACCAGTTTGGAAGGGGATCAGTCTCCGGACACCCCTAGCCCCACCACGCCGTCCCCGACCACACCAGTGCCCTTGGCCAGAAAGGGAGCTGGGGCCCGCGAACCAACGGAGGAGCAGTTTGGTCACGCCATGGTGGTCCCCGTTCCCCTGCCACGCCTTAACCTCCCTCCAAAAGACCCGGAGGAGTCGAGTGAAAAACTGTCCGAAGAAGTCCTTCTTGAGTCGGAAAAATCCGAGAGCGAGGCCTCCACCAAGACTTCCTGCTCAGACTCGGGGATCGAGGATGGAAAGAGCACCCCCACGTCAGAGGAAAAGGTGCACGGAAGTTTTCCGTCTTTGTTGACTTGAGTCCGATATGGTTGATTGTGGATAAAAAAATATATATATATATTTTTTTTAAGGTTGCCGTGGAGACCCCAGAGACAGAGCAACCACCGGCTCTCCCCCGACCCGAGTCATCTGAGGAGCATGTTGACCTCATCATAGACTCCAGAGAGCCAGAGAAGGCAAAGATCCCGCTGACCGAGGAGCAGAGGGACGTCATCTCTAACGGAGATTCCGCCACACCAAGCCCGAGCCCCGCGGCCACCCCTGCGCCTTCCTCTGCTCCCACGCCGGCCCCCGCAGCTCGCAGCGGGCCCAACGGCAGCCTGGCCAAAGACCCACGGGAGCGGACGTCCATGAGAGAACACCCGGAGACCGTCTCACCTTACATCAATGGGGGGATCATCAACAAACGGTACTCCTGCTCTGGCAGCGTGGCCTCTGAGAGCATGGACATGTCCATCCACAAGGAGAGCGTCTCCATGTCCTCCAGGGTGAGTGAATATTTCTCTACTTGTAGGAATATGTCATTAGTAAATATACCTACAGTATTATATTTGGAAGGATTTTTTGGATATATTGTTGCCGAATGAAATCAAAGGTATTCCACGTTCACGCAGGTGTTTCAGTAGATCCTAAAAAAATAGGACCAGCATTGGAGTGTTGAAAAGAAAAAGGGAAAAAGAGGTACAGAGAGCAGCCCTCTGCCTCTGTAAGAAAAACCCCTCCTTGGAAAAAGTATTTCTCGGCACCCACAGAGGAACTGAAACTGCATTGTGTTGTGTTTTGGGGTGTGGGTGTTAACCATCTGAAACAGAGGCGTGCCTGTTTTTCCATGAGGCTTGCACCACACACTGTATCAATTGGTTAGAATTCATGGCGAATATGACATGATTCAATGATGTTCCAACGCCTAAATCTAAATCTGAAAAGCGGGTTTTTATTGCTAAAAACAAAAAGGGCTCGGCATACACAACAAATGCCAAATGTGTGCGTCCAGTTAAGAAGAAGGCGGAAGGCAGAGAAGACCGTTTCATCTTTAGATACCAAGTGTTTCCGAAGCAAAATATGCAACATTTTCCATTCATCGGCACCAACGGGGGCCTTTTTTGCGGACACAGTTCAGTATTCATCGCCGTGAATGGAGGGTTTTCTATGCAGCTCATTGTCAGCTCGGTCGCTTCTGGATGTTTATGGACTGACCGCGGTTGAAATCCTATTGACTGTATGCGCGCAGTTGTGTCTGTTCGCGGCAGGGTAAAGTTTTTTCCAGAACGGATTATTCAGCCGGCGTCTCTGCCAGCCCGGAGAGTGAATGGGCCGTCTTTGTTTTTAGGACGGGCACATCGAGTCTGGCCGTTTGGGTTGCATTCGTGTTCCTGCGCAAGTCTGATTTGAGGGTATTTGCGTTTGCTCGTCAATTTACCTGCGTGTAGGAGAACTTGCGCTGTGTCACGGATTTGGAGTGCGGGGAACTGAGGGCAGAGGCATGAGCAGTAGAGCACAAAGTACAAACAAGGCACTTGAGCACCATGATCGTCATCACCATAACAATCTGAACATAGTATCACACACAGGAGCGTCCATTACAGTAGAGGAACGTCTTTTCGTCCTTGCATGTATGTAATGCATGCAAGAATGACAATAAAAGGCTTGACTTGACTTGAGTAGGAGCCTATTTGCTCAGCTGTAGTGGCTCCATGTGGTTACTTGGACGGAGCGGAGAGCGGTTCACACAAACCAAATGTACCCCCGCTCCTCTCTCCCTCTCTCAACTGTAAACCAGGAAATGACGTCCTTCGGGGGTTTGAGCTACCCAGAGTTTGCCGAGTAAACCCTGCCCTATCAGTCTCGTAAATAGCCTCAGTGGAGACGGATCTCAAAGGGTCACACTGAATATGTTCCCATTAAAACAGCGGGCTTTATTGACCTGTGCTGTATTTCTCATACGCTCCTTAAACAGATGGACATTATTCGTCTTTAGGAGACAAAAACAAAAAAAAAATCACTGGGCTGGAGGTAAAATGTTGTGGAGTGTTGAAGAGGCTTTATAAGCCGGGTCACGTTGTGTCATACTTTGTGGATGAGGTTGTGCTGTTGTGATACAAAGAGTTCCTGCCTGGCCGTCCTCATCGCTACAGTAACAGATTGGAACCAGATTAACAGGAATATCGATGCCTTTTGTCAACATGCAAAAACACTCGGCTGCCCCTTTTCCAGGTCGAGGAAACCCACAGAAAAACTAAAAAGTACAAAATCAGTCATCAGCCGTTTTCTGCACGCATGCGCACAAGTGCAATCTCAGAATTGACTGACCAACCATAACCGTGTTCTTCCCTGTAGAACTTCTCAAGTAAGACTCTGAAGCGAACCAGGAGGTTCGTTATCGACGGCGTGGAGGTGAGCGTCACCACGTCGAAGATCATCAGGGAGGATGAGAAGAAAGACGAGGAGATGAGATTCCTGAGGTATGGCGCCGGACTCGTTCGACACGCATTCACCACCCAAACGTATCTATTCACCGTCGAGATGAGCAGATTTGGACATATTGTGGACCTTCCGCCTTTATTAATCTAAATTAATCTGTCTGTCATTCTTTGTAAATGAGGGCCATGATCCGTGGAGCCTGTTCATTCCTGAGCCAAGGCTAGAGTCCAAAAAGTGTTGCATGTTGCTTTTAGTGCACATAGCCAGCCTACTATTTAAGGCATGCTGGGCTTTTAGGTTTGAGCCCTTGGGAATAGATACAAAAATACAAAAATACCAAAATGTTAAAAAAAAAAAAGGATTTGGGGAATGGTTTGAGGAAAAAGAGAAATTAGGGTAACTGTAGAAAAGAGTTCATATCTAAAGATCTACTTCTTTTTTTTTCTTACCTGTATTACCAAGCATGTTTTTGTATAGTTTTAAAATTGCCAATAAGTTGAGTTTTGACACACTGCACAGCCTTTGCGTTCCTGTTGCACTGCTGCCCTCTTGTGGTTCGAATTTGGAACTGCACCTCGGGTAGGGCAATGTTGTATTCAGGCTATGATTTGGTTTGGTTTAAGTTCAAAATAGTGTTGTCCACATAAACAGTCACTGGCACAGACGGATACATACACATCTGAAAGGATGTTTGTGTTAATAATTTGTGTGCTTTTGTTTGTTTGTGCAGGCGTCAGGAGCTGCGGGAGCTCCGTCTGCTGCAGAAGGAGGAGCACCGAGCTCAGGCTGTTCTCAACGGCAAACTGGAAACGCAGAAAGAACAAATGCAGAGACGTTTTGACCAGGAGATGAATGTGAGACACACACGCACACACACTTCCACTTTATTAGGTACACACGTGATCCCATACAACAGCCATACAATATCTTTCATATTATATTATAATATTATAAGTGTGTGTCGTGGTTACTTCATTTTAATGGGTTTTAGTTTGAATTCATTTGAAGTGTCGATGGGCAGGACACAGCAGTCTTGTGTCTGACACAAGTGAACAGAGTCTATAGACAATAAAACAGTTTTTTATCAAGGCTCCTAAACTTAGTATGCCTCTTTCTTATTGGTCCATCCCAGGCCAAGAAGAAGCAATACGATTTGGAGCTGGAGAACCTGGAGAAGACTCAGAAACAGACTATTGAGAAGATGGAGGCAGACCACAGCGTCCGACTCAAAGACGAGACCAAACGCATCAAAGGCGAGCAGGAGCGGGACCACCACAAGTTTCAAGATCAACTCAAATCCAAGAAAAAGGAGGTACTTTCTCCAGAGCTTCGTAACGAGATTTGGATTTAAAAAATGACAATGGAAGTGGAAAGCCTTTTAGTCCGCCCACTGAGGATTTATGAATTGCATTTTGAAAGTTGTCGAAATGTCTCTTCCTCAGGTAAAACAGTCTGTTGATAAGCTGCCCAGAAATCAGCGTAAAGACAGCATGAAACAGCAGATGAATTCCTTCCAAGAAATGAAGATCAGAGAGGTAGGCTTGGACTCCCGTTTTTTAATGCACACCTAACTTTAAGCGTTCCCTTGCCCTTCAACTACCATCGTACTGATCCACTCCTCCCTCCATCCCCGTCTCTCTTCTAATGCCCCAGGAGGAGAAGTTCACGTCGCATCAGAAGACCTACCTGGACACCACGCTGAAGAAAATCATCTCCAACAACAAGAGGGAGATCGCAGAGACGGAGAGGAAATGCCTCGACAAGAAGCACAACCACATAAGAGGTACAGTCATCAGTTGGGCCACAGGGCCAAATGGAACCAATTGCACACAAAAAGAAGTGTCGCACTTTATCGTGAAATGGCGCTTTACACCTGTGCAATATTCATATGCGGTGTCCCAATAACTTTGAGATCAGAGCGTGAAGCTACGATATGGGACATGGAAGAGAAGAATCTTTACGAGAAGCATCAGCTCCTGAAGCAGCAGCTGAAGGATCAGTACTTCCTGCAGAGGCACCAGCTCCTCAAGAAACATGAAAAGGTAAACCAGCACCTCCATAAGGGCCCGCAGGAAATCTGTACTGTGCAACACACATTTGTGCTTCATTAAAAAAAAATTAAAAATAAAAATTTAAATCACAGGAATTCTCTATTTCCTGCTACATTTGAAGTCCCGCCCTAATCCAACACATATTCCATCTATTTTCTCTGCGTCACCACAGGAGCAAGAGCACATGCAGTGCTACAATCAGCGGATGATCGAGATCCTGAAGGCTCGGCAGCAGCAGGAGAAGAGCCGGATGCCCAAGATCCAGCGAGGCGAGGCCAAGACGCGGATGGCCATGTTCAAGAAGAGCCTCCGCATCAACTCGACGGGCAGCTCCTCGGAGGACAGGGAGAAGATCAAACAGGTGAAAGGTCTCGGCCCACGTCGCAGCGTTAAATGCAAGTCGACGGGGAAACTCACCCTCGTCCTCTGGCTCCAGTTTTCCCAGCAGGAGGAGAAGCGCCAGAAGGCGGAGAGGCTGCATCAGCAGCAGAAGCACGAGAGCCAGATGAGAGAGCGGGTCGGCCAGTGTGAGAGCAACATCCGAGAGCTGCAGCAGCTGCAGGTCAGCCGCCTCTGGCGCTCAACTTTCTTTCGTTTGTTTTTATCCCCATGTGTCCAATAAATAAGCACAATGCATGACTTGTATTCAAAAATCCCCAAAAATTCTGTGCCACAGAACGAAAAATGTCACATGCTGGTTGAGAATGAGACCCAGAGGCTCAAGTACCTGGACGAGCAACACAACCAGCAGATGAAGGACTGGAGGGACCAGCTGAAACCCCGGAAGATGGTACGTCTCATATCACATATAACGTGTTTTTCAAAAATGACCTATCTGCATAGTTTGTCGCACATAAACTTGGCAGTAGATGTAGTCGGGTCATCTAAAATACACTCTGGTTTCCCTCCAGAGCCTGGAAGCAGAGCTAAACACAAAGAAAAAGGAGCAGGAGGCTTTCTTCAGAATGAGCGAGAGTTCCGATTGTCCAAATCCCAGTTCGCCCCATAAACTCTCCAAGTTTGTGCCTTACCAAGACTCTTCCACCACATAAAAACAATCTGCTGCTGCTGCTGCTGTGTTTTCTCCCCATCCCTGCTCACCACCTTTTCCTCCACAGGAGTTACGATTGTCTGCGGCCTCGGTTTAATTCAGCTTTGCCAGTAATGGCAGCATCGCAATCCCTCCATTAGGCTCCTTTATTGTTTTAGTTGATATTTATGTTTTAACTAGATTTGATTGACCCTTAAACTCACCATGGGCTTCGTGACTCAATTGCATAGTATCTGCTTCCGTACAGTGTTTTTTTTTTTTTCCTTCCCTCCTCTTTTCGATGAACAGTAAACGCACCAAGTAAATATTAAGGGGGGGGGGGGGAAATAACATTTTGGTTTGGGAGTTCTAGATTTGATTGACCCTTAAACTCACCATGGGCTTCGTGACTCAATTGCATAGTATCTGCTTCCGTACAGTGTTTTATTTTTTTCCTTCCTCCTCTTTTCGAGGGGGGGGGGGGGGAAATAACATTTTGGTTTGGAAGTTGTAGACTGTTGTCTGAAGTACACAGGGAATTATTTTTTGCATGATGAAAAGGAATGTTTATTTCTACAAAAAACTGACGAGCCAAGTGCCCAAATTATCAGTGCCGTCTTCCAAGCAAGACAAAAAACCTACAAATAATGACAAATTACTTTTTATTTCCTTCTTCTGACAGATGCATGTCAAATAGCTGCCAAAGTTTGCCTATATATTTATTTTTACTGATCAAGAAAAGTCTTATCCAGATTTATCACTGTACATGCTAAGTTAAACATTTTTCCTCTTTTAACCAACGACCTTGGTATGAAGGATTTCTAACTATTTGTTATCTTTTTGAAATGATTGAGGGATGTGGCTGTGTTTATAGTAATACAAAATTTATAATTGTTTTAAAATGATTATTTAGCAATACGATTTTAACAAAGGAACAGCTAATTATTAATCACACATTCTTGATTTAAAGATATTTGCAATTTTTCTGTTGTATTCTTGCTGTAAAAAAAAAAAAAAAAAAGTCACACTGGATGGGAACAGACTAAGCCAAAGTCAAAATACTGTTTTGTTCTTTGAAGGATGTTTAACGGGGGATTTACATTTATAAAATGGTATTAAGTGTATAATTGTGCAGTTAACACACTGCCTGTTAACCAAAGTGCAATATTACATGTATGTTTGCTAACTTTTTATTTGATCTTTTTTTCTTAAATTTGCCTTCTTTTGCACCGAGAGGGGGGGGGATAATATTGGGAGTTTTACCAAAAACAGATTTTGGAAAAGATTTAGCAACAATTGGGTCTGTTGACAGAAAACTCTAGATCTTATAGCCTCAACGGCAACCCTCACATTTGGAGCTGAGCAGCTTGTTGCCTTAGTAAGAGGAAGGGTTTTCAGAGCAGTTTGGCCTGCAGCTTTACGCAGAGTCGTGGGTCAGCAGTCAGGTACAGCTCAGTCTAACTCTTCCTCTCACACACTTTCTCAGAAGTATTTAAGTTCTTTTTTTTTTTTTTAAGTTTCGTGGCTCTATCTAGATCCTCTCTGGGAGGGATTGTGAGTGAAAGTGTATCCGAAGGAACCACTGTTGTAAATAACTTAATAAATACAGATTTTTTTTCTAATTACAGGATGGTGGCAGACGCTCATTCTAACAGCTAAGGCCATTTACACAACAATATTGGATACAAAAACTTTAAACTTTTTAAACTTTAAAAAGCAAATATTTGCCAAATATTGCCAACTTGTAAAAATACATTTTTACATGTTGGCAATTGACTTACCTTGTTGAACGGCGCAAAAACAGGCAACAGCTATACCCCTAGTTTAAACGTAGTGATTGGTTCAACAAAAGAAAGAAATTCTAAAAGAGACATTTTTTTCCAAATAATTTTTGAAATGCCAATTTAGATACGATAACGGCTAAGCTGAAAGTCTGAAACTTTTATTTACGAGTAAAAGAAGACTCAATGTAATGAAAAATACATAGCAAAAAAAGTAAATAGGATTACAATACTGACACCAACGACCCACAAATTTGCTTTGCACTGTACTCCACCTTCTTGCCCTCAGTCAAAATAAATTCTACCCAAGCATTATAATTTTAGGTATCTTTACATTTGCCTTTTTTTTTGCTTCTGGTTGGTAATAAACTGTCTGTCCTGTATAAAACATAGGTGGACGGTGGTTTAACATTTAAGCGACTAAAAGCAGAACGGAATTAGAGTTGCCGCTTGTAGCCTTGTCTGATTATGTCCAGAAATGTTCCAATGTTAGCCAGTGGTTTTGTATAATTTCTCAACAGACCTACATTTCAGTTATCTTAAAAAAAAAAAAAATCCCATAAACAACCAACTAAAAATCCCTCTTGGCTCTTCCTTTATCTAAAATCCCAATCTCGGTACAAAGTAAAAGACCTAACAGGTGGACCCTCAAGGAAAAGAGATAACAGTTCAGATATCACTCTCATTACTGTACAATAAAAAATAATTTGCTATACTGACCATGCTTGAGACCAGTCAAGCATTTGTAAAACATTATTTTTATACAATGGTCGTACTTTGCTGTTGTTTGAGCACCAAACGTCAAGACTGTACATTAAAATACTGTTAAATCATTGCACAAATCACTGTTTATCTCCCAATTCCTCACGCCTGGTCAGACACGTGGTAAGTGTCATTTCTCAAGTCTTATTTTTGGATGCGACATTACGTTAAAATACTTTGGACAAAGCGTCTATATTTAGTTACGGTGAGTATAAAAACAATGTGGCTAATACTACAATGACTGGTAAAATGAAGACATAAAATGCACTGGAGCAAACTTACCCTTCCTGACACCTGTGCAAACCTTAAACTTAAACCTCCTCTGATATGACTGAAAAAAGTGCCTGTTTGTTAAAAGTCACCGCAACGCGATTAAAAAAGGAAAGCATCACAATAGCACAACAACTGATACGCCTGTTTCTATTATAACACACTTCTACTTGGCAAACACATCTACCTTAAGTATTGTTAACGGCACTTTAGAGCCCAGATGAAGTCACTGAACTGCACCAATGACTACGTGTGCAGTCTTTGTCTTCACCATTTCTACTGTTTGATTTGAAAACCTAGTGTGTCTTCCTTGTGATGTAGTTATTTCAATTTCGAATCAATGTTTTTCTTAAGATTCTAACGAGGACTATTGTCTATAATGGCACATTAAGCACTTTGCATATAATATCGAGTCACCATATCTTAGAAGGCATGGATGTAAATACATTTATCGCTGTTCAAAATGTCTCGGACTGGCACAGGATGCAACTAGCCAATGGCAATGAAAGCTGATAATATTCCACGTAATAATTAGAACAAAGGTAAAGTAAACATCACGAGACCCATAAGGCCATGTGTTATTGCTGGTTTAGTTTAGGTAGAACATCCTTGTAAAAACTAAACTCAACAAATGTGACAATGTTTAAAAAAAAAAAGGTACCTATAAATAAGAAAAATGCTAAGTTGATAATACCTACTAATTTGTTCATTTAATTCCTCACTTACTGTATTCATCTGGCGATGGTCGTGTGAGCACACACACACGCACACTACGGTTTCTTGCTCAGGTAGTTTGAGGGGATCCAGCCCTCCACTTCCTCTCCTACATTTTTACAGAACCACCAGCCGCTGCTGTTTTTCTCCAGCACCTCAAACACGGTGCCCACCTTGAAGCGCCCACCTTGTTCATCCCCATCAAAGTCGGCCACTGCCAGGTACAGCTCGTCCTTACTGGGCTCCTTGAGTAGAGGCGGCAGCTTGTCCTTGGGCGGGCCGGGCTTCTCGCTCTTCGGCTGAGGCTTGGGAGGAACCGGGACTTTGTTCATCTTGGCCTCCTCTTTCTCTCTGACTGCCGGCGCCTGGATGAAGCCTTTGGGTTTAGGGGGCGGGGGTCTGCCGAGTTGGGGCGGTCCTTCTTTCAGAGCCGGCGGAGGTTTGAGCTCGGTGGGACTGGACGGGTCGGTCTTCCTCGGAGGCGGGGGTCTCCTCGGAGCCAAGGCGGGGGGTCTCAGGGGGGGTTCCTTGTGGGGAGGCACAGCTGGTTTTGCAGGGGGGGGCGAGCTCTCGTCCCTGTGACCGTTAACGTGTTTAGGGGGGACTTTCGGCTCGTCAAAGGACTTGGCACTGTTGAGACTGGGGATATGTATGGGAGGAGAGCTGGGCGGGGAACTGCGCTGGGAACTGTTCACTGCTGATGAGGAGTCGTTCTGATGGTTCACCTCAGCGGATGCAGAGCCCGGATCTGCGGGCTTTGCCGGCCTCAGCTTGCTTCTCAGGTTGGTGATGTCCAGTTTGCTCTGTGCTGGGGGTTCCGGCTTGGCAGCTGGAACCGGCTTAGGCCGGATCACTGGCTTGGGCTTCATGAACACCGATGGGCCAGGTGCCTCTGGTTTCTCCTCCTGCGGTTCTGGTTTGGGTTTTGGCGGATGTTTGGGTACCGGTTTCAGATTAAACTTCTTCACCTCCTTGGCAGAGATCTTATGACCACATTCAAGACCCATCTCATTCCGAAGGAGAAGAGGTTTGCTCTTATCTTCTTTCTTGGCCTCTGGGGGTTTGTCCGGTTTGAAGGGAGTTGCCTTGGGCGTGACCAGTGGCATGATGACCCCAGGAGCCGGTGGTTTTGGGGGTAAAGGCTTGGAATGATCCAGTCTTGGTTTCTCTGCTACCTCCACTTCAAAGCATTTGTTGATGGACTCCCTTCGAGGCGGCAGAGCTGGTTTCTCCTCGGCCGGAGGAGCAGCGGGGGCCGGAGGCAAAGGGCCGGGGATGGTGGGGGCCGCCTTGCTGGCCCCGGCCTTCC
Organism: Colistium nudipinnis; assembly: GCA_016785305.1. NCBI lineage: Eukaryota > Metazoa > Chordata > Actinopteri > Pleuronectiformes > Rhombosoleidae > Colistium > Colistium nudipinnis. The sequence continues at coordinate 87,212 of JAFBJU010015274.1, forward strand.
AGTCTCTCAGCTTAGGCCTGACACAGGACTCAGGGGCTGTGGGGGGCTCATCTGGTAAAGGCTTGGACCAGTTGTCATCTGGGCATGAGGCGTTCGAATTACCCCCGTCCTCCATTTGCAGCTTCTCCATCTCGTTGGGCAGAGGGGCGAGGAAATTAGGTCTCAGGGCACTACTGGTCTTCTTGTACTTGTCAATAAAGGTAGCAGGGGCCCAGCCCTCTTTCTCATCTATTTGGATGTACCACCAACCACTTGTATTTTTATCGATCACCTGGTAAGAAACAAAAAAAAAGATTTATAGTTTTTGAATAAATAAATGTACAGATTATTCCAGTCAAATGTTTAACGATAAAATCTGTTTACACTTATTTAAAATAGAACATTTAACAACGTGTCTGACCCACCTCAACCTTAACTCCGGCTTGGAAGCTAATACCATCCGGTATTGTGGTCTGGAAATCAGCTATGGTGTAGAACTCTTCCTCAACCTGGGGAGGGATGGGTGGCTTGGGTAGGTTTGAACCACGTGGCTGTGTGAGCGACATGTAGAGGTTAAGCTCGATGGGAAAAACTGAGTTATACGTGTATCATATAATAGAATGATTCTTTCGTCAAATCTTACAATGGTTAGATCTCTGCGTGGAGGAGGTCTGTGTCTTAAATTGACTTCTGTAAAGGGAGAAGGACATGTAACCAAAAGTTCTGTTGGGGTGCTCATTAAGCAGCAGAGCGCAGCCAATTGATACAACATGCAATCCGTGCACAATTCAATTCTCAAACCTAAGATTTCATCTGGATTTGCTTTGAAGTCCTGAGGATTTGACAATGAAGCTGGGCAATAAGACTAGCGCAGCCCGTACATCAGCAGACAGGATACAAGTGAAAATCAGAATCACTTCACTTACTGAATTTGGTGTCGGCGAAAAGCGAGAGCCTGTTTTCTTTCTGGCTGTTGTCTCGGTTCTCTTTTGCTGCATTGTTCTGCTGGTTCTGCTTGGAAAACCCATCTAGGTCGTTGGTGCTGGCGTGAGCAGCGCCTCCTGCTGACTGCTTCTGGCTCTGGATGTCCGTCTTCTTCAGGTAGGAGGCGGGGGCCCAGCCCTCACGGCCCTGGTACCTGAGTTGGGACGAGACGTACAACCACTGACTGGGTTAACTAACTGGCACTGTGTGCAATGAAATCGGTCATTTTAGGTCAATTTGACTTAATATACCATATTTAATGTCAATTCAGTGATTGAGAGAAGTTCTTTTGTTTCTTTAATGTCTCCTCAAAATCTTCAACGGCATGTGACCAATCTGAACTACCTGATTTTCCACCAGCCTTCCAAATTCTTCTGAATCACCTCGACAATCATGCCTCGTTCCAGGTCGATCTCATCCTGGTCTCTGGCCGAGTACGGGTAAATCACTGTATACTTCTCGTCTGGATTAAAAAAAGAATACATTATTATGAGAGCATGATTTATGTTTTGAGGATTCTTGTGTGCAGCTTCACAAATAGGCAGAGCACAGATAAATGCTGAAGCATACTTCAAAGTACTATGTCCAACACAACCATCCCCATTTGTGATTTAGGATCAAATGTTGTTGCAACAGAGGGACATTGGCTAACTGATCAAATGAGGCAAGGCTTGAGCAGCATCTTGTGGAGTGAGAAGATGTAAGAGAGACACGTGTGCAAACACACAAAACACACAAACATCCTCCACATATATTTATCACACAAAGGACAAACAATTGCCATTATTTCTACTATTATTATCTACTACGGAGATAACTACTGCACTAATCGATGAAGTTATTATTAAAAATGCTGGTTAATCGAAAATGATACACATTTTTCTGGACAATTTACGACACACAAAAACACAAACCAGATTGCATGCAAGGGTTTAATCTACATGCTTGGGTCCGTCATGCAACATACATATCATGCATACACCGCCATGCACCACATATGTGTGTACACACACACACACACACATATATATAGAATAGGGGGGAAAAGAAAGGCGTGCGCTCCACCTTGCCCATAGCCTGTGCTGAATAGATCCCCTAAAGTTCTGCGACGACCCACGTGCCTTGGCAGTGACCAGAATCTCCGAGGCACTGATCCCAGCACAGTAAGTGGGGCAAAATAGGAAGTGAACAGTACATATGTCATCCTGGTGATCTCCTTCATCTTAAATGAAAGCATTTGCGTTATTGATGGACCTTTATGAAATCAAAGTTGCTGTACTCCACACAGGCCTGATACCAGGGGGGGGGGGATTATTTGTTAGTACGTTGGTACTATTTGCTGAGGATTAAACCAATCTAGTCTTTCATTTCTTTTCAAGTGTTACAGGTTACATGGGAAGCAATGTCGCATGCATGTTACAGACAATATAGTTCCTAGTTAAAGGTACGTAGGTCACGTTGGCCTTCAGCATCATCTGGATTCAAGTGAGTATTTCTCATTACTAACCTACTTTAAAAAAACATATTTTGACCAGCATTGGGACAGCTTAACAACGCGTAATACACTTGCACGATTACCGTTTCACTTCTGTTTTCTATTTCTAGACATCTGTGATAATTTAAGTTTAGGTAAATGTGGGTTTTGAGTCGTTCTATAATTCCCCGGCTCTGAGGAGAGACCTTTTCTACAACAGCGCAGACGGTTTAGAGCCCATTTTTAAACCAGATACATCTCAGAGGTTCCAAGACCTAAAATATGGTCTGTAATTTGCATATTGGCTGGCTTACTTTCTTTGCTTAGAAGGTCCTACATAATATGGTATGCAGTATAATTATAGTGTCATTCTTGTAACATCAGCATTAGGCTTCTTTTTTTTTGTTTTTAAAGGAACATGCCGAAATGTATGCCCCAGATGGCTTTTTTTTCTATTCATATTTTCTTCCTAGTTTTAATTTTTTTCATGCACTACTTACATTATGATTATTAATTGTATTAATGAGGGCTTAATATGAGTGCTTAATGTACCTTCTTCCCCAGGAAGACTGAAGTCATCAGGGTCATCTTGTGCCTCGAGGCAGGTAGCAGGGACCCAGCCCTGGGCATCTTCTGAGCTCACAAACCACCACCCTGAATGAACAGAGTGGTAACATAAGGACATCTCCCATAACGTGAGTATAAATGTATATTATACGTAGGGTCATTCACAAGTAAAATACATGACAACTATCAGGTTTACGTTATACTTAATTGAACAATTCAATCATTCTTTCTATTTGTTTCTCACTCGGTCACACAGGTGTTTCCCAGCATGCCTCTGTCTGACTTGTGATCAGGTTTAGCGTTGTATTCAGAAAGCCTATTATATCAATGTTCAATGAAGCTAAAAAAAAAAAACATTGAACAAAACTCACCCGACTCATTTTTCTCAATGACCTCCACCACTTGTCCCACATGCAGGCTGACCTCAGAGCTCTCCTGCTTTTCATAGTCTGTTACTGCCACGTACTGGTCGAGGAGGAGAGGGTCTGCTGAGCTGGAATCTCCTGTTAGGGGGAACAGATTGGAACAGAGGCTGATTAAGCTCTTTTCTCTTCCTGTTCCTTTTTTAGACATGCCACAGATAAAATCTCAATAATGTAGAAAAGCCTCTGCTCATTACCGGTTATTCTCCGGGGATGTTTGGTACTTCTTCATCTCATTGACTGAATGTAATGTGACATTACTTTACAAAAAATACTATTTAGACTTGGTCATTTCAAAAGAGACAAAATGCATCTGTAGCGCTATAGAAATCCACACCCATTTTTTTATGCAATGCGAATAATGTACAGCCAAAGATTAAATGTGAAGAGGCGAATCTACACTATGGACATTTATCCATTTAGCAGAGATAGTAATGGTTGTGATTGGAGATATGGCGTGAACTACACAACTGAAAGAGGGAGCACAGGAAATTTGGAAAATGGAAGGAAATGAGGAAGTTAAAAGGTTTCAAGGGTTATGTCAATCATCAACATCGCTGAGATTTCAACACAGACACAAACCAGCATCAGTGAGACCCACCACCAATGTTAACACCAAGCCAGCCTTAGTAAAATCATCAAGTGAGGGCAAACAACGCAAAATTACATCTACAAGATACATTTTGGTTAACACTTTAACATTCTAACCTTTATGCCTTTGCCTTGAAAAAAGTGTGTTCTATGTGCAAAAATAATGGAAACCTAAAGGTGAAATCTGTAACCTCCAACTCTTTGATTCTACTGGGAAAATAATCTCCTTGTTTTTGCACAACGCTGAAAATGTTGATGCGCGATTCGGCCCTAAAGCCTCAACAGTTTAATAGTAAATCCGTCTGGAATAGATGCAAGCTTCTTGAATCGTTTCTACTCTGCACCAAAACAAATCAATGAAATGAACCCAAACATGAGCTAAACAGGGACATATATTATATTGTATACATTAAATCTTAATTTTAATTATAGAACCTAACCCCCGAGCCTTCAACAGAGCCAGATCGCACCTGCCCAGTTCAGGGGAGGAAAGGGGGAACAGGCCACTATAAAAACCACGGGGTCACACACACAGCACGACCAACCATGACAGTGCATTTACTACCTCGCTTTAGGACAGTAGTCGCTCTCTCCACAAACCCTGATGGGAGGAAAATGAATGGAGAAGAAAACTGACAAAAATGAACATGGATGCAACTTAAGAAAAATTAGATGAGTGAAGAGGATAGAGAGGGTATGAAAAGAAAAAAATGGCAAAAGTGGTTTCTCAGTAACTGAACATGTAATAGTAAATCCCCCTGAAATGTTAAATGGAATATCTGTTTATTCAATACTATAACAACTATAACAATAACAATTATTCTGGTAGATTTCTTTCTACCCGTCTAAGACTCAGTGACCACTAGATGGAGATAATGTCACATTTTATATTACATGATTTGTGGGACTTGTATTCGTAATACATATCAAGCAAATGATTGTATGACGTACTTTTTCCCCCCCACAGACAAAATAGCAAAAAATAGCACCTAACCCCATTTTGATTTTAAATACTTGATAAGCAGCACCTTACCTGGTTTCTTCTTCCCAATGGGTTCCCTGGTAATGAAAGAAAATCAGCAAATTACTACTAGTATACATATACATAACATTATTTTATTTTTATATATACATTATTCAAGTGAACCCACATATGTCAAAGTAGTTCACTTACAACTAAACTTCTATTACTAAAAACAACAAAATACTGAGGATATTTCTTCATGTATGAGGAAGTTAGGGGTTCTCATTTTCTTGTTATTGCTATTTGTAGCACTATCAGTGTTTAAACTTAACAGCAATTGGGCATGAAAAATGTTTTTTAAATAAGCTTAGTACATGCAATCAGTTTTCGGATGTTCCTGTTTCATAGTTCATAGGGCTTTTCTCCTTTTATGGTGGATCTATTTAAATGCAACGTGTGATGGATATAGGAAGAGATTGTGTCTAACTGCCTCATCTCCCTCTCATTTAAGGTCATTTGTGTGCAGAATATGGTCGAACCTCTTAAATCCCATACAGCATCTGCTGTGTCTGGTTCAGACATTAGCCAAATAAATAGACCATCACTCCACAGTCAGGAGCTGATTCAGTGTCCAGACTCTCTGAAATTTCAGGGTGGCTAATCCTGTCTCTCTCTCTCTCTCTCACACACACACTCACTCCTACTCTGCCTCTTTGTTATCTAAATATTGCCCCATTACTTTGTGGGCCTTGTTTTTTCCATCTCACATCGTCCACGTCTACTTAACTCACTCCTTCATTTCACTGGATCATTTCCTTGGCAACTCCTCCGTGTTCCCCTCCCTGCCTTAACATGAAATGCTCTCAGCCACGTAAAGCATTGTTCACTCGGCACAGCTGTTAATTGCCCGGGCTTGGGTCTCAATAAATCCCTGGCCATAAGTGAACCCATTAACATATTATCATAAAAAGAAACCCTTGACTGCATGCGCCAACAAAAACAGTACCAACGATGTGGATTATAGACGAGCAGTGCTTGTGTATGGTAAGCGTATGCTTTGTTGCATACGCTGAGGAGAAGCCACAGTCCAGTTATACACCGGACATTCCCACTAACTTGAACCGCCAGCCTAATATTACATTTGTATCCTCCCACTCTTGGCTATCAAGTTACCCTGGAGCTGGTTAGTAAAAAAAAAAAAAAAAACATCAACATCATTAGGATCAACTTCAATTTCAACCTTCATGGGAAAATTCACATGAGGAAAACATTGTCTGGGTCGCATGGTGGCGCCCGCTGACGCGATAAATATAACAAACTGTAACTGCGGCGAAGTCGTGAGAACGCACTTTGTAGGTTTCCTGTTACCAAAAAATAGCATATAAAATGACATCTATCAGGGCCTCTGCCATAGAACAGTAGGTGCTTATATTTGCCCTGGGCTCTTGGAGACGTATTAAGATAAAACTAATTAGTCTCTATACCTGGAGCCAAACGTTACAGCCGCAGACAAATGGTACAATATTGATTTGAATGATTAAATAAATCATTCTTCTCATCATCTCTCTCGCTCCGGTTCCATCTTGATCCTCCATCTAATTCCATTTTCTTTCCATATGATCTGCATTACTTTGCTCCTTCCTTCTTGCCTCTCTTTTCGACCAACACCCTCCCCTCTGGTCCATCTCCTCTCCTTCTCCAACGCTCTACTTTACAGTTAAATCCTCCCCGCTTCCACCCCTCTAAGTTTGCTGCTTTTACAGAGACAGTCTTAAGATGTCCCACTCTCACTGCTATAGATTTACGGGCCATGATAAATCTTCTCCCACAGTGGCTGCTGTGTCTGTACAACCAGCGCTGTTGTCAGTCAGCCAAATAACAGGCTGCACTTGCAGAAAGCAGTAATCCAATTTCAATAAAGACAAACCAAGGTCTTTCCTATATCCATCTGCCTCGAGTAAATGCTCCCTCTCTTTCCTGCTTCTCCCGACACATGCTTGGGGTTTCGTATGAGCAGTGAGGAGGTATGTGCCCTTGGCAACCTCGTAGAGGGAGGACAGAAGACAAAGTGTGTGTGTGTGTGTGTGTGTGTGTGTGTGAGAGAGAGGGAGAGAGACAGAGGGGATGGAGTGTGTGTGGTGGGAGGCAGATAGGTCGAGCTGTCAGGAACTACATATTGAGATCAACAGTCTGCTGCTGTCAGACTTTCGATTTTCTCAGACATATTGCCAGACAATTACTATATCAGAAATCTATGTCTAATTATAATATAACAGGTTGACAGGGGCAGCAGGGAGAAAAAGAGCACATTGGAAATGAGAATTTTTCTCAACTTTGCATACTGAGTGGAAATGCAGGCAGCATTTTGCCATGAGTATTGACTCGCACTGTGGTCCAAGGCAATATGGTGGTTAAGTGCAGTATTTGAAGAACTGCATTTCTCACTGCGGTATGACGCAATAACGGTAGAAAATTGTAGTTAGGTTTACTGTGTAGGTTTTGTTGGAATGAGAGGAGCATATCTGTTTTTAACATCATCATGATGATGAGACTGCACCAGACGGCAGATGTCCGAGTGACATTATATGCATCAACGTGAAATACGTTTTTTGGTAAATATCCTTGAGAGGGAACCTTCCGTGTCTGTGTAATTCAATCTGGAGGCGCATTTGCTAAATACCAAGGATATATAGGTTATTCTATAAACTTTAAATGAAAAAAAAAAAAAAAGTTTGAGTTGTTTTACAGAGTTTAAATGTCAGAGTGAGTGGGCGGACTCGAGCAATGTCAAAGTGCATTGAGGGCATTACAAAATTGTCACACAATGCACATCATACATTAGGGGGATACTGTAGCAACAGCCCTCCTATATATACCAATATACCAGCAAAAGAGTGCATAGATCTATTTGGTACAGTAGAGTAGTATAAAATATGTAAAAGGATTGGGACAAATTGTTAAGACTATGAATTATTTGACCTAGATTTTTCCACAATTCTTCTTGCCAATCATAAAACCCACTTTTTTTTTTCTTTTCTTTTTTTTTAACATGCCACCTCATTGCTTTCCTTGCATGAACTCCTGGCATATACAACAGGACTTCTGAACACATTCTCCTGCAGACTGAGGGATACTGCCACACGTCAGTAGGTGACGACAGCAGAGTTAGAAACGAACGCCTCAGCTGACAGCTGCTGGTGCAAAAAACATCTCTAGGGTTGCCCTGCGTCACAGTCTCTCTGGAACCAGCAGTAACCTCTGTTGCCCTGAAGGTGTTGGTAACCTTAACAAGGGCGAGGCATGCGTATCAGCACGCGTGTTTATGTATGTGTGTGTGTGTGTGTGTGTGTGTGTGTGTGTGTGTTGCAAGCTGGCACGCATTGCCCACCAATGTCTTAGTCTTACCACACTGTAACTGTCAGCAATGGAATTGACCCCAATGTGTTGAGTGATATTTACAAGAGCAGGCTTAGCAGAGAAACCATGCCCGAAACCCACCCCTCCCCGACTACAGCCGTGTGGCTGGACTGCTCCCCCTACACGCTTAAATGCAAACTCAGCATTTAAAAAAAGGGCCTTGAGTGTGTTGGTCCTGCACGAACAATCAATCAGGAAGAAATGCAACAGTATAAATCGTATTCATTCAAGAATGTAATGTGAATGTACATTAAGGCCAGACTGGGTTTGTTAAAGGCTGCCGGGGCGTGACATGGGAACAACGACACAAATTTCACTTTGCTTCTAATGGTTTGCGAGAGGCGTGGGGGTGTCCATGTGTGGTACCTACTCCTTGGGTGGGTTGAGGTCCTCTGGTCTGGTCTCAAAAAATATTCGAACCTCCTCACACTGGGAGATGTAGACAGGAAGCTGAATGAGGGCCTGCAGGAGCAAAGAATGGCAGGAAACTTAGCTGATCACAGAAAATCACGATTAAAGCAATGTGAGTATACTGTATATATAGAGAATTCAACCAGAGGTTAAATATAGTGTTCACAGAGAGTCTAGACTCCATGAAGTCACTGAGCAAGTAATTGCTACATACAGTATTTAATGGTATTTTCGGACTACTTCCCTGTGTTGGGATAAACATTACAGCAGAGAAAAGTATGCCCTTTACTGGCATAAGTTTCTGACAGAAAATGTAAGATTAACCGATCTTTCTTACCCACTGCGTAAGCTGTAATAATGACAAATTATTGAGCACTACCGACTATAAGTGGGGAAAAATGTAAAAAATGTCATAGCAATTTTAGCCCTGTGAGGCAAATTGTGATTTGCGATGATGGGCTCAACAAATAAAACGAAGACTGTGCATACGCATGGCCCATCAGTAATATGCCCCTCTTGAAATCAAGCACCACCCCAGGTGGAGATAAAAAAAAAAAAAAGTATTCTTATTAAAATAGCATTCTTGGATGAGTGTGAAGCCTGGGAAGAGGTACGCGCATCTCCTCTGTCTAATATTATTCTAAGTTTCTCATATATAAAGTGTCATTCTGTTCATTCTCTAGTGTGAGGAGCAAAAAATGCCACTGCGAAAGATCACCAGCGCCCGAGAGATGAGCCCTGACAACCCGGCTGACGATGAAAGACGAACAGCCACTTCCAGTTTTTTTTCCTTTCAAGCACGTGCACACACACACACGCGCACACACACGGCTGGTCATGTTATCGCAGTTTCATTTCTCCTCGCTCCTGTTTTCTTCTTTCCTGCGTCTGCCCTTTCTCTGCCTACCCTAATCTGTCTCTCTCTCTCTCTCTCTCCCAGACAAACTTCTAAAGGGCAGCGACGAAAGAGATAATCACCTTAACAGCTTGATCTCCCAAACCAGAAGACAGAATAACGGCTGCCAATGACCCCGTGCTGACTATCTCTCTCACTGCTCAGGGAGCCGGGCCACACCTCCCTCCATTTGCTGGCACCCAGAGCTCCATGCCATCCATCAAGCTTCCTCCGCTGGCCTCTTCCTCTGATTTTAATACACCTAAGTGTTTCGGTTCTGTCCTCTGAGGTAGCACAGACTCCTGTCTCCTGTTTGCACTCTTTGACACACGCTGACACAACGCCGCGACTGATGGATGTGGAATGAAAGCCAAAGACCCGACCAAGGTGTCCTTGTCCCAATGTGCCACATTTGCCTAGTCATGCTTATGACCGTCAGTCCACGCCAACACCCTGTGCTGAAAGAGGAGGGACGACTGCCATGGACAAAGAATATACGATCCCACGAGCAAGTCATGAAGTGTGAGTTTGCATTTTTCCCGCAATACATGCTTGCTGATTCACGGTACATAGAATAGATTTAGATGAATATGCTTCATCATGATAAAATATAGCCCTTTTAACAGCAGTGGGATCCATATCTGGCGACCCAGAAGCTAAGTGACAGAGCTGATGTAAGAGTTTATACTGGTGAACTCCAGGGGACCTGCACAATGTCTGGTCCGATGGCCCATAATGCACCACTGTTCCTGAGGTCAAACTGGCTCTACTCTGCCTGGATTTATTTCTCTGCTCGTGTCGGCCTGCGGCCCGGCCACTCATTACGATTCTCCCCAGGGAGGAGACGGGAGGGAGGCTCAGGGTACATTACAGCAAATGGACTTTATGGGTGTTCTTTACAGCGGGCAGCATTAAGGTAATTGTTTGTGTGTGTGTATCCGTCTACGTGTGTGTGAGAGAGAGAGTGTGTGTGTGTGTGTGTTTGTGCTTTCTAGAAGGAAAAATAGATTTGTTTAAAAGGAACATTGTGATTGTCTCTGTGCATAATAACTTTTTCCGATAGAGATCTTCAGTTTTATCAAACACCAGCAACAAATAAGGTTTTTCATGTCCAGTGTCCTGTCCGTTAGAAGCATAATCCCATAAAAGTCTAAATCTAGTATAATGTATTTTAAAATAAATGTGAATAAATTGAGAGTAATAGTTCTGCGCAACAGCCTAATGTTATGCAACATATTAATGCCTTTTTGTATAGCAAGTAATGAAAATCAAGTCAAAAAATGCTTAGTGGACTTGTGGGGCAGCGTTGCTCATCCTAGCTCAGCAGTCTTACTCTCGGTTTATGTAAACAATCCCTGATGCCAATTTCTTTTTTCTCCCAACAGTTTTTCCTGACTTGAATGAAAACATAAGACTTCACAACCAGGGAAATTCCCGGATTCAGGTTAAAAACTCGGCTGTACAACAGAAGTTCTGACTCTGCACTTCCCGAAGAAAAACATGAGGTTTCAGCTTGTCAACATGACTGCATGCAGGTGTGGATGGAAATGCAACTTTTTGCGCTTACAGTCAAGTTAGGATTTGTTTCAGCAGTCACTGTTGAACCCAGTATCTACTGTAAAGTCTGAACTCTTAAGTGCTGACCTGTTTTGTGCTTGTAATTTCCAGTCCAAACGGTGCTCTCACATTCTTCGGGGTTTGGATGTCAACCAACGACGATTCAACTCAACAATCAGGTAAATAAACTCTTTTTTTTAATAACTTTCCACAATAACAACACAACTAAAAAAACTGGCCCAACAACTCCCATAAACATCCACACCCAACCAACCACTCTGACCGATCCTTGCTCCAAATTGTCCACATACAGTAAGTGGGTAAAGATGTGACCTACCCCAGCTGTACATTCTTTTAGTCCCCAAGTGAAGTGTCCACCGCTTTTCACTTCACTCTGAGGCCTCATAAATTGAAATCCCTTTGTTCAGAAAGGAAGGAGTGTACAGTGATGGTTTCACCGGGCACTTTTAAGTAACTCATAAAAACATCCTCAAATGTTCCCTCTCTGAGAGAAAAGGGGGCGTGGGTGGTTCAGAGGCCCTGAGGTTAGCCGGTAATATTGAACAAAAACACAGCCTATAGGCTGTGGATGTGCTGACTGGAGCAAGCTCAGCACCAGCCAGCGCTTTGCCCTTTGGCAAGACTCTACTGATAGTAACCGCCACAGCACGAGATACAACAACATCAGCATATATTCACTGGGACTCCGGCATACACACGCACACTGTTGGAACAGCTAAATCATATAATTCTGGCCAAGGTATCCATTATGTGAATGTCTGCCCATAAAAACTAATGAGCGTGGGATGCCTAACGGACTCACTCCTGGGTTAGGGCAGATAAACACTTTGGTAAATAACTGAGAAAAAGTTGAAATTTTGAAATGATTGCTTTGGATTTATTTCAGGCGCTTTGTGTTGTTGCTATGAAGCCAAACACCACTTAAAATGTATTTATTTGAGTCACTATGGCTGCGTTTCTGTCAAGTTGTAGGGAATCTTTGCTGGCTATTGGCAGTTTTATGGTCACAGCTCTCCTACGGTGGAGCCCGAGCCTAGCGCAGTTGTAGTTTTTTCCCCCTTTCCTGAAGCCAAGTGATTCATCTCTTTGGTAAAAATCCATGTAATGGGCTGGATAATGCAAAGGTTTTATTTGCCATATCGTTTTTTAAACTGAGAGATAAATCTGGGGGTATTTCAAATGGTAAATCAGACATAATCAACACATTATCAACACATTACAACACGCTGTTTTCCTCTATTACTGGCGACAAACTAATGGCATAAACATACAGGACATTTATTATTTGTCTGGCACTGGCGTATCATGATGGGTGGCTATATATATGAATATGTGGGTGTTACACATCTTCTCTACACAGCATTCGATCCCCTGGGGCGAATTATCCTTCATTTTGTCTCCTGCAGGGAGGTCAGAGTCTGCAACAGAGCACCTGGAGTGCTTTTTACACTGCCTCGGAGGGGTGGATGCCTGCTGTCACAAAGGTTTGCTCCAGGGAGTTGAGTATGGCACACACCACAAAGTGTTAGATGGCAAGGGCATTACACGGCATTACTCACACAGCTGTTCTCGGAAAAATTGAATCTAATAAATCCTGTTTAATGGAAATCTTGCATTATGGCTACGAGTGTAATTGTAACTAATATAACCATATGCTTCAATTTGTGTGTTTTTAACTGCAATGTCATTGTGTTGTTGACAGCTGAAACGTATTATAGATAGGTAATTGAATCCAAATTTGTAAAAAAAAAAAAAAAATCTCTGAAAAGCAGATAATGTGGTCTCTCGTGATCTTAATGTTTTGAAAGATGCAACTACTTCGTGTTGCTCATACATACACAGAGTACCTGAAAAGATTACATTTCCATGTTCCTGTTAATGTCTATGTTAAAAGATATTTTCAATAAATGGGACTGCTGCAGATTAAAACTAGATGTTATTCAGTCCACTCACCCTGCAGTACTCGTTGATGGGTCTTAGCCTTTTCATGGCCACATCTCTGATATGGCTCCTCCTGAACAGGATCTTCCCTGCAATACAAGAAAAACACACTTGATATAACAGAAACTATTAAATAAATAACATCTATTTGCAACACTGTCCTCAGAAGCATGACTAAATCAAAGAAAATGCTGAAATGCCTTTTCATTTAGATGATGTTGGTGTCAAAAGTAAATCTTAAAAAAAAAAGTTGAGGTTCAATTGAAAGACAATAAGGACACCGACTTTTAGGAAACATGATTAGCAAATCAGCATGCAGACGCATGCATGCAGACTGGCATCATCAATAACACTGACAGCACAACGAGGCGGGTAAGGAGCTAGGTGAATGGTTGGCCTTTTCCGAGTCATGAATAAATGATTTTGGGAAAGCAAATTGCGGCTGCATGACAGCTTAAATTCCACCCCACTCCCCCCCCCCACACACGCTTATCTCGAAGCAACAAATACCCACATTCACAGACCGGCTGGTTCGCCATAACAATAACAAGAAATGGCCCACGAATAGGCCTCTTAAAACACTCAACTCAACAGCGTGCAGGAAATTTCAGTGCCAGCATCTATTTTCTTCTCATTTTCTGCCGCTGAGGTTTCGCTGATAAATACACGGAGAAAGCTCTTCTGCCAACGTACAATATAAACTGGGCAGGAAGTCAATGTTTTAATAAGACCCTGAATGCATAGAGGGACATGGTTTCCAAAGTTGCTGTATCATATCCATCAAAGGGGCGAAGGTGTTAGTTTAGTGCATATTTAAAGCAGACTTGCTGAAGCATGAATCTCACAAGTCTTCAAATTGAATGGTCCAGGCACCTACAGCTGCCACATATCACTGAGGGACTGATTGTGGTCATTAGTGTTTGTGAATCTAAGCAAAGACTACGGAAATTAAGGACAGGGTAGACTAAAGGAACACATTTCAAAAAAGCGATGAATAATGGAAAGACTAAAGTGGATAAATGTTTAGAAGATTTCCTTGAAATACTCTCAATGTGCCTTTAAGACACATGTCACGGCACTGGACCAAAAAAAGGGGGGAAATAATCCATCCCTGCTGATTGGAGCAGAAGCCAATGAACACCTGTATCTAGTGCAGAGTCATGTGACCTGTGAATGAATGGGGGCTGTAACTATTCCCCCAAAGCCAGATGTTACCCATAGAGCGAGTGGGTGCTTACAGAGAGTAGGAGGGAGTATAGTGAATGAAAAGTATTGGATGGACTCTGTGCTACCTTCATTGTCCCCTGAGAATGAATCCCACCAACCAAGATGTCCACTTGCAACATTCAAGATCAAGTCGCAACTAATTTGCCCCTACGTTTGAGAAGAAGCGAACAGTACAGTCCAATCTAATGAAAAGGAGATTGACTGGCCGAGGAATGAGAGAGGACATGACACGTCTCTGAGGCGCTGGCAGAGAAGCTAAAAGGACGCTGTCTGGACAGCTTTGGAAAACTAAAGAGTTCTGAAAGTCAAGCGTCGGACGCCTACTTCTCTTCTACCCCCACCCTCTCCTCGGTCACTCCTCGAACAGAAAGCTTTTTTGACAGTTTTCCAAAAGTCTCTGGGGTCAGGAGAGAAGCACTGACTCAACACTGCCCACTCTGTATGCACGGCAACTCACGGGTGCGGCCGATGAAAGAGGCTTGTTCGGGGCAGGGAGGACGGGGAGGGGGGGGTTGCTCTGAGCCACGACTGAGGCACAGTTGACTTAATGACAAATCTCAGGGCCACGCAGTGACCAAGGGTATCAAACAATTATTGTTTCCCGGGCATAGCGAAGGAGGTAGCTGGACAGATGAGACGGAAAGAGATGGAAACACAAAGAGGGTCATTGTTGCACACCTCGCGTACAGTTCGTTTTTCTTAAGCGCTCAGTTTTTGTGTTGTTCTCGTCTTGTGTTACTGACACAACCAAGACTAATTCCTGCTAGGGGGGGGGGAGGATTTGCCTCACTGGGGGTAATTTCGAGATGCTGAAAACATAACGTAATGCCAATAATGTAGCAGATTTCATAAAGTTGATACTTTCAGTCATAAAATTGAGGAGATTAAGCCAATTTTTACCTTGTAAAGGTTTTAAAAGAAAGTTAAACTGTGAAGATAAAAAGGACAAGTGACAAGCAAGCCTATTACAGAGACGCGCTTTGAATTTTTAATGCATGGAAATGACCGGAGCTCAGTTATTAAAAAACACTCTTGTAAAAACTCAGAGGAAAATGCTGTGTCATTGTTATGGCCGCTGTTCTAAGATCTAAAGTAGTTGCAGATTGCTGAAGTCACAATTTGACCTAGACTAGTCTCAGATGACTTTACACTAGACTTCAAATGTATTACAATATAATGTAATAATATTTTAGAGTAGACTTGTCTCGACACTTATTATTGCAAATATGACAGCTGACTCGAAACCTGCTTTTACGAGACCTGAAATCTCACTTGGATTTGACCCCAGACTGGAGTAGGCTCATCTAAAAAGGCTGCACAGTATACTTAAACTTGCCACAAAGGATTCCTGTAAACACGGCCAAAAATGTTTTATATGTACCCACCTCAATTTACTGACAAAGGACACACACAACTGTATGCACCAGCGTAAAAGGCAGATCTGCTACTGTTACACACAATGCAGCATATTCAAGTAGACAAGAGTTGTGATTACTTTCTCCTGCAGTCTATGCGATTACCGTCATATGAATGACATGAAAAAAATCATTGTGACCGTACAGTTTTTTGTGTTTTTCTACCCCCTCATATAGGACCGGTTGGGGAACGTTCATCTTTCAGCTCCACGGAACCAGAACGGACCTGTTCAACATACACAGACCTTAACGCAACCCAGCTGAAACAGGTTTGTGCTGTAAAACTACTATTATGAGGAAAAAGGGGTGATGGGGGGGGGCCCTAATGAAACAGCCTTGGTTTCTTTCCTGGGTTTCTAACACCAGCGTTCCATAATTGGTTGAGAGCTTATCAGCTCTTTTTCAAAGGCTGGCCTTCTGACGCTCCTTTGTATCTCAATCAGATGGATTCTGAAGATAAATATTCCATTTTATGGTAACAAAACAGAAAACTTCCTGTAAGGACAAAAAAAAAGTGCGGGTTTAAATGGCCAAGTTTGGAGATTTTAGGATGTTTTTCTTCTTCTAGGTCAAGGATGGATTAACGAACCAACTTAATGCAGTTTTCAAGTTTGTGGTGAGTACACCTGGCAAAATGCTGCTCAGTGCACACAAAATGAAAACCACTCTGCTGATGTGGAGATACCAGAGGAGTAAAAACATCTTGAAGCTGTAAATATATCAAACCCAGAAAAGGAAACCACTTCCGTGCCTTGTTAGGTTGGCCTCAGCCCACGTTCCAGACTTGCGCTCTGTAGGTGAATTACTTTCTTGGCTGTCAGGAAAATGTTCACTTAGAATCTGAGGAGGGGGAGAATGACATGATCTGGGATCTGAGACTCAAAACCAATGCTTACATTAAGCACAAATATTGCTTTTCAAGCAACACCCTGCCAGTAATGAAAACAGCTGCACAGTGGTGTTCTTAAAGGCTACATTGTGGAGTTCCCCCGGTCTCTAACGTTTTGTGCTTCAGTTACAAGCTCCACAGGAGCAGTTGGGGATTAAGCGCATTCCTTCGGGTTACTCCATTGTAATGATTTAATCTTTATTAATGTTTTACCATCAAAAACAGCATGGGCGAAAGACTCTACCAAGACAGAGACCTCTTCGCTGGAAGAAAGAATGAGGAAGTGAAGAGTGAAAAAATGTAAGTAAACAGAATCTGTAATACCATCCATATACATTACGGTAAGCACAGAGTATTTCTATTCTATTCCTTGGGGTTGGCTATAACACGGATACTGTGTAGTATTTATATATAGTATGAAAAGCAGTGTTTTTTTATCCATCTTTACCCCCTACCACTTGGTGTTCATCAAACAGTCTCAGTGTGTGTGTGCATATGTATACGTTTGTTCTTCCAATGAGTTCCAGACCTGGATGGCCACAAAAATAACACTATCCCCCACCCACCTGGGAGGGGTCTGTGGATGAGGCGTTCTTTTCAAATGACCATAAACAATTACTTCCAGCAGGATCTAAATTTCAAACTATTTCAAAAGTTGGTCGAGCACACGCAAAAGCCCAAATTTAATTGGACTTGGAATGGAAACTAAAATGTTGAAATGAGTCAGGTTCCCCACACGATGATTGAGTCAGGACAACAGGAAAACAACTCATTATAAATGTTTTGCACTTTATCTTATTTTGTGACACAAACCAATGGCAGACACTGTTTGTCACCCATGGGCTCCAACCCTAGTATGGCATATTAAACACCCATATGTCTATGAGCTATATGCAGAGAAAGCAGCTGTGTCAGCTGGGTATTTAAGGAGTAGATCTAAAAAACAACGTGCTTTGGTCATAACAGTAAACATGCCAATTGTGGTTGCTTCAGATAATTGTGCTCATTTCCTTTGTGTGCAGTATGTAAACCCACGGGGCAGGAATGACTCGTACACAGGACAGTACAACAGAAGGGAAAATACAAAGTGTCTTACACCCATTTCCATAGTCATTGTTGCAGATTAGGCAATTCATTAGTTAATTGAGGATTTCAAAAGAAATTTCAGAGAAAAGTACAATCCCAGATAAGTTTGAATTCCATTTGTGTGGGCTGTGTGTGTGTGAGGGGGGATTCGGGGACAATGTGTGTTTAACTGCTTATCTTACCTGGTAGAAATGGAATGATCCTGCGTTTGGGGTCTTTCTGGCCTCCTTCCACCGGGAATTTATCCAGCAATTCCATCTGAAATCCCACAATTGGGACAAACTAATTAGCACACAAATTATTTACACTCACACGTACACATGTTAACAGGCGTTTCACATCACACATTCACCGGGATAGCTGAGGCTGGAGAGGAAGGGTTTCGCATTTTTACAAATCAGCAGTTCCTAGGAGGAATTCGGCCAATAAACCAAGGCCTGCCAATGATTAGGAATGTACTGAGCAGATGGTATGGTTTTCCCCTCCGCTCCGTATGCTGCTGTAGCTAAGAGCTTGTTTGCAGCAAGTCACCGCTGACGTAGTGGAACATTTGAAGGCCAGAGAGAAGTCCTCTCCTTGGACGTCTTGATCTCCCCTGCTCTCAGTTTCACTTGATCTTTCCGTTTCTGCCTTGGGGATCAATCATTTGTCAAACTTTTTCTTTGTCACACTAAAATATACTGATTTTGATGTCTTGTCAAAAATGACTATATATTTATGTGTGTGTGTGTGTGTGTGTGTGTGTGTGTGTGTGTGTGTGTGTTTCTCCCATTCTCTATGCAGCTGCAATGAAATGACACCTGGCTATAGTAACCAATGAACTCCAAGTGCACCATCTTTTTCTTTAACGCACCTTCTGACGTCTGCATCCAACCAGACGATGGAGCTAAGCAGTACATCTACTTGACTGGTTAATTAAAATGTATATGACATTGTATCCGGAGTATATAACCCACTTCTTCAAAACAGTATGTTTATTTAACCACGGAAATGTTTTAAGGTGATCATAGATCATCTATGTAATGAGATAAAAATATAAACAATTCATCCACGTATTAACCAATTGATGATTTTATAACTCAGTGTTATTTTCCTCTGTTAGTAACACATTTTCACATGGAACGCAGTGGTTCTGATCTTAAACTTTAGCAGACAGCACTGGATTGTTTTTTTTTCCGAAATGTTATGATTGCGAAGATCTTCACATGCTGTTAGAGCACGGCCATGTGAACCCTGACAGGGCAAAGCACATAATGACATTATGACCATTTCTGACGGTGGTCTGTTCAATGTCAACCTGCTAAAATGATTTTATCTTACAAGGTTGTGCTACACAGAGGCATTCGAGGGTCAAAAGCAATTATGTCTCCATATATTTATTACATGAAAAACTCATGCCCAGATTGTGCAAACAGGAATATTAGGTCCTAGAATTTGAACACATTCGATACATTTCAGATCAGGCGTATCTGCCGTGGTAATCAAGAGAAGAAGAGGCATCCAGTATGAAATAATAGTTTTACCAGCGAGCTTATGAGAATAAAACTTGGGCTGAACAATGTTAGATTCAGCCAAAACTAATAAAGAAGGGGATAGCAGGGGTGTGAGGTGAGGTGATTGAGAGGTTATGGAAAGAGAAAACAGAGACCTGTGCCAAATAGTAATTAAAAAAAAATTGGACTGTCTAATTGTAGCCAAGTGCCAAAGAGGGGTGGGTGCAATAAAACAATCAGACAAAAAATCCAAATTAAGTTCAAAGATATACTGGTATTAATGCATCAATGCAGGCATTGAGCAACCTGTGAAATGTCATCTCTGTTACTGGAAAGTGAGAGAACCATCTCTCTGTGGCCTCGATGGCGCTGCTCTTTCTAATGCTTGGTAGAAACAAAGGGGGGGTTGAAATAGCTGACGGATGGTTGCAGACATCTGGATAAAATAGCACAAGTCCGAAAGAAGAAAGGACATATGTTGTACACCTGACTGACGGGGTCTCCGCAGATCTACATCTGTACAGGAAGACCCTCCTGGCCTTTGCCTTCTCCACCTCACTGTACTCCTTCACCTACTCTTGCTCAAACCTTGAAATGCCCTTCATATAAACAAGGAGGTCCAGCGCTTCTTAAGTTACCCTCCTATAATGTGCTCAGCCAATCACCAAGCATGCCAAGAAAATACAGGCTGGCTATGAAATCTTAAAACAAACTAATCATTTGCATAATATTCCTTTTTCCCCCGGCTATACCAACAAGGTCTCAATTCTGATACTGTATATATAAGAGTGTCCAGTAACATTTCATACCTGAGCTTTGGTATTAATTCAAACACACTACGAGGGAAGGGGTCATTAATCACGTCTCGTTGGCTCAGCATCAGTAATATAAATCAAAGAATTTCCCTGTTTAACAAAAAGCAATAAAACGAAAGAAAAGGGGTGGTAGAGTAGACATTCTTTGTCTGAGAAGGCTAAAGTAAAAGATACGAGTCATTCCATGTGTGTCTCCATTCTTCTAAGTTTCTTAAGATACAACAAAGGCAAAGAGGTTGAGATGCCTCTCCGCTTAACAGAGCTAGAATAAACAGAAAGACAGGCAGACTAGGAGAGAGAGAGAGAGAAAAACACAGAGGAGCCAATACCCCACGCACTGTAATTGTTCCCACGTGTGAGTGCCGGCACACCCCAGTCTCTGTGTCTACTCCGAGCCTCGTATCTACTCTGTAATCAGAGACACTCAAACAAGAAAAGGCATCTGCACCGAGTAAAGCTGTCTCTTCAAAAATATTAGTTACATCGCACGTCCAACATCAAATAATCCTGTGCTCTAGGGAGGGCGATGTCACGCCAGGATGGAGCGCACTCCAGCTCCACATGACTCTCCTAGGCTAAAATGAACTATGTTATCTTAAATAGTGTTAAATAGTCTTCCGTCTTCACTTCAGTCAGTATAATACATCTTAAAAACCTCTGTCCAGTTGCCTGCTCAGAGCACTGCTGTCACTCGTCTGCTAATGCTGCTGTTAACCTTTAAACACTGTTATTTCATTTAACAATTCTTGCTGAAACAGAGACTAATGTAATCTTCCAGGGGGCTATAATTTGTCTAGTCCATATCCGCTTTGACCACATCGCCGGCCTTCAAATGAAGGCCTAATAAAGAAGATCTGAGGGGCACCAGTTTGAACAATGACTGCACTCTTTGCACCATGCCTGTCCTCTGATTCATGTATGAGGTCATGTTTAACCCTTTGCAGACAATGATACTGTCAAAGAAAAAAAGCCCCTTGTATGTGGTAGGCTGAGTCTGTTTATGGACCAGTGAGGAGACCGACGTAGTGCATGGGAAGTGGCTCTCAATGTTAACCGTTCAATCTAGTGCATTGCAAACCAATGCTAAGGGATTCTTTTTCATCATAGTGACCTTAAGTGTAAATGACATATAATTGAACTTAATTTTCTAAATATCCTGTTTTCAGTCCGTTGGTTGTGTCTTCATTTCTCTTTCTCAGGTAAATAAAGTGGCTTGACCTTGGATCGTCACTTTAAGGATAACTAAATAAGGGTGAGATAATATAAAGAGACATTTTCTGTTGGTGTTCTTATTTCACGAGCGAAGTACTGTATATTCATACTCGCCAAACACTGCAGTGCTGTTAGAAACTGTCAGTCAAGTATGTTTTATAAAAGGATTTGGTTATCACTGAGTTTTAAGAACCGTTGTGTTGCTTCCCCTCGTCATCTGGTCAGGTGTAATACCCCTCCCCTGGGTGGCATATGGCAACTTAGTTGTGATGTCATATGCTGTCCCAACCTGCCCTCCTGTTGCTAAGGCAAATGTCCAACCATCCGCTGATATTCTCCACCCACTTGTTCTATTGTTGGTCACTGGTCCTAGGGCATATCCCAGTATGCAGTGAACAAGGGCCAGAGTAGACCACCCTCTCACAAAAGCTGAAGCACAATTTCCAAGAGATATGTGATATTTTGTATAGATGCTGATCCTGCTTCCGTTTCAACTTTAGGATCATGCTTTAAATTAATACTGTAGGATGCACCAAGTACACTTTGAGTAAAACTGACCAAAGTACAACGTCTGCATAACAAGGAAAATGGTATCTGCTTTGTGGAATGCGTACAACAGGCAGCCCTAAGCAAAATAATATAACCCCCTTTACAATGTCTTCTTCCCAGATAACTGCAGATGGAGGAGATTTGATGGCCGTGCAACTCTGAATAAACAAAAGGCCATACATTGGATTTTGCTGTAAACAACTTTAAGGTAAAGTGCATCCTGTATCCAACGTGACTACAATGGCTGGAAGACTTGAGCTTGTGAAGTTGAGTTGACACGTGTGCAGCATGGAAACTGTTCTGAATGACATGGAAAGAAAATTACAAAGCCGCAAGGATGACCCCATGGCAAAAACAAAAAAAACCCCAACAACTCCGCACTTTCCATCTTTCTGACGCTACAGCTTAGTTCTATTTCTGTTCTCTCTTCAACACAGTGAAACAAGGGTGGAAAAAAAGAACCGCAGGTTTTTTGGTAAAATGTTAATTGCTCAGTTTGTTCACTCAGTATTCAAAAGCTTGCAAATCCGTCTCCAGTGTGAAGCCATGGCTGCTTAATTAAATCATTTTACCCTGAGACTTTGGTTTAGGTGTCACAAGACAAAACAATGTGGGAATTATCAGAAATATCTTGCGTGAGAGAAACTAAATTATAGAATAAATAAATAAATAATTCTCGGGTAGTGTTTCCTGTCAGACATGCATGAGTAATTAGAGATAACTTTAAGCAGTGGTGCAAGCCTTCAATGCTCCAAAGCAGATGCCTTGGATTGGCTGGATTAACTGGCTTTAATATGAAGGGAGGGTTATTCATTGATCGATTGAGTTAAAAGCAACAAAACCACAATTTTTTTTGAAAGGTGAAAAAATGTACTTCATATCAGATCATAATTATCTTTTAACATCATCAGTGTGATTGTCTTCTTATCATCTTGATCAAACTCAAGACTGTGTCTTTTATATGAAAGGAAAGATGACTTATAATGTGTATATGTGGCTAAAAATAACGATAAGAATAGAAAATTACCTAAGTGTTCCACTGAACTCGAACTGAGTGAATAAACAGTCTGTTGTCAGTCTTCACATAAAAAGCACACATCATCCTGCTTGAACTGAAGCATCAGCTGCTGGGGCCAGCTGTGGTCCCAGGATGTGGTGAATAACACTTCCTGTATGGCCCTCTGGCCTCTGACTGAACAAATCAAGTTTTATGTATAGTTTCTTATTGTCTTTCAGCATTGCTCATATGATCCCCTCTTAGATCCCAAGGCAAGACACCAGGTGACCAGAGTACATGAGGGAGGGGGGCAAGGAGGATGACAGGAAATGGTAATGAGAGGCGTTAAGTGACTCAGCCCTATGACAATACCTGACTTGACACCTGGGATGATGCCCGATGATCAGAGCTGGCTTCAAATGAAACCAGCTGATCTTTCCTACTGGATCTTTTGTGAGTTTGTATCTAAAATGACTTTCCGCTGGTAAAAACTGCATCCAATGAACAGCTGTAAATTCTAACGTTTCTTTTCCGAAAACTAAGCTTTGATATGCTAGACATTTCAATGAACGCATTAATGATGAATACAGAAACTCACTAGAGCACCTCACAGTTTAACTTGACCCCTTTGACCCTGTGGTTTGGCTGCTCCCTTATATTTTGGGGAAGGGCAAATGCGCGTATGGCTTTTATTAATATCATTATCGTCAAAAACTTAAAAAAAAACATTTAAAAATATTTCACGTAATCACTTTTTCCATAGTTGAGCTGATTTCTCTGACTGCATCTATTTATCTACATCTCACTGCTGACAGCCCACCCACAGGCTATCAGCACAGCTTGAAGCAGCTGAGGGCACAGCAGGGGTAAACCCCTGCCAGGAATGCCCCTGCTGAAAATATCTCATATATACACATCTGACTCAACTCAATTGACAGTGTATTTCCAGCCTGTACTGGGAGAAGACCCCCCCCCCCCCTTTTAAAATATAGATATACAGTATATACATTTACTTATATAGTACAAAATTGAGTCGAGCTACATAAGGCAACGGACACATCCACATCATAGATGATAGTATTGATGCTTTGAATGACCAAACTGTAATTAATCCAAACAAATATACCAAAATGTTTTGTGTGGAAAAACCCTGCAATGCTGCATTAAGTAACTGATGCTTGTAGGAGGAGACAACAATTAACAGTTCAATTCAGCACGGATAATAGCCACTACCATTACCTAATGTTTTGGCCTTTCTCTATTAATCATAATACCCCCAATTCTGTCCATAGCTATATATGCAATTTTACTTAAAGTTAAAAAGTGATAGATATAAAAACTTGTATTTATGTGATATGATCGAGACTATGTTTCATAGTTCATGCTTTCAGCCTCCTAATCAATTGAAAGGCATTTAATCCCATTAGGTTGACAGGATGCTTTGCCTAAATTGACTTGTGTGCTCATTAAAAGCGGCTGCAATTCTGGATTTCCTGGAGTCCACGCTCTCTTAGCTCAGCCAGGGCCCCTGATCCATTACCTTCAAATGAGGAAAGGAAACTAGGGTACTGATGAGAATCCCTCCTTGTGCAACACACACTGCCAACATGACATCTGAGAATGATTCAGACATTTCTGTGGTCATCAGTGTGGTCATTGCATTCGTGTCTTCCCTGAACTGCGTCTGGGCCTTTTTCCCCCCAATCCTCTTTCACAATATAAGCACTAGTGTCATATAAGTGGATGGCGTTGTATGAAGAGGCACTTCCTGGCCAGTGCTAGTAATTGCTGGTAGAAAAGTCATAACCACTGACATTCCTTTCCATCCAAATAATGCAATTGTACACAAACGCACACATACCATAAAAAAAGAAAATACACACCGAGTTTCACACATGCACAAACAAACACACCTACTCACCTGCAGGTCAAAGAACTTGCTGTAGCGTCTGTAAATGATTTCTGTGCTGCCATCGCTCCAGGACACTTTGATGATGTAAACCTAGAAAAGCGACATCAATTAATAAACTGAAATGCATGGACAAATAAATAGAATTGTTAAGCACTTGATAATCCAACCCCCCTGGGGCATTGCTCCTGACTAACTGTGCCGGGAATTGGCAGTGCTGTGACTCAAAGTGAGGGCAGCGTGAGGAAAGGCAAACGTTATGCCTGTCAGGAAACATAAGGCAGAAGTGGCTGTCATCGAACGGTGACACAAACGCAACAGGGATATCCAGGTACTATACCTCCCGCTGACCTTTCCCATCACTTCCTGCTGATGAGGAAGTCTTTATCCTGCATGGATGCTGCAGATTTGACAGTGTTTTTTTTTTTTATCGCAGCTGTTTAAGCAACACTTTGGCAGCAGATGACACCACAGAAAACTGAGCAAGAAAAACACCAATGACAAATCGGGTCTAATCAAGGTTGCCTTTCACACAGCAGAATGTCACATAAATATGTAAGGTGTGTCGAGAACATCAGCACCATTACTATACAGCGATAATTATGTTTAACTAAAAATGAAATTCTTGAACAAACTCAAATTCAAATTCATACATCAAACTTATATCAACGTCACAATAACATCGCAAAGCATTTAACTAAAAGGATTTAGCAAAATCACTGCAGTCTAAAAGCAAAAGACATTGTTCTTTTTTTTTCCCTAAAGGAGTACAAGAGACGAGAAGCAGTGAGGTGATTGGAAACTCCTGGGTGGCTGGCTGTGTCTGACTGAACACTGTTGGCTCCTCTCCCAGAGCCTCTCTGGCCTCGCTCTCTTTCAGGTCACTAAGTCAGACACAACCCTGGATGGAGCAACTTCAAGAGCTAAACAGGCCAGCAGGGAAATATTCATCGAACAAAGGGAGTTATATAATCCAAAGCCTTATTCAGGGTATCATGAGTAGCCAAATATGATTTACTAAAACCTGAAGCATTAAGAACCATGCGATGCTATCCAACAACACCATAGATAAAAGGAGGCTGAATCCAAAGGTCTGAGGAGTTAAATCATTCAATTGACTATCTCAAGATTAAAAATAAAATTCTGAAATTAAAACATGCCTTTCTTAGCAAGAAGCACAAATCAGATGCCTGTGTGCGAGCAGAGCATACGAGGAGCACACAGCAACAGGGGCTGCACCAGAGACAGATGGAGAGGACACAGGACCTGGAGAACACTGTGTCCTTGACCACTAACACTCACAGCGAGGTGGTTTGGTCCGACAACCACTTCCACACATATAAGGATCCAGTCCAACATATGCGTATGTGGGCACACACACACAACTTACATGAACACCTGCTAAGCACTTGGCAGAGACTATCGCTGTTGGCCCTCCAGCTCCTATGACATCATAGGTGTTGCTTTGAACTGACTGTGTGCTCTTTTGTAGATAAATTAACCCACATTTTCACCCCTCTGCCCCCCCCCCTCTCCCAACATTCACTTCCAGACAAGAATGATGAAAGTGCCATTGTTTATGAAAATGAAAAATGACTCTTTGGCTTTTTGACATTCTTGTCTCCCACTCACGCACTGCAGTACCAGTGGGAGATGGCTGCTGAGAGAGGAAAAATGTCCAGAAGCATTCGTCTTGTCTTCCAGCTCCCCCCTGCACTGAACACAGGAGGACTGGGGGACTATTGGACTGTGGTAACACAATACTAATCCCATAATCTGGCAAAAGTCCTGGTAATGACATTATTACAGTATTATCCCAAGACATCTATTATAGACATTATGATATTGTCCCCTTAAATGTCAAAATCAGATAAACACAACAGGACAAGTCCAATTTTGCGCTGGACAAGGGTCTAACTGTAAATACAGTTTATAATATTTTAGTCCAAGACTCGTATAAGCAAGACCTGTGTAACTTAACACCAAACGTGAGGTCATAAAAGTACAAATGCTATATGACATATGGAAATATTTAGGCCCTTCCCTTGTTTTCACTGCAGTGACCTTAAGAACACTGCCATAAAAAGGTGCTGGTTATCAGAGCCTGCACGTTTTGTTTATAATTGGAAAGTCTGAGGCATGTCAAAGCTGAGATTCTCACTTTTAACTCTACCCTCATGGGGATTAGTCTGAACGGTTTGAGGACTTGACTGATTTGTAGACGTGATTTTTTTTTCTCCACCAAGGCACACATGTGGTAGTAAACATGGGAGTAGTATACAATGATTATATTCACATGCATACATGTGATACACGGTCATTAATGTACACTGAGGGGGAGTGGGAGGTCAGGGGTCACATAAGCCAGACCCAGTTGAGGAAACCATAAAACAAAAACACTGACACTTACCACAGACACAACCATACAAAGATCTAATTAAGCGAGAATTGATCTCAGCCTTGTGAAAAACGCCCGTGTATCTTCCTAATGGTGTCTAACTTCACTTTATATATTATTGTACTCGCTTCTGCGGCCTGTTGGAATCAACAACAAGTTTTTTTTAAGCACTGTGGTGTAAAAACAATCTTTCTAGGGGTCCCCTTTGTTTTCCAAATCCCCGTGTTGTGAAAGTCTCTCGCCGCAATTCTGCCGGCTTGCTGAGCTGTAATTTGACACTCTCTTTGTTTTTAACTTTCAGGACAAGCCGAGGAGCAGCCGGATAAACCCCAAACTGTTGCTCGGATCAGAAGCGAAAGCTCCGTTGCTGTAGTTCTTATAAAACATGGTTGTTTGTTTGCTTGTTTTTACTTACGTAGTGTTTGTTGGGATTCCTTCTCTTCTGTACATCTTGCACTGTGACTTCTTGCACGGTGCGCCTCGGCATGATGTGTTCTTCTTTCCCGTTACAATAAGAAAACGAGGAAAAATCTGTTTTTTTTCCTCTCTCTCTTCCCTCTGTAGGTTTACACGAGCAATCAATCCCAGCTGTGAAAGTTTCCCCTGCTCACGCGCCCAGGCTCGAAACACCTCGGAAAGCCCCCCCAAAATGCTCCAAACAAACAAACAAAAAAACACCGCTCGTGTTTAACTACAAATCTCAGCTCCGACATTCAGCCGCTCAGGAGCCAGAAGTTCACGCCCGGTCGGCTCTCTGCTTTCCCCCGTTGTCCTGGTGCCTCGTCCCCGCTGGCGGATCCGACCACACTCCCAGCCTATCCCGGCCCGCCCACTCCCGTCTGAGAAACTGGAACGAGCCTCGCGAGCGCCCCGTGGATCAGCCCGCCCCACCGCCCCACCGCCCCCCTCCCCCGCCCCCCTCCTCTCGCGCGTCACAGCAAACCACCACCAGACCTCAATCCTCCACCGGCCGGTAACGTGTTGATTCTATTATTGTTTTCCCCCTCTCCATGCGAATAATCCAATCCCTGATCTATATTTTTTATCTAAATGCTAAATAAAATATGATTCTTTTCATGGGATTTAATCTGCAGATGCATTTTTTTTAAATTGAAGCAGTGATTCACCAGTCCACAAACTCACAGCATCATATAAAGACAAGATTCAATCATTTATTGTCAAATATACATTAGATACATTGACATTCTTATTATGCTGTCCACTCTGATAGCCCTTTTCATATTGTTTAACTGTTAATGATACACAGTGGACATATGATTTAACTTCATTTCTCCACATGCCACTGCGAAAGACGGCTGTTTTATGAAAGTTGGGGTATACATATATCCATATTAGGCACATATTAGATGACTAGGAAGGCGGCATAGGAAGTGACTTGCTGAGGCAGCATCCCATGACGTTCTCATACGTATTTGTGGTTAATGAGATGATTATGGTTCGGTTAAACATATTAGAAGAAGAAGCTGTATTAATCCCACACAAACATGCACATGGGGAGTTGGCCTTGAACCGGCGCCCGTCTTGTTGGACGGACGTCGACTCTTCCACTGGTCCACCTCTTAACATGCTGTTATTGTTATGCTCTATTATTATTACAACGTGTATTGCTTTAACTTGTTTAACGTCACGCTTTAATTGGGAGAGCAGGAATGTATCATAATATATATTTTTCTGGCAGATCGTGTTTAAAATATACAGCCACGTTTCAGAGTTTTTAGTTTTGTTGCAAAATGGCTCTATCTTGTGGTGAGTTTGACTCATTACATTGATATTGTACATGTGGCAGTTTTTCCTCACTTTCATGCTCCTTCTTGTGGATACTGCAGCAGATTTTTATGACAAGTGTTTTTGCCATTTATTGTATCATTTAAATTGAGTCAGAGACAGTTCACATTGAGGAATAGAATACACAACATTGAGGGGGGGAGTAATATACAAATAACCAATGACACACGTCCGCTTAGATACCATGGAACAAATGTCCCATGTGTTAATAAGATAACACATGACAAGTAGCATGATAGATAAAAAATCATGTCATATGAAAGGTGTAGGGTCAGTACCATCACACAGTTGCAGCTCCAGGTGTGAGGTGATACCGGAGAAACGTTCCTGCAGTGGCAACAGATAACCCAAGGCTTGCCTCTGAGCCACAGGCCCTATGTATCGGTATGGGCGTATGTTGTAGATCTTCACACAGTGCACTGGATTCAACAGAAGAAAGTCACAGTTTGAGGACAGTAATGCCTGGTTATACATGTTATCTTTTTATTTGCACACTTTTTTCCTATAGTAATTTGACCTGCATTTAAGTGGCGATAAGGCGATTATTTGGTCTCTATCTTCTGTTATCTATTGCCTTTTTGGTGCATTGCTGCCACATACCCAGTCTCATTTGATTCCTTTATATTCCTCTGAATGTCAAGTCTGATTCTTGACATGATTAGACTTGATTCAAATGTGGCAAGTACTCAGCAGTCACTGTTCTTCTCCTTCTCCTTCTATTGCATTTTGTTTTGACTTACTAGGAAGACGGGTGTGATTTTCACAATGTAATAGCTATGAAATGACACAACTGGTATTTAGATTGGATCCTATAAGGCTTATTTTATGGCATAGCGAGAATATGCCTGATATTGTATTGCCAGATGAGGATAGTTTGTTTTCCCTGCTTGCTTTTAGAAAGTTTCCACAAGTAATGGGTTGAAAGGACATTTGTGGAGAAAGCTGAACAAACAGTGAAAACAGGAAAAAAAAAGGGAGCTAATGGCTAATAAAAATAAAAATAAAAAAAAGGATTATGCTCATTTGGCAGCAGCAAAAAAGTTAAGTAACTTGGTTAAGTAACCACATTGGCTTTGGGAAACCGATTTTTCAAAGTTATAAATCCCAATAAATGTGCTCAGTACAATTTGTACAAATGTACTGTGCAGTACACACAACAACAAAAAATATGGAGATAACTGACTTGCATTTGCTAATAATTCCAAAAGGGTCAAAAAGAGGGCCAAGACCCCTAAACAGGAACTGTCTTTACATCCCTTGATCATCATTCTGTAGAGGAAAAAACAAGGGAGCTACCAACTCGGAAACAAACAACCCCAAAACTACCTTAGTCCACAACAAGGCCAAAACACCATCATTAAAAGCTGTGAGCCCTTAATGATCAGTGTCTCGGCATTAATGTGGGTATCACGGCGAGGTAATGCGTCTCTGTGATGTCTAATCATGTCTGTGCTTTGCACCGAGATGAAAGGAGATGACAGTACATGTGTTCTTCTGATAATACAGTTCAATTAGGGGCAGAGGCAGAGTCAGGACTAATGATGTTTACTCACCACTCCGGTGCCTTATCAACTCCAGTTGCTCCTGAAATATACCCCCGAGCACATATAGACACACAAACGCACCGTGCATTACCGAGCCATGTCTGGTGGGCTCCTTGGACACAGACACAAACGCTTATGGATTGCTTTGTTCCGTAATGACGGCCCCGTAGGGTCATTATTTGTGAATAGTGTTTGATAGGGGGTCTCACATGCCGCTGGGTCCTAGTGTTAAAGGTAAACGGGAGTTCAGAGGCGTCTCAGCCTTCCTTTTCGAACACCTTGACTAATCCCTCCAAATCGCTTCTTCTTCCTTTCGCACCCGACGCCTCCGCCATAATAACCTGCCGTCACCTTTGACCTCGCCGCGGCCCCATACAGTACGGATTACAGGAATTACATTTCAGAGGGTAAGAGTACGTCGTTAAAGGGGTTTAGGATAAAACTGGCCCTTTTGATATTCTCCGTTGCACCAGATACTTTAGCAGGAATTTTCCTACGAGATGTCCCTGGCATATTTTAGTAATGATATATAGGAGGGATGAAAATGGCAATGTTTGATCGAAATAACCCAGTATTTGAGAACGGGCATGTAATTGGGTGGATATCCATGTTGCCTATAAGATACATTTTTAACGACTTTTTTTTAATTTCCGGACTTTTTTGTCCAGCACCACCAGAGGCTCACACTTTCCACTTATCTAGTGAAATAGCAACATCTGCTACATGCTACAAATAAAACATCCCCTTAGGGAGATCAATAACATCTTACATGTTTCACGATTCAAAATCATAACCTCCTGTTTTTAAATCCCTGAGTGTTATCATCGACATGTTGTCATCCTCACCATCACTGAGGAATTTTACTCCATCGTACTGATTTCCTTCCTGGTCTTTCCGATGCACCGGACCTGCCAGAGTCCCTGAGAACGGAGCGTTGACGGTGCCATAGTCATCACACACCAGGTCCACTGCTTTGTGGAGGCCATCACCTCTAGTGGAGAGATGGGAGATATTAATACAGAGCGGTCTAAAAAGGCACATTTCAATCAGGTATTTTTGTCACAGGAAGAAGCACCTTTTGGACTTGAAAGCTCCACAGCCGTGCGCGTCACACCCTCTCACTCTGTTGTGGTGACCAGAACAAAAGACACTCCACGCTCCAACTACAGAGACGGGTAGAAAATAATGATGTTACGCTTTTAACACTGGAGGCTGCTGCGTTGCATTCAAATACAGCCCCACGATAGAAATAACACATTATCATGACTCAAACCAGGGAGAATAGTTCACAAGCCTTTTAATTCCCTCTGACTAAGTACAGCAAGTATTTATGTGAGTCTTCACATTTGCATAACTGTGTCACTATACCTGGCATACAACACTGCCGCGTCTTGGTCCCAGAACACTTGTCCTTTGAGTATTGGCCTGGGCAAACGTATTGTGCCGGTTGGCAGATGCCTCCCAGTCTGATGCAGCTCATGTCCCTTCGTGATCCCATTGAAATTCTCTCACTTCCTGTCTTTTTGACCTTCTTCGTCTGAGTCACAGACTTAGATCTCGCCTCATGTGCTGTTGTGTTACTCCTTTTCAGCTTGATGTTGCCGTGGGCATGTTTGTCATTGCTTTGAGATTCCTTATCGTTCCTCTTTTCAAGTTCTGAAGCGCAACTTAACAGAGCATCTTAAGGAGAGATGAAAGACTCGGAGATTTAGTGTCACGAGAGCACAACTTTCTAGGTTTAGATTTGGTTCAAATCATGTGGGAATAATAATTGGGATTGAATCCACCCATGTTCTTACCAAATACACATTATATGACAGACTAACAATCACAATATGGCTAAATGCAATATATAATTGAATGTTATTTATCAGAAGAAAAAACATCAGTGGAGCGAGTGTGGTGATACTTGTCCATATAGGCAGACACAGTCTTTCACAGTGTGTTTCATTCTGACAGCATATTAATGATGCTGCCCAGACAGTCTTTGATCTTCATTGACTCCATTAACCTCAGAGGCACAGAATATTTCAATCATGCTGTCCTGGCACAGGAACACACAGTGGGCCCGGTGATTGAAGGGAGCTGCTTCTCACTGGAGAGCCCTAATGACAG
Organism: Colistium nudipinnis; assembly: GCA_016785305.1. Classification (NCBI taxonomy): domain Eukaryota; kingdom Metazoa; phylum Chordata; class Actinopteri; order Pleuronectiformes; family Rhombosoleidae; genus Colistium; species Colistium nudipinnis. Next base: position 119,890 of record JAFBJU010015274.1, read on the forward strand.
CAGAGTATCATAGATGGCTGAGGCACAGAAAAGCAATTCGCTTCAGCATGCAAGTTCACATTTTTGAGACCAAAATGTATATGACCTTGTTGTCTGGGACAAATGAACTTGGAATAAGACGAGTGGGGGCTAGATCATTTATGGCTGCTTGGGATGGGTTGGGCTGTTTTTTTTTTGCTTTTGTTTTGATTAATTTGCATTTGATTGATTGAAATCAGAGGAGTTTTTTTTAAACCCTCAGACCAAACCTCTCCCTCTGTCTCTCGCCAGTTTGCCTTATTTATAACCTTGCCCCGACCACCACATCTGATATTGTGTGCATAGTTATACGTCATGTGTTTGCTAAGTCTATTCCTGAACAATTAATTAGTGTGCTCACTGTGGCACACCGCAGCACTAATGTTTTTTTTGTTTGTTTTTGTGGGTTTTTTTTTTTTTTTTACATCGAGACAGCCCAAAACTCTCCACATATTTGCTGCATTGCATAAAACATGCAATTCACTAAATACAATTTTGTATTGATGTGCTGATGTTAAGGTGGCTGGAATACCAGTTATCCTGAAGAGAGTAAGGGACAGATAAAACAATCAGGTCGACATGTGTCAACACATGGCACACCGTATTACTATAGCCAGCGATGAACGTAACTGGTACGCAGCTACGCATGCGCTGCAAAAAACTGGGATACGTAACGTCACTTGACTCACTAAGCACCTTGGCGATACCTGAAGTATGGTGTATCCCGCTGTAGTGGAGGAGGACTTCCTGCTCGCTGTGCAGCTGCAGAAACCGCTTCAAATAACGCGTTCGTTTAGTAAAACGTACGAGATGTATCCCTACCATGTGCGTTGACATTTTCACAACAAAGTCACGTAAAGTGTTTTTTATTCGAAGTTTTATTTTGAAACACGTAGCAGAAATGAGCTGTTTTGCGAAAAGCTCGAAAGCGGAAGTTTTACCTAACATTTCTAGCACATTTCTCAGCGAAACGGTCTTAAATAACTCGTTCGTTTAGTAATCCTTACGGGATTCATCCATAACAAGGGCGTGTGAATTGTCACAATATAGTCACGTCAGGTTTTTTATTTATTTATTTATTTGAAGTTTTATTTTGGTACACGTAACGGAAATGAGCTGCTTTGTGATCAGCTCGAAAGCGAACGTTTTACCAAATCTCTTCCGCAGAAAAAGGATCCTTTTCTCAGTGAAAAATAGTCGTCAATTTTCACACAAAAGACACAACGTACTTTGAGCTTGCGTGTGTCATCACAAAAAAAAAAGTTTTATTGACCTTACAGTAATATATAACAGTTATCGCACTCACTTGAATGCACTTATTTTTATTCTCCATCCTACACACGCCTCACTACGTGGCAGTAATGTTTAGATGTTTGGGCATTCACTGTCCTACTTACAGGAAAGCAGCACAGCTGCGATGAGACAAACCCTCAACAGCATTGCCATTGTCGGACGATGGGGTCTGAAATCAAAACATCTGTGCAATAAGGCAAAAAAAAAAACAGAACAATTTTTAACCCTGTCTCGTCAGTTAAGTTCTTCATATGTGCCATTGTCATATAGTGCAGCCCTCTAATATATAACAAAATGGTACTTTACTTACCAGTCTAATGGAGAAGTTGCAGTGGGTAGAAACACAAAGCAGGGACTGTTGGAAAATCCAGCCTGCTGTGGAAGCTGCAGTCCCAGACCGCAGGACGTTCCCCCCTCTGTCAATATTAATATTGGCTTTTAGAAAACACACCCATTTACTTGCTGGAGAAGGCCCACTTATATTGACTTTTTGTTGCTGTACTGAAAGTTACGCAGGACTACCTATTTCCCTCTGAGAAAAGGCAGCAGGTAGCAGGGCCTGAACAAATTGCCTTCAAATTCCATTTGCCATTAGACATTACCACCTGACCAACACTGTTGACACACTTCATTCAAATAATTTTCCTTCGTTTTTATTTTCTGAAGCAAAAAACTTTTGAGCGTGCCTGAAAAGTTAAATTCATAATTAGTTACTAACTTGCTTTTCTTCAGGAAAACCTAAGAATCACTTATGCATCAACTTTTTGTACTAATGAACAGGTCAGTGTCAACCCAGAGGAATTGCCATGTGATGTTTATATGATGTTTTATTATATTATATTAGCATATAGCATATTCAACTTTCAGTTGTGTGCCGGCGTGAATTATAGCTAAATAATTATAGTAAGTGCACTTTCTCTGTGTCAAGGTAGTGTGAGAAATGTTTGATACTTTTTACCCAAGGGTGTTGCAACTATGCAGCAACATGCAGTAAATACAAGAACGTCAGTTATGCTCCAGCATATAAACCCATTCGGCATAGGCTTGTCACATCAAGTGCGGTGTGCCCTCATGCTTTCATAACCGACTTCCCCCCCTTAATGTGCCAAAGAAAATCATTATTCTCCATGCACGAGCCTCTGCAGTCACATCTATTATGAAACAATTACGTTTCATGCCTCACAATGGAAGTTGAATGTTCTATTTTCCATCTGGGTTTGGGGTTATGGTGGCCTCAAACCAGCCTCCCACTGGTTGAGAGTCGGTCGCCTGCACTGCTAGTCCACCCCCTCACCTAGAGACTGTAAGCACAGAGTATTTAGGAGTCTTTTTTGGACAGAATGCACACGATGAAAGCCAAACATTGAACGTCAGAGTGTAGCGTAAGCAGTGGTGTTATATTTGTGTCTATGTGTCTTCAGCGATGCCGCCGGAAGTTAGTTATTATGGTAAAAGATGTGCAACTCAAACAGTCCAGTTATGAACTTTTTTTTTATGAAGTTTCACTTAATTTAATTATCCATGTGTATCTTGCTCTAATGATTTGTGCTGCAGAGGAAGTCACTGCTGAATTTGAATGCTTTTATTATCACCCTGAGCTCGGTTATTCTATCTGAATTACAACATGGTGACAGCTTTGATAACCAAATATCTAGGCAGAGGATTATACTGGTGGGCCATATGGTTTGGAAATTTAAAAGGAGAGGGAATAAGGAAGCAGGTGAAACTGCTGAAGGAGAGACCGAAAGAGAGAGACAAAGTAATGGTGCTCAAGTGTTAGTGAGAAACGAGGCAGAAACTATTTTGTGAAATTGAACAAAAGGGTAAAAAACAAAGATTTAACAAGAAGGATATATACAAACCAGACAAAAAAAGATGAGAGAGGCAATAGAAGGTTTCATTCAGCATAACTGCAGTGGCAGAAGAAGCATAAGAATAAACATGGCAACTTGAATAAAACAACATGCCACATTCTTCAAACTCCTGGAAGGATAGGACTTTTTCTCTGCAGCCTTCCCTGTCAGCTACGTCTGGCATTTCAAGGGGAAGGAGATGAGATGCCACAAGTGTTTCCTAGCAACAGTTTGCTGCAAAAGCACTCCCCTCCTCACCCCCCCCCCCCCCCCACCCCCCCCCCCTCCTGAAACTCCCTCCTTCCCTGCGATACCAGTTGCAGCAATGCACCACTTGCTTCAGACCTGAAATACATTCTAATTCTCCCGACTCGCCTCCTTTCCCTCTCCCTTCAGCAAACTGTCAGACCTGCATCTCTGATGACATTCAGGCCCCTGGCATCTGTGGAGGAGGGGAAAAAAAGCACAGAGTGAGAGGCTATTCCCCGTGAACGTCAAAAACCATTGCACCTGGGAACACTTGGCGTGCAGAGTATCACATTGAAATAACCCTGCCGTATTCCAGCCCTTTACAAGACGAGCAGCCCGGGCATGAGCCTGACTCACACACTCTTTTCATTTCCATTTTTCTTTCAGCTCCTCTTGATGCCACTCGGGTAAAAAGAACACCTCACAAAAACGGGGCCTGTGAAAAAGGGTGTGCGGCTTGTTGATGTGGATCGGCACTGATTTAAATCCGCTTTCTCAACACAGAGGTGGAGTCAAAGCCATTTGTCTCTGCTGATTTGTAAACATACTCACGGAGTATGGATAAGGGTGTTAAGCTTGCCTGAGCAGACTCTGCTGGAGGGCATAGAATTAACTCTGCAGTACCGGTGGCAGCCGCCAGGGGTCACCAAAGTCTAAACGATGCGCTCCACTAAAAGCCTTTCAATGTCGACCAAGAGAGGGCTTTCAGAGAGGCGTTGGTGGATGGACTGAAGTCTGGTCACAGTCCTCCGTCTCTCTCCAGGTCTTCAGGGAACAAAACAACATTTAGCCCGAACATATATATACAAATGTCGATCCATGTCCACCATCCCTCTTGCGAATTCCCATGAACATGCAGCACAAGTTAAAAGCACAACCCGAGAGCGGCGGAGGGGCCTCAAAGCAGAAGACTGAGTGTGACCAGAATCTTAAGGCCTATCAACCTCAAAGGTATGGGCTGGGATGAAAAGAAAGAAAAAAAAACATGCTGCAGTGTTAGTCCAGGGCATTTTTCTACAAAGAAAGAGATTTAATCCACACACTTGTGTCCAGATGCAGAGGGATTTGAAAGCATAGAGGCAGGAGTCTCGTATTTGTCTCCGTGTCCTATAATGATTTTCTTTGTGGCCATAAAAGGATGCATTAGGAAGAGCTTTAGCAGAAAGGCAACTGCTGCTGCTTCCGTTCCAACACATAACTCATTTAGACCCTTCAACTTAGAATAGTTCCATCATGTTGCTTCCCAACCTTTGTTCTCAGGTATTTAATGGATACAGGGGTGAAGGACACAGTGTATCAAAGTCACGTGAGAGAAAGTAAAACTAGTTCTTCGGGCCTGAGAGAAGGGGAGTTTAAACTTGAAGGACCAAAGCCATTGAACTGTGCAGGAGTGGACTTACCCGACAGCAGCGAACGTAATAGGTCAAAGCGGTGAAAGTCTGGGCCAATCATGTGCGGATCAAAGCGTGCTTCATAATTGATGGATCAGTGTGGCAGAGAATAAGAGCACAGCAGGGGAGGTGGCTAACTCACATCCCTCTGCTTTGATGAAGAAGGCGGCAGCGTTCACGTGGCAGAAGAAGAGGTTCAGCCGAGGAATAAATTAATTAAAACGCCAGCGTTACGGCGGCAGAAGAACATGGCAGTCGGCCATGTCATCCTGGCTAGTACCTAACCCCTGGTGGGTGAAGAGAGATAGAAAGGTGGTCGTATGAATGTGTACGTTTTCATACCCAGGAAAAAAAAGTAAGGGGGGAACGAGATATTCCGTTCAACGCGAACCGCATACCAGGTGCTAAATGTGATTAACACAAACTCAGCAGCAGCTGGATCGATGACCCTGTGCTGTGAGGTTGCATCGATGAGCGAACAACGATATTGCCATTGTCGCATGTCAAATACTGTTGCAAGCCCACATTGGAGAAGAAGACCTCCGCCAATGCGGACGATCCGCGCAACGTCTCATTTAAAATCTGTTCATTAAGAACTGCCTAATTAAGCCCACATTATCTATAATTACCATGTTTAAAAAAAAAAAGAAAATCAAGCTTCCCCGATAAAATTCCTTCAATGCTGCTTCAATGCATAATTAGCCTTGGTAAACACCTACCACACACATAATTAGGCAAACATTGATACTAATACACCTGTCTACGAGGTGGATAAAAAAGTTTGCTTTTGTTGACAATGATTTATTAACTTGAAATCCTGCTGAGATAATAACCATAATACAGAGAAATACAGAAATACAGAGTTTCCCTGACATGGATGTGTGAAATATAAAGGTGTAGGACAGAATATTGGAAGGAAAGCAACAGCTTTATTTTGAAAGGGCCTTTTTTTGTGGTTTATTTCGCCACAGTAGACAGCTACTGCAAAATGCTCAAAATATCCCTTCTGAAGCCACTGCTGCAGTGACTCAAAGTTGAAAACCTCCCTCGGGAGGCCCTGTTGCTTTCTGCTCTAGCTGCCGACTGTGACATTCCGGTTTGTTATGAAACACAAACTCTAATCCTGACATGCAAAATTGAAAAGCTGTCGTTCCAGCAGCTGTTAGAACAAACAGAAAAAAGAGAAAAGAAAAAATGACAGAAGTGGCAGAGACAGAAGCAGGATTTAGGATTGTGCTGGATCAGTGACTAATATACTGGAAATGAGAAGATTCACACATTTATTTAACTGTTAAACGTGACGCCGGCTGTAAAACTATAACAATATGAATCATCTCTAAATATAATTTAGCTTTGCAGATAGAATGAGTCGGAACAACAGTGCTTTGTTTTGACCTTTGGAACAGCGTGATGACGTTTATGTGGCTTATTGATGTATTTAGAGGATAGTGGAGCTCTAAGGTGCAAAGGTATACACTTAAATGTTTCAGTCTGTGACTATGGATGGGTGGGACGAGTATTTCATTGCCTGAGTTGGTCTTTTCATTGGATTAGATTGAAGTAACTCATTTATCCTTATCCTTTAGCCATCTTTTTAGCTGACAATGTGTAGTCAATTATGTTTACTCATTAAATTAAGTTGATATTGAAATAGTTGATTGAAGCTATGCATTCATTTATTTTGGTTCAGACTGGCTCAATATAGACAGGGGGTGAAATCTCGTCTTTCCATTGCAGTAGGTATTATGCAGTTTATGGTTTTCCAGTAGATGGCAGTAATAATACACCAGAGGAGGTCACTGAGGCAGGCAAGAGGCACGTTGCAGCAGCAGGAATCCCATAGGTTAATTACATAGCCCCCTCATGCGAGGGAACGTGATCTTTCAAACAGTATCTAACTGGAGAGAGAGATCAGGAGAGACTGATAAAAAAAAGAAAAGAAATGTGTGTTAGGGAGAGATGACAGGCATAGAAAAAAAGTTGAATATTTTATTTAGCTTGCTCATAATTGTGTCGCTGTGTTGGCCTGCTAATAAACTGCGCACAGCTTCCCAGTTTGCCAACCTTTTTTGGGTGGCTCGTTCTCTATCCCTTTCCAGACAATGGCAAACAAGACCTGGCAAGGCTTGGGTGCCAATTTTACCAAACCCCACTGACCTGTCCTGGCAGGCAGAAAGAAAAACAAAAACCTGTTTTTTTTTTCTCTCATCCCACTAAAAATGTACCATATATATCTCTATATATATATATATAGAGATATATATATATATTTATAGATGTCAGGTTACAGAGACCTTCCGTGTGAAGCACCGAGGGAGGTTGCGGATTCTGTTCCTCTCTGAAGAGGACAACAGCAGTGAGGGTGTGTGATCTTAAGTAAAAAAAAAAAACGACCTTAAAAGACCAATGGTAACTAACTAACTAAAATAGGAGTGTGATTTTTCTCTCCAGTCACTTGCACTGAATACATTTCATGAAGGATTGGCTTGATCATAGGAGGCTGGAAGCATCTGGGTGAGTGGGAGGAATGGTAGCCCTAAGGTTACTTGATTAGATGAAACTTACTTAGCATAACTGCCACTGACTCCTATTGTCTATGGGACCAGTACTTTATGAGTTCAAGCTCTCCTCCGTGGGTTTGGCAGTTTGGGTTAATAAATGCAGTCTGTCCCTGCAGTGACTGTCTCATTACAACACTTTTTCAGGTCACAGTTCACATATTATAACTTAGTCCTCTGCGCTGTCTGCTCTCTCCTCACTGTTAAGTAATCCAATCATGCTTTGTGTGAAGTTGCCACTTGTCGCATCATAAATGGGAGATGACAGCTATCACATAGCTTGTCACATTAAGTGCAGCTGAAAGATTAGTTGGAGGGTGCGGGTACCATTTTAGTTCAGTTTCATTTTTATAATGATTCGTCAAGCCCCCTTACCATTTTTATTCTCAACCTACCACCCCTTTCACCACACAATCCTAAGAGTGAAAAATTATTTCACACTAACACGGTGACTTCCTGTAGTCAGTAGTATGTCTGCCTACAGTTACATATTTACTGCATATCCTGCCATTTGTAGTACTGACAATAATAACACCACAAGAATATAAGAAGATGACATTTTTTGTCAAGCTGTTTTCCAAGATTATATGCAATGTGAAATATGTCGTGTGCTGTATGGTGTGCATGTTTATGTGTCTGTGTAAACATCTTCAGTTAAGTTGACAATGCAAAATGAGGTGAAGAGAGAGAGAGATACAGTAAGTGCTAATAGGCCCATAGTCTATAACCAGGGTGTAGGAGCATGAACATTGCTAACAGTGAGACATTAGTGTCACCACAGTGAGGCATAAATAGTAGAAAGAATGCGCAGGGGTACCTTTTTCCCCCATTTAGCCCAGAAAGCAGTGACAAACTCAGTAAAGAAGCCCTGTGTGTGTGAGAGTAAATCCCATTTACTGCTGCACTCTCATGGTGGCAATGTTCTTTTCCCATGGCCGTGTATGAAAAAGGCACTTTGTCACGGGAATCATCAGAGGTTTGAATATTTTTCTAGGATGGCAGTGTTAGAAAATCCACCATATGATGATACACTCCACCTCAAAGGCAGATATTACACGGTGTGATACAGGAACACAAAATGCTATTAGAAATCTGCATTTAAGTTTTACTCGTGGGACAGTTAAAGGACAAACGACAATCTAAACCTCTATATATATATATATATATACCAAAAGCATCATTCATTCATAATTTAAGTGTTTAAATATTTTCAGTGTCAAAACAAGCATGCGTGAACTTCATTAAAAACACGACCCCATTAGAAAGACCTGAACACAGGGATTATTTCCTGGTGGAGACTCCCCTTGCTCTTACTCTGCTGACACTCGAATGACACGAATTGGCTATTTCCAATGCCCACATCATCCTATGGCCTCAGGTCTGAGCTATTCTTGGGTCAAAGATCAGTTAAGTAACAATAACTTCTGAGCTGTGCGATTTGTTTTTAACGTACAACAATGGCTAACGTCAAATGGCTCATTGAAACCGAACCTATCTTGGGCATTTATCAGACAAACCAAAATCTATGTAATAGAAAGAGTCATTTAACAACCCCAATGACCCGTCTGAAAGAGCAGCCCTTATCTTTCCCTGTTTTCTCTGTAGACTGCTTTGTGATGTTAAAGAAAGCAGATAAAAGCTTCACAGATCCTTCTGCAGCGAAAGTTGACAAAGGAAGAAAAGAAAAAAAAATGTAACAAAGAAGAGGGTCTGAGAGTCCTCACAAAAAAGTCCACAACGAGCCGGACTTTGTAAAGAAATAACAAAACACAGGGGGCAGAAGTTGCTGTACGCTGGGTTGTCCATTTTCCCCTCTGATAGAACTTTCTATTGAACGGACACTGAATAGGGAGTGACAGATATGATAAGAGAAATGTTGTATGATACGATTGGTGCAAAACAAAATGTGGTTAAAACCACTAACCAAGACATTTTGTGTTGTGTGTGTGTGTGCGATAAGGTTTTCAGGCCATGTGTTGTTGTGCGCCAGCAAGTGCTGGGTGAGGGAATGCAAGTGTGAGTGAATTAGGTCATGATGATCTTTACATTATTGTTCTGCTGGTGGTCAGCGTGCTATAAGAAGTGATGTTGGAAAAGGGCGGAGCTTGTTTGACAGCAAATAAATTGGAGTTGGCAACTGGCCAATATAAAAAGAAAAAGTTAGCGGGACCATCTCATGAAACTTCAACTATGTTAACGAGGCATGACAGATGGAAAAGCCTCACTTCATTAATATTACCCTAGCAAGCATCAAATAGACATTATTAATTATTAAAAAGGGCTTGCTAGCACAAGAGAACATTTCATGACCTATCCATACTTATAATTATGTATGATTATTATTTTAAACCAAAATCAGTGTAGGAACACGGGTCCGGGGACTCCCGCTGCACAAATGTGACATCGCACAGTAACGTCAGTAACAGGCAAAAAGTAACTGAAATAGTAAAAAATGATAAAACCAGATGAAAGCAAAATTATCCTAAAATCAGCTTATCTATCAATGTTATTAGATTTATTGTAAGCGGCACATCGGGCAAATCACAAATGCTAAATACATGTTGAGAAAGGCTTTAAGGCTGTAAGCATGAAAAGGATTAGGCTTGTGAGGAAAAAATGTATGAGAGAATGAAATGATACTAAGATATTGAAAGGATGGATTTCAGGCACCATAAGACATTAAATCCTTCACAGGCATGCCACGGAGGGGACGGCGAAGTTGAAAATACGACACCCACACACTCGTTCTGACACGCACGTGTACGGCGCAATCACTCGCCGGTAACGCTTTATCGTGCATTTCCGCTCTTTCGCACAAACACCGGATCAAACGCACAATCAGAACACACACACAAACAGACACACACAGAGGCATCCTATCTCTGGTGTTCACCTTGACTTAGCACAGGCCTGCCTTCGTAAATCCCTTCTTATCTCGGGTCTCAAACGCACCAGGATATATGGCCGTGGAATCTGACGGAAATTTGTAACATCTATCAGTGGCAGTGATAGGCACATGCATCGTGCCGCGCACACACACTTACACAGATATGCTAAGACAAAGGCCAGAAGAGAGTGGCCGGAAAGAGTAGTGAAAGTGTCAAGGAATATATTGTTTTGCTGTGGTTCCTCATAAGAGAAATGCTCACATTGGTGGAATCAGAGAGGAGAGTAGAACAATATGGTCATTTATGTTGGTGGACTCGTTGGTTGGGAGGAGTTCAAGTTCCGTTCAATTGAAATGGTAATTGCATACTCACCGTTGAGTATGTCAGTGTTTCGGTTTCCACTGCTCCCAGCTGGCCAGTAAAGACGCGATCGCAGATTGAAGTGAACCAGCGTACGCTTTGGAAGAATTCCCCATGGCCGGCTGCTCAATGCGAGCCTCAGGTTGTAAACACAAGCAGCACTGTGCGGTTACAGTATAAATCTGTTTGATGTTACTGTATCACCTGCTGTCCCTCGTAATTTATGTGATACACTCTTGGTGTGTGCATCGCTATGGGCTATTTTCTTAGAGAATCGTCTTGGGTAATACCCTGAGGAATAAATGTGTGACATATTTGCATCCTCATACCAGACAACACATATTCTGCATATGTGGGAATCTAACCCAGAAATGTCAGAACCTTTCCACACTCATAGCTACACATTCCTGTCAGTCAAACTTAAAGAAGCATCTGCCTCTAACCTAAGGCCTCTATATATAATTAAAATAGAGAAGATAGGATGAAGAGATGGGTGTGTGAGTGGAACAAGGCTGGGCGGGACACCTGAGAATCCAAATAGGTCAGTTGATTGCTGTTGCAGGTCTTCCAGTACCACTGTCTGGGGAGGAATGGTTGAGAATGGTTGAGAGCGGTGAGAAGGACTGGAGATTTAGCAGAGAGGGCAAAAGGGGGACTGGAGTTGTTGAAAAAAGTGAACGAAAGTGTGGTGAAGGAAGACTGAAAGAAAGAGGGTGAGAGCTGTACGCACAGAGGACGTGCAAGGGGAGGCGTTTCAGAGCACCAGGCCACCGAGGGATAAGAGGAGAGGGAACATAGGGAGAACAGGAGCGGAACTCCGAGGCTGAAGCCCTGGCATCCAGAGGGACGACCCACCTGCAAAGTAAAGCCGTGTGGCATTGACACTGCCCCTGGCGTGATTAATAGAGCTGTCAGTTATGACAAATGTGGCACTGTATACATGGCCTACTTCAAGATAACTAAAACGTAGCATTCATCTTTCTCTCCCTGATCCCCTTATATTCTATGTGTACCCCCATTGAAGAAAAGGACCAGCTACTTCAACTATTATGGTGCTAATATCTTTTGTGTTATCATTTTTTCTCTCCTTCCAACATCCAGTGTTAATAAACGGGTTCATTTTAAGTAATGTGCAACATGTAAGCACAACAGTGAAATAATAAAAGTGAAGACAAGTTTCCATTTTAGATTATAGTTGCACTATGCATTATTTAACGCTCTGTCTCACCCAATATGGACTACAAGCTTTGAATGCAAATAAAGCATAATTTTCTTTGTATTTTTACACAGACATCTACAGAAGCTAAAAACATTTCTATTAAAGTCACCCTAAAACTTCACTAAAAGTTTATTTTACTGAGGTCTAAGTGTTAGGCGCTGCTATATAATCCATTATGAGTAGAAGCAAACAAATGTAGTCTATTGACACCATGGAGGTTCCATATTGCTCCTCAATCTCCATATAACGCTGCATCTTTTGGTGATTTATTTTTTCCCCCTGGGCCTCTGTGCACGGCTGCACCATCCTGATACCTCCTGCATGTGTCTTCTGTGCATTGCTTATACCGGTGGCTCGCTCTTGGCCTACGGATATGGTGATGCCCTCAAGTCAGGGGGGGGAATCGATTTAAATATCATTCTGTGTAAAGGCTCAGTTCTGGTGCTGAGTTTTAAAACTGGAACTGCGTGAGACTAGAACTTATGTTGTGTCCCAAGATGTGGCTGTTCTGCATTTATACCTACTTTTAAAAACTCCCTCAGTGGAATAATTATGTGCTCAACCTCCCTCAGGGTCTGTCAGCCTGCATGGAACGAAAGCTTCTGAGCAAGCAAACAAAGACTTTATCTGAAATTATAGGATGCAAGTACACCGTGAGGTTCAAGTATAAATATTGAACCTGTATTTGCACTGTAGTTTAGAGAAATACATGTAATTCCGTTTGAAGTTCTAGAGTATGACCATGTGTGAGTCAGCTGGAAAAGAACAAGCTGCTTGATAGATAGTGTGTGTGTGGTGTGTAGGGTGACAGAAATAAAAAAAAGTGCCGTAATCAGCCGTTTAGTTGCTATCCGTCTCTCCAGGGGGTTGCAGCATCAAAGGTTTGCTGTATGCAAATTGTTGTTTTTAACCTGAATTATTCTGCGCAGCAGGAAGCACAGCGCTTTTTTATTTCTGTGACCTCCCGATCCTGAGATGCTCGATGGAAAAATAATTTGACCGTGAAAACCTTGTCATCAAATAAAAAGGGTACAATTTGCTGCCACACTAAAGCCTCATTGTGAGAGCCAGCCTTGCTCATGTTGACTGAAATACCAATAGTTATTGGGTTTTCTTCATTGACAGAGTTTCCAGCTTGCAGTATGTGCCATACTTCCCGAAAAACAGAGTACACTCTTTTATTTAGTTCACTGCGGTGCATCTGAAGTAATAATATATATATATATAATATTACTTGTATGGTTTAAGCAGCAGGTGGAACTTGTATAAAGGCAAAACAAAGAAAAAGTGATGTTACTGTGCGTGGGTGTGTGTTTATGTGGGTGCGTTCCCGAGTGTGCCTTAATGCCTGCACACACTCTAACACGTTCCTCCTGTCAGTCAGTTTGTCTCCTTGTATTGGTTCATGTGTGAATGTCACTTGTGTATAGTCCCTTGTGATCCTTGAGCCTGTGTGAGTGTTTGTGTGAGTGTGTGTGTGTGTGTGTGTGTGTGTGTGTGTGTGTGTGAGGGTCTAGTGGAGGTGTTTTTACAGCGATGGAACGAGAGTGACAGCTCACGTCCCCCCCCCCTTGCACCAGAAAGTGAGGCAGATCAGAGGTAAAAAAAATAAAATAGAAATCAGAGACATGGATGATGGTTTCTTTGGATTGCTCACTGAAGGCTGACTTAAACATGACAAGTGCATTCACACGTCCAGAAAGGCAAAAAAACAGCAAAAAATGCGGCACACCCCCATATACAGGCGTAAATGGAAGAATACCCGGGTAGACTGGCTGATATGGTTGGTCAGAGGCTTTTTTTATTTCCTGCATTTATTAACTGTGAACATAAACTGAGTTTACAAACATGCTCATAAACTCAAGCTCAGCCTGGGTGTCGAGTGCCAGAGTCCTTTTTTTTTTTTTTTTCCCACAAATGGTAACAAGTGGTTACTGCGTATATTTTAAAAGCTCCAAGGGTGCGATTCACTGACTGTAAATGGCCCACATTCACACACCAAATCACACACTTGAACACGCGCGCACACATTGATTGATTTGACAGTGGACATTGGGGGATGTCATGTCATCATGGTTTTCATCACTTGCTGAGGGGGCTGAACAAAATGGATCATACTTGCCCCACATCAGCAGACTCTTGGTTTACACATTTCTTTTCTCAACAACCCCTCCATTTTTGATTTATCCTTCTCCCGATGTTCTTTTTGCTTTGCATTTTCTCCGCCCTTAATACTCATGGCCCATGTCTCTGTTATTTTCCCTCTCCTCTCCTTTCAGCTAACACCCCCCCACCCCCCGTTCCATTCTCCCTCCCTCATGGTTTCTCTTTTCATCTTTACCCCGTAATCCCTCATTTATAAATCTGCTCGACAGCTCCCATTTAATCTTATGTGTGCTGTAATCCCGTATTTATCGTCCGCGGTGTCTGTCGGTACAGTACTTGGCTTTGACCTTTTCGTGATGGAGACGTGCGTCGGGGCTCTACTTTTGAGGAAACGTGTGGCCAAATGCCAGTGAAACCTAATGTTTTCCCCGCAGGTGTGATGATATACTGTGGGCCGTGTTACAGTGACGGCACTTCTGTATCAGGAAGCCTGGATTCGTGAGGAATATACTGTGCTGTGTTGAGCTGGGTTTCTGTATATATCTGTATATATCACCACATTGACTGCAGTGCCTACCTTTTAACCCTGTTGCACTCCTTAAGAGCCCATAAACGTACAGTCTACAGGGTGTGTGTTTGTGTTTTGAATTTAGAAAGTACAAAGCTGTAAACACGTCCAATGTCCTCAAATTAATCCACAGTCAAAGAGCCAGATTACATAGGGCTCTTCTCTCGAGAAAGAAAAATGTCCCAGACGATGTGACTTGCAGCCTTGTGATGTCCAACAGTTTTTTCCCTTCAGATTTCTTTAACAGATAACGGAATGAGAACTAGTGCACAACTTCTATCTCTGTCTCGCAGTATCTGTTTTCTCACATCATGCCGCCCCACCCCCCTACACTCCGTTACCCCAGCCCTCCCACATCACAGGGAACAATGTCCAGAGCAGACAGGAGAAGCTGTCATAATGCATCTTGAGAGACAGATTATGATGAGCAGTGCTTCTGACATGGTAAATGGGTGAAGCCGAGGCCTGGGGAGAGTCTCTTGCATAGATGCTGAGAAGGGAGGCTGATGGTTCAGCGGCAAATGCCCATACCTAGTCTATACCTATTCCTCCTCGCTTGGTATTCCAGTCATATTATTGCCATATTAATGAAAATGTGATGCTACGGGCCGGTTCTATTGCTATAAATGAAATCTTAATGTTAGAGCAACCCAGCCCTGTGAAATAAATATTCATCCTGTGTTCTGTTGCTGCGATGTGTGCAGTGATTTTGAAAGGAAGGTAAATCAGGATGATGAAGCCAAAGCTCAGTGAGCATAGCCTTCGTGAGTCACCACTATAGCCAGTCTGATTATGTGTGCATTCCTTTTTTCCACATGTGAATTTATTGTTAAAGCACATATAACATATCCTTAACCAGTCATTTTTGGAGCATATCCTGTGCTACACGATACCACATTTATTATTTGTACGACCTTCTCTTAAAAATAAGTTTGCAAAAACTTGCGGAAATGTCAAACTCTAGACACTGTTTGTGTCGAGGGCACAAAGTGACACACCTGCCTCGGCGAACAGTAGCCAAGATAAATATGGCTCCCAATGTTGTCAGAGGCAGTATTCTCTGTCAATTAAATTTTTCAGGCATTTGTTTGCACAGACTTGCTACCAGCTGACAAAATAGAGGCTGGATTCTGGTGCCGTTTTTGGTTCTGCCTGTCTTTTTGTTGACTGAGCTTGGTTGGACTACAATTAACAAAAAATAATGGTTCCTTAAAAGTCAGGAGGTAATGGCTTCCACATTGGAGCTTTTATTTTCTGGTCAATGAAAGATTCAATTGGTGCAAATAATTAAACCAGAATAAAAGATAAAAGATTTGGAAGCACTGATGCTCCATCACACGGCTGGATAAATACTTAAATGCTCCACTGTGGCCCATTCTGGCTAATTCACACATTATTCAACAACTGCGGAAAGTAACTTAAGTGTTAAGTGATAAATGTGATTACACAATAATGTGTCTTGAGGATTTTGGCAAAATTCATGAATTGTAATGGGAATCAAAGAGACTTACCTGCGTTGTCAGCAAAGTTTTTGAAAGCAGCACAGCAGTGAAGTGAAATGAACCTCTGACCATACACGAAGATTAACCAATCTAATTCAATTCAAAGTTTCTATCTGCTAATCTGATCTCCAAAGCGAGTTTGGTGACAGTTTGAGAGTATTCTCTGGTAGATTAAATTCCTCTCTGGCTAAATTCCCTTGCATCCTTTTTGATGTCTGAGAAAAGAATACCGTAATCACCTTCTCAAATATCCCATTCGCTTCCTGGCAGAACTTAGTGCTATTGATCAAAAGCATGTGCAGGGATGCCAGCAGAAGCCTCGTTTTTGAAGATAGATCCTGAAATGAAATGGCCGTTTCAGAGGTGTTTAACTTGAAAAGAAAAATGGCTTTGATTCGGCATGTATATTGTACCCAGGGCACCTGAGGATGTGATACGGGTAAATACTAAGACAGAGCAAGGAGATCTCATAAAGCGCCATCTAATAAATACTGTGAATTCTAATGCCACAAACCCATCATCATTTTTTGTCTGTCTCTAAGCACTGGCACACTAAGACAATCCGCCAAGAGCTAATTCCTGGTAAAATATTCATTTTGGCAGCAATGACCACATTTATTGGGTTTTCTTCATTGACAGAGTTTCCAGCTTGCAGTATGTGCCATACTTCCCGAAAAACAGAGTACACTCTTTTATTTAGTTCACTGCGGTGCATCTCACGCTCGCGTAAATGTTCTTTGTAAAAAAAGAACGTGGATTCCAAGCTCCGAGGCAATTAGCCCACAGTATCCTTCAGGTCCAGTGCAACCTCAGCGAACATCTGAACTCATATCTATCAGAAACCCTTGACGTAATACACTGTGCTCTCTCTATAGCCTCGAGTTAGACCTGACATTGGGCCTCTGAAATGCAACAGCCCGTGGTCACAAAGCTCCCCAGTAATCAGCCAACAAAAGCGCTGAAATTAAGGATCAATGTGAGTTAGTGTTATCGCCCCTTATAGTGCCTGCGGCACATTACACGAGAAGGAAATGTCAGCGAGGTAAAGTGATTCACATTCAGTGTTGGAACATAGCTACGAGCTGTAGAATCTGCAGGGCAGGAGAGGGGATTCGGTGCCACCGCCAAGGTTCAAGCTGTCACCTTAATGACAACTACAGAGAGTTCCGCCACAGACGGCCAATCGGAGTCGTTGTCAGAAGGTGCTGTGATGTCATCGAGTGAGTGAGATCACACAAAATCCTTGTCACGCTTTCACCTGTTGCACATGCTGACCTTGATCTGCCAGACACAATTTATATCCACCAAACGTCCCGGTTGATTATGAGCCGCAGAAGTCATGCTTGAATAGGTTAGGCTGGAAAGAGAATGAATTTTAATACACGGTGACGTTTTACGATGTTATCCCTGTCAGCCAAGACTGTGAAAATGTCCCTCAGCCACGTCCGCCTGGATGCCGAGGTGTTTTCAGGTTAGACAAGATATGTTATCCCTCATCAGTGTTCAAGTTTTTTCTTTAATTTGCTTTTTTTGTGTGGGTGGTTGAAGTAAGTGGTTGTTGTTGCGACAAAGTTTTAACCCAAACCGCCAATCAGATGAAAACACTGAAGTCAGACATGCCAAAAGAATCGTTTTATTTGAAAGATTGTGCGTGTACCAGAGTGACTCACAATCACCCTGCGTTAACAAGTGGCCATCTATCATCATGCAGGCGAGGTTTCTTACTTGATTGAATTGAAGAAAGGAAACTGTATTTTATTCATTTAACACTTATTCCCTCAAACCTAATTTAAACAGCTTTATGTTTTAAAAGGTCATAAAGTAACCAATAATCATTTCCCTAACATGTATGCCACAACATGTGACCACATTCCATATATATCTTCATTACAACAGTGACTATCTTTGCATTGCTCAGCTTTCTCATTTGGCGAGAACAGACTCTCTTCCTTAATCACTACCCACCTGCTTGACTAATTACCAGCCCACCGCGAATCAACTGAGCGTGCATGGAAGACAAAGAGGCGAGAGGGTTAGGATTCTATAACATGTCCCACATGCAAATAAACAAACATTAGTTGGAACAATTATTTTAAGCTTTTGTCAAATAATAAAAAACACAAACATATTACACTGACACTTTTTTCTGGCCAGCAAGAGGTTGCCTGAAAATCCGCAACGTCTCATGTGTCACTACAACCCACCCGAGCATCGTCCCTGTTGGAACACACACACGGAGGTGGCGCAAAAGTATTTATGAGTTATTTGCAGGGATTTATTGAAAAAGTATTGCGTGGCCCACGAATCCCCACTCATATTCATATTTGGCCGACTCACTAGTGAAGTTGAATAGCCCTGACATAGACCATACACACTTGGGGCCATTGTGCTTGTGTAAAATGGAACTATGTCTGTCTCTGGCATGTGTGCCGCGAGCCAGAGAAGAAGGGAATCGATTGTGACAAACCTTCTCCTTCCCCAACGGTGATAAAGTTGGGTTGGTATCTGTGTCCTCCTGGTAGAAGACATACATTACACGTGATTTGAATCGGACAAGTGTGACTGAAGAAAGGCCAGAACACATGGAGCGTGTGGGCAGACGATCGATCCGTGCCAACATGCTAATGTGAAAGGTGATTTAAGAGCCACCCACTAACGGGGCCACTGACCTTGAAACCAAGGGTGTGTCCTTCAACTCACAATCAAACCACAGCTGTTGCCTGCGGAGCCAGAAATGGGTCAGAAGTTCTCAGTCACTGTCTTAAGCACAGTTTGGAATATTGTTGTGCAGTCCAAAACCATTTGGAAAGTTTTTCAAAATAACCTGCAGAAGTAATGACGTACGAATATGAAGACTGCAGATCATTTACCAAATGGGAGTGAGATGTAAATCTTACAGCTCACAAATGGCTTCAAAAGGAAAAAAAAAAAAACGAGAACGAAAGCAGCTTCCATAAACAGCTGAGTAATACATTTGGTTCTCTGGAGATTATTTACAATAGCAAGATGATGAATGTGGAATTGAGGTATTTTAAAGTGCCCATCTTTCACGGTAATGAAAGAACATTTTACCCAGTGTAACAACGTGGCTCATTGTTGTTTCCAATAGTTTTTGAACAACACCGGAGCTCCTCAGCATAGACAATGTTCAGTCTTTCGTTACAGAAACAAGAGGATCATTCATTGCATTAGTACATCGAAAGTTATGCACATTTTCGTTCGGAATACCCTAAATATTGCAAAAATATGTTTGAGTTTTTGGCTTTACATCCTATGTATTTCTGAATATAGTGCACTGATAAACTTACTATATACTAATTACGATAGTAATTAAAGGTCTTAACTATGAATTATTCTGTTTTAATAAAAGCAGATAGAGAAGAGCTGAGGGGAAACTTTTGGATACCAATTTAAGGCATCATTTTTTTAATAAAAAAAAGAGAGCAGTTCCTCCCCTGCATACTTGAAACAAATTTTTTTATATTCTGAAATTAGCCAACCAGGTAAAGTGAGTTTGGCTGCCCGCTGGCCTGTCAGCTCAACAGGAACCCTGCCGCTGACAGCTGTTTTTTAGGACAGTGACATTACCAGGTTGGAGTTGATTCGGATGAATGGACAATTCTTGTGTGAAGTCACATTAACTGCTAAAGCTGTGCGTACGTGACTTGCAATGAATAATTGTGCATAGGCTACACTCTATTTGCTTCCACTGTGCTCTTGACAGTACAAGGGAAGTTCATGAAAACATGGGATATGTTCAAATAATGCCCAGTGGTAATAAAATGCACTTACAGTAAAATATATAAAAGACCGCCGACCTGCCTGTATAACCTCATCCCTGCTGCGGTGATACGGTTGATCGTATTTCAACTCTCATAATTCATGCTTTAAGCGCAACAGTTATATGCATTTTAAATTGCCCAAAAATGTGTATCCAAGCACAGGGCACGTTTGCAGAAGAATTGTGAAAATACTCATGCATTCGGGTTTCACACCTGGCGCAAGACACATTACCGCAGAACATGTGCAGTACAGATGGGAAATAGCAGCCTCTCTATTTATTGTGTTGGGAAAAAGTCACTGTGGAGTGGAAAAAGATTGATTTGGTCCACACATCATTAGACGCTGTCCCAAATAACCTTCACCCCTGGGCCGCTTTTGGTGAAGAACAATGCAGGAGAGAGAAATTGGATTGACTGCGTTGTGTTTGTCAGTGGCGTGTCTCTTAGCACGCCCACCTGTCAGCAGATGGCCTTCTTATCATTTAATGGGAAAGGTTGAGCCATCTGATTACTCTCACTCCTGGTTTACCTCGGATCCATACAAGCGAATGGAGTAAAAGTCTAGGTTATATGGTGGCAGGTGACATTCAGTTTCGTTGCAATATTCATCTCCCGCCCTTGATGCTCCTATATCCTACACTCACAAACAAAAAAAGGTAACTTTAAAGTTTGATATTGTGTATTTCTCTAAAGCCTATCACTTGCTCCATTACCCCTAGAATCCTGGTCATTTATAATCTTCAGTTGCAAAAATATTTCCTGATCCGTTGGGTCATGGAAACATTTTAGAGCAGATTCATTGCATGAGTTGACCTAATTAAATACCCCATTGATCTCTACCTGAACTAGTAAGTCCAAGAAACAATGTCATATCATTAGCATCTTTCCAGCGTACACCGTATTTGAGTGCAGTGCGCTGTGTTTTGTGTTGCTCGCTTACTAGGATTAGACGGAAGCAAAAACTGATAATAATCATCTTTGCATCATAGCAGTGGGTGGTGTAAGTGCTTAATTTCTCTGCTCATTTGTCTCCCTGGGACAAAACGCTGGCACTGAGTTTTGCCGAAGCTCTTACACGTTGCGTAGTAGTTGTGTAAAGACGTGAAGCAAAAAATGTGATAAATTCTCATTAATCCTGACTCGTGTTTGCCCTCTGCATCCTCGGTTCCTCACTTAGCCCTGGACAGAATACCAATCTGGAAAATGCAGTAATGAAATGGCTTCCTTGAAGCTCGTGAAGAATTTCCAGTCACAATAGGTTATGCTGGAACTCAACCAAAAAAGACCATCAATCTGCAGATGGATTCATTTAAGATTTGATAACAATATCATCGCGGCATCAGAATCAGTGCGTTAGTATCATGCAGCCGTCTTTGAATGCGCCTTGAAAGAAAAGGACACAGGAAGTCCGCCTTTGACATGGAAATGAACAGAACCTTTACCTTTGAGATTTGAACCGCACCTGCGAGGCAAAAGATCCCGAGAGATGAGATGAGAGACGAGGGTGGAGGGGGAAGGGAGGCCTTTTGATTGAAGAAAAAAAAAAAAAGGGTTCAATTACCATCAGTGGACGCTTGATGAAGCTTGAGCTTGTGTTTGGCGCTCTGAGAATCCTGATCGTGGTGTTTAGAACGTATTTTCTCTCTGCTGCAGGTGTTTGAGACAAGAGCTGAATCCAAATGTGCATCCTCGGCACCTGGGACAGGGCCCTCGCAGACTTTGGTCATAAAGTATGACACGTATTAAGATTGCACAGCACATGGAATGAGATACATGTATGTATCCGTTATGTATTAAGTTCATACTGATTTTTTAATCTCAATATCTGCAGATTTCAGATAAATGGAGTTGAGTTACATCAGGTACATGAAATGTGTTTTGTTCATGCAGTTGAATATTGGTAATTACAGTGAAGGACTGAGAACAGTGTGTTTTATGCCCACCAGTATGGCAGCTGTCGCCGGCTTTGATGTCAACAGCTGGAACTCAGTAGAGACTCAACAATAAATGTCTTTTTTTTTTAGCACAAGGTTGTGACTGATCAAATAATGCAACGTTGGCTTCTACATTTATTGTGTTTCGCAACTGTTTTTAGAATAGGATTGTTTGTCACCGCCAAAGGGAACGTTAAATTCAACAATTTGCTTTCAAACATCTGTTATATGAGACTTAACTGGCACACTCATGCACTGACAATAAGGAAAGAAAGGGACATATCCATTCAGGAGAGGAACATTAGCGTGCTGGTTGTTGCAGTGAATCCCAGCGCTCACTGATGAATCGCCAGGTGTGCTCCACTTCCAACCAGAGGGTCAGTTTCTCTGAGGCTTAGCCCCCTTCCTCACCACCTCCCTCAAACATCACTCTCTTTTGCTTTGAAATGCCTCCCTACAACTTTAATTTATATGTAAATAGTCATTTCTCGATCCTAAGATAAAGTATGCGTTTTGCAGAAACATAAGACGAGGCAGAGAAATAAACAACTGGAAAAGTAAACTGACCGTGTGAAGCGGAAGCTGTGTTTTTGGTCTGAGCTACCTAAAGGTGCTAAATGAATAAGACCCTGAAAAACAAAGCTGCGTGTGGGGAGGGATCACGGACTCTATTTTTTTTTTTTTTTTTTTATGGCCGGATGTTCTGGCGCAAATGTAGTTGTGGTGCCAAGGACATCAACTGCAATGACAAATGTGTTGCTTTTTTTGTCTAATCTCCTGTGCCCTCCAATCTGAATCCATTTTAATCAGAATTTGGTGGAGAAGACTGAAACCCCAACTCGGTCTGTGCATAGGAATAAGCTAAGCCCTCCTTTTTTTAATCTGTGAATGGGCCCTGATACCCAAAAGCGTTTAAAAGTCCCTCAGTGTTTTCTCTTTGTGTCATCACAATCTCCCTCTCTCGCCACGCGCAAGGGCACACACAAAGACACACTAACAACCACGAAAGGATATCAAGCCACCTTGACACAGTTTTACTCCTCTAAAGAAATTCAGGGGACCAAAGATAAACTACTTAAATATACAAAGGAGGACGGTACATGTCTTTAAATGTGAAACTTTCCAAAAATCTCCTCAATCCACTTGGTCACAACAATTATAATATATATATATATATATATATATATTTATCAGCAAGTATACTGCCCATTCCAGATAACAGAGTGATGTATTCATTATATCAGCATACCCTTGGGTAAGATAATATAGAAATAGAACTGAATGCCTTTCTTTCCCGGTTCATCCCAGTGTGAGCTGTGGGCTTCGGAGACAGCTATCCTAAAATACTGGAGGGAGGACACAGGAGAGAGCACACACACACTCAGGCATGCAAATTCACACATGCACAGGCGCACATTCACACGTGTACACGCACACACACTCCTGGGCTTGGCGTGTGAATAGGCATTCTTGTTTTTTTTTTATCTCTGGTGCACCTCTTCCTTTTTTTTTTTTAGGGGGTGGGGGGGTTGTCTCACAGCGAGCAGCCAAGCCAGGAGACCGGTGTCGGAGCGCTCAGGCGGAACGACCGAAACGGAACGACACGTCCCTGTTTCACGTTGTCACCTGAAACAGGGACACGCCGAGTGACAGCTGGCGGACACACGGCCGTGCGGGCCGGCGTAACCGGTGGCCTGCTGAGACAGGGGGCAGGGTCCGCCCAGACATGCACATATGCAGATCATTTCCAACGCGCTTGGCACTGGGCTCGCACACTATGGTGCATTACAGCACGCTGAGACATATACGATCATGTATGCCGTCAGTCACACGGATATACTGCAGCCAGATACAAGCACACGAGGAGGAGAACGAGCCATCAATGATGCAAGAGGATGCAGTTTGAGCTGCATTTTTGTGAGGTTGAAGTATGGAAGTGACACAGGAAAGGAGGAGAAATGGCGTAATTGTGCCATTTTTACCTAGATCTGATTTTTGTAGGGCTAAAGACGTGAATGTTGGGGGAGCAGCTTCAACAAACTGATCATGTTTCATTGCTTTGGAGAGATTCGTCGCCGTGCTTTATTAAGAGAGCTGAGAAAAGGCGGAGTATAGGGAACTTTGAGGCTGTCAACATAACTCAAATTCCATTCAGATAGCCCACTTTACATGATGCAACACAGCAGTCACTGAAGGAAACAGCGAAAGGCTTTGGCATGATACCTTACAATGGCAGGGTTAGTTTGGCTTCTCTTAGTGTAAAGCTTGCACTGGGCGCACATAATCACTGGTAAAGCCAGAAACAGAACCAGGCCATGGGACTTCAGTAAAATCCCGTACTTTTTTCACAGGAAAGGGAAAAAACGTGTTGTGGTTTTCAAATCCAAACTGAGTCTTCCATTATTCACAGGGCTTGTGGCTAGGGTGTCTAGATCCTTCTGCCAATGTCAAAGTGTTTTGCAGCAAATGTGAATTCTCTGCAACAGTTATGGCATAAATATATAGCAATTGAACGGAGATCCGTTGATGATATTGAATATATGCGCTGATCGAAACCCCCCGGATATAGGGTGTGTTTTAGAATAACACCGAAAAGACTAGTATACCAATCTGAAATAATTCAATAATTGGTAATCAATTAGGGCTCAGAGGAATACAAAGTTGCTCGAGTAACTCATTTCACAAAAGTCTTGGGATGGCAAACAATTCATTCCAAGTAAACTTGATTTGGAAGTACACGGCAGTGAAAAATGAGGGCAAAGTTAGGCAAGGCAAATAATGAGCCGAGCGGACAGAGAGACAGAGAGAGAGAGAGAGAGAGAGCAGAATTTAATAAAGGTCAGCGAGACACAGAATCAGAAGGCGGAACACTCCTTACATGCATTTTTATGTGAATTAACATGAATCTTCTCTGCTTGAAGGACAAAAGTTTTCCACCGCCCCTCCACGTATTCTCATTAGCAGCCGCAACAAGGGGAAAACTTGTACAACCATTACACTGGAAACGTGCAGTTTCGATCCGAGCCGAGCACGGAGCGCGCGTCCTTTAAAATGCGACAGCTGCTGCAGGAGCAAACCTTCCAGGAGAACTCTTGCATGGACAGCATATTGCCTAAAATGGAATTGACAGAGTGACGTCATGTGGCTGTGCACACTTTATCCGCACGGGCCTGATGATTAGAAATCGTCGTGCTGGATCAATATGCTTAGACTCCATATAATTATTTTATTTCCTGTCTTCATCTAATGGAGCGGTAATTATTGACAGTGATTGCAGGCTTTAGGAGACTGTCAAAATTGGCATTGGCTTACGGCCCTCATCATTTTAATGATTATATGATACCGTCAGCTAAACATTGTATTAAAGCCCACACTCTTTATCATGTTTTGACCTTTCTAGTGTGACCTGTCAGAGATGAACTCACTGATGCCATTAGCCCTGCATGGCTGCAGTGTGTGAGTCTACCCACAGAGGAGGATGAATGTTAAACATATTTGAATACAATTAAAATCTTTTCGCACTATCCGTCTTATTTATGTACATCACATCTTGGTAACTGTTATTCCCTTCATCCTTCCAGATATTCAAATTTGTAACCTCTGTGTTTTTCATTTGACTCCAAAAAAATTGTTCTCTTCCAAAATATCAATTTAAAATTAATTTGTCAAGCAAAAGTCAATTTGGGCCATGGTAATAGCCGAGCCCCTTGCTATTTGCTGCCTATTCTTCCACTGGCCATGGGCCATTGCAAAGCTTGTAGCTCATTTTCACAGGCCAAGCCGGGGGGAACATAATGTGCCAGTTAATACAAACTCCAGGTGCTGCAGCAGAATCCTCCAAAATTGGACAAATGCATTTGGATGTGAATTACTCAGGGATAGTGTGACCATAATCATTTTTTTTTACAAATGCACTGATGGATTTGTAGAATATTGAAATTTCTGTTGTACTCGTTTGGTGTGCATATGCTAAAATGCAGAGCAGATCTAACTTCTTCCTGGTGAAAGTTGAATTTGTTTAGATTAGATCTTGAGCCTCTTTGCCCGTCATTCCTCTCGTTGAGCACAAATAGGACTTGGGGCATGAAAGGCACACATTAGGCGTTGGAGGAGTTTGGGTGAGGGGTGTTACGTGCTTTTACATGTGCTGTATTAGTGTATTTCGGTTTTCAGCGTGGACTATTTTTTTGGACCGTGGTCTTCAGATCTTACATCTCTGGGGTCCTTTTCCCAAATATCCAATTTGTGTGGCATTGATGCACTGCTTGATGGTAAAGCTACAACAACTTCCTAAGTTAATATCAGTACACTTTAATTGGGATGGTATCGAGGCAAAACTTCTCATTAATAGCCTAGAAACTGCAGAATAAGGCCATGCACAATCTAACTGTCATGCAGACTTTATATTATAAAATATAAAAGTTTGTTTTTTTAAAGAATGATGAGAGGTCATTTTGTGTGATTTCTGGAACCAAAGTTAAGTTGCCCTGACAATTTTTATAATTATAGTTATGTTTTCTTGAGTGCTGCAATAAAAGTCAGACTCAACCCCTTTGTTTTTATATATCTGTCCTGGAAGGAGCATGTTTTATCTTCCGTTATTTGTTCTGCTATTTGACCCCCATTACTAAAGCAATTATTGGTTTTCTTCAAGGAAGATATTTTTCTGCTGAAAGCCAAAAGTGACCACTTTTTATCAAAAGATAAACAGCACCATTACTTTCCCTAATTGTTTCTTTTATTAAAACGTGCTTATTAAAACTCTACCTAATCAATAATGTTGTGGTAGAACATATTTGTTGTGCTTTTAAGGGCAATTGGAGACCATGTTGAATTGTGGGATTCATTCAGCCACTTTTTTCTTAAGTGGTATTGGAAGAAGATGCAGTTAGTGTGACTCACGTGGACCTTTGTCGACATTTGGCTGAAGTGGTACACAATTGCGTTCTCACTGTCGGTCCGCGAAGGTGAACAAGGTGGATATAGAGACAGGCCGGAAATTCATTATGCAATAACAACATTAAAATAGAGTTCAAGTGTAGTTTCCCCTTCTTTGTCCAGCCATTGGACAGACTTTTATGACCATAGTTTAATATTTTATTGTGTACAACTCAAAATAATATTTCTTTTATTGTCACTTTTTCACGTCTCATATACAGTATGTAGATATTTATTGACATGAGTCTCCCAGGGTTTTAGTCTATTTTTAGGTTGATTGATTGATTTTCTTGTTCTTAACACATGTGGACACTGCTTAGTCCTTGAGGTAACCCATTTTCAGTTTGAGCATGACCCACATACAGCATGGTTGTCCCGCCTTCAAAGCAGATACCCAGATGAACAAACTCTTTAATTTCCTGCCTGACTGAGGCCTCACAGGACAGCTGAAAAGGTGAAACATGGGCCTGTTTCTGTGCCAAAAACCTTGTTATCTCACAACAGGAAGGATGATCCTTTTCGAGTGAACAGTAGAGTTCAGCATTGTTTTCCGGGATTTTTTGTTGTTGTGTATGGATGAATTCAAATGTCTTAACTAGTTTAGTTGCATTGCTCAGTGTGTTGCATCCCATCAGTGCATCTATTGAATATTTATCTTCCAGGGCTGTTTCAGAAATGTCTGTTTGTAGTTATTAATATGACTAGCGGAAACGTAGTCGGGGGAAGGCTGCTTTTTTAATATCCCTACAGATATATTTTCTAGGTTGAATATCAATGTGTCGCTGCTCATTTGAGCATTTCCAAGAGTAAACGGGAGGTACTCGATAAGTCAATGTACCGAGTCAATTATGCATGTTACAGAATACTTCCACATCATGGGAAAGCAAATCAAAATGTATCTGGCATTCAAATCAGTAAAATGATTCGCCAAAATGTACAAACTCAATATATTCCAGAAGAATAGTAGTGGGTCTCTCTCTCCCTCCTCAATGCATGATTGAGCAGATGAATAGCTCCATGCCTAATTTACAGATGATTTCTCCCATTAATCCACAGTCTGCAGATGTTGTTAATTTATTTTGCTTCTCTAACCTCCTGTTGTCACAGCTGTTGTAGGCTGGAAAGGGTAACTTAGTGTGTTCATGTTGCGTGTGTGTTTGTAGAGTGTGTATTAAATGCCTTCGCGGGCATATGTAGGTATTGGCTTGTGATTATTTGCACAAGCAGCGTGTGGGTGCATGTAAATACATGTAAGCTGTTGACATGAAAGAGAAAGGTTAGAAATGCCTGCATATGAAGCCCTGCTCATCATCGTGGATCTGAAAGGTCACCATAATACCTCATTAACTTTCGCAACCAACACAAAAAACAACAACAACATTTTCTGCCTATGATAAAAAACAAGAAAGTCTCACTCTCACAAATACTCACCGCATGGTTACCTTCTCATTGATCCCTCTCTGAGCCTGCCTGACCTCTAAACTGAAAGGTTAAGAGCTAACCACATTGATAACCCATTGGCTGTATTGATCCTGCCCAGAAGTTAATGGGGAATTACTCATTCAAGTTCACACTAATTAACTGAATTAAGCATTAGAGGCTTTAACAGTGGCAGCGTTGGCGCTTGCTATTGCACTCTCACTAAATGCCTCCGGAGAAGCCTCCTCATTACCTCCCCAAACATCCACAGGGAGTCTGGACGAGGTGCGAGCACGCTCAGCCGGGAGAAGGCCACTGATGGGTCAAGTCTCTTTTTATCCTCGCAATCAACTCGGTCTGTTTGTAATCAAAAGACACAGCGTGTGCCCTACCAAAGTGTGTCAGGACATCCTGTAACCGTGCGCTAATTAGAAATAATGACTGACACAAGGAGAACAGCGTGAGGCTTCATCTCACAGCGGGTGACATGAGGAGCAAAAAGAAGAGATATATGTTTTGCTGTGCTACTTCTTACTCAGTTTTCCCTCTCTATGTACGGTGTTTGTTTGTACTCTGGCACACTGCTTCATGTTCCTTCTTTGACCCTTGAACCAGTCCGCTCACTGCACTGGTTCAATATACCAATTAGCATGAAAAGCCCGCCGATGCCTGCAGGGCAGGGTTACGCTCTTGATCATAATACATTTCCCCGCCATAAAACAACACGAGCTTAATCAAAAACCCATCTGGTATTTTGTATTTTTATATTTATGCTATGTCAATGAAATGTAATATTCTTAAAAAAACAGGCAGCAGAGACTCATCCTGAAAAAAAGACTCAGGTGCCTATGTTGCTGTCATATGGCATTTCACACCGTGTGTCTTCGTCAAACAGTGTTTCACACCAATTCCATGACCTGCTGCGGGGATGATGCCTGAGGCAAATAAACGAAAAACATGACAGAAACGGCATGAGCCAAAAATGCTCAAAAACAACCTGGGTGTCCATGCTGTCAGCGCTCTCAGTGATGGTGGGATTGTGGGTGGGTGGATTGGACGGCGAAGAGTGGCCAGTGTATCATCCCAGCCTGGCGGAGCCAGTGAGGCCATATGCCCGTACTGAGGGGGGCTGAACCACCGAGCCCCGGTCCTGTGGCAAACTGCTCAGGCCAAAACCGCCGGCCCACACAGAGATGAATAGTATCTGTCTTTTGAAGTCAACTCTGAACTCCCATTTCATGCTTCAGTGGCACGTTAACAAGATTTGATAACCTTCCTGTATTCTCCTGTTGCGGGGCTACATTCTTACTTTTATATGGAGGTAAAAGTAGTTCAAGGGAAAGGTTGCAAATATCATTTCACAAACAAAAGATTCCATCATCTACGTGTATATTGCCACTTCTGCTTTCTCCCACAATCCCAGCAGTATTGAAATATCAAAGCCTACCCTTTTTCTTTTTCTTCCTTGGTGTGCTTTCTTTGGTGGGCTTACACAGATGGGTGCATGAGTGTCTGTCAATGTGACTATATTTGAATAATATACACAATATATGACAATTAATATCTAAACTGGCACTTCATTTATTCTGTGTATATGCCGTGTGTTTCCTGCACAGGTGAAGGCTAACAGAAACCAAATACAGCTGGCCAATTATGGCGTTTTGTGAATATGAATGTTGGATTAGATTGCATGTGTTTTACTCACTTTTGAGGAGCCAGCCCGAAACATCCTCGAGGTGGCTTCAGGTCACCTTCAAGGTCATTCTGCGCGACAAAGCGCAGATGGTCGAGTGAGCTCACACCAGGACTTTGAGGGTTTCCATTTAAGGCTCCACTTCGGGAGCACTGTAGTGATGGATTTTGCCAGGATGGCCAACTCTGAAGACATTTGACAATAACAGGCTCAAGCAGCTTTATGTTAAGCCCCTGCCATCTGAAAATTAAGTACGGGCAGCTGCAAAGCATTGCATCATAAGCTACGCTGTAAGATAATCAAATATGAAATACAAGCTAAATAAAAAAAAATTGTTAACACAGACATAAATTAAAAATCTTTACAGATAATATCAGTTATTGTGGTCTTAAAGCTCAGCAAATGTTCATTGACAGAAAATGGACGTGGCATTTTGGCTAAGTGAGAGGCAGAGAGGGTTCGGCGGTTAGCGATGACCTCTGCGGTGTGTCCCGTTTCTTGACATTTGATCAAAAATGAAAAACAGCGGTTAAAAGCCAAAAAAAAAAAAAAGAGCATGTTATTGGCATTCTGTGCAATTTGGCGCAGCAATCATCTCTGCAGTCAGAACCAGGCCAGCTGAACCGGTGCTAGACTACGGCATTGTAATAAGTGGCCCATTAGGAGCATTGGCGGGAGGTTCCACGCTGTGCCACTGTAATAGAGAGAATAATCAAGATGCCCGCTCTGGCAGTAATGGAAGCCTTGCTGCACTGTGAAAGAGTCCATTCTGTATTAGATGCTCATCTGTGTGTGCAAGTGAGTATGTTTGTGTATTCATCCATCCCTCTCTCTCTCTCTCTCTCTCTCTCTCTCTCTCTCTCTCTCGCTGTGTGTGTGTGTGCATATTCTGAATATATGGATTTGCTATTCCCCACATCGGGGCACCATTTGAACCTCGCATCTTTAGTAAAGATTAAATCTCTGGTTATTATATATTTCTGCAGTGACCTTATTGGTTTCAGACTTATGTGTCGTACAGTGAACTCCCAGATGGTGAAATATTTATCATAACTTTGATTTTAGGATCATACCGCATGAGAAATGTTCACCAAGTCTGTTGTATTGCAATGTGTGATACATTTTTTAGAGCTATCTGTGCGTAAAGTAACCAAACCTTGTCTACTTTCATATTTTCCGAGGGAAATATTGGCATTCTGTAATTCTGCGTTGAGCGGCATGACTGAGAAAAGCCGGACAAAATCAAACCTCTGCACACTGTGCAATGTCAAAAAAGACATAATTGAATGTGTTGACTGCCATAAAATGGGCATTGTCAGGGTGCAGAATAAATGGAAATGTGATGACAGAGTCCAAATGCTTTAGTTCAAGGCAGCGGAAAAATGCGAGGATTAACTCTAAGCAAGGGATTTAAAAGACATGTGTCAAATGTCACAGCATTCAAGTAACATTTACTCAAAGTGCCAGTGAGATGGAGAGGATTAAAGCCGTTCTTCACCATAGTGCAAATGCGAGTTAGCATTGTTGAGATTGCGTGTATTTCTTTTTGGTATTATATAAGTATATTTATCTGGGAAAATAAACCAAGCACAGCTGCGTGGTGCGGGAATCTTTTTTCGAAGCCCTTCGGCTCGGCATCACGTCAGAATTTTTTTGCAGACGCAGATCATTCATGATCGAAGTTTGTCTGAACGAGATGATGCTGACCTTAGCCTGACCTCCAGGGAAAGGTGAGAAAAACAGGGGAGAATGATTCTGACTCTTGCCCTCTTTCTCGACTTTTTTGATGCACCAGGTCCACAAGATTTGCGCAAGTCATTTCTCTGATGCTTTTTTTTTCTTCTTCCCACTGCATGCCGCTTGTCACGGTCACATCCTACGTCACAGGACTCCTTTTATTTTCGTTACCTTGCACAACAAGGCTCTTTCAGCGATATATATGCGTGCTTGGCTCAAGGCAGTGTGTATGACCAGCAGTTCTGCGTAACAATTTAATTCAATTAACATGTGCAATGATTGAGGCAGTCAAGGTTTGTGGCGTGGGCAGGGTGAACATTTTTAATTGATTTGGGCAGGATTCATTGAGTGTCTTAGAACGATGTTGGTGTGCACAACAAAAAACTCCTCTGAGTTTTGTGCTCCTGGTGTGGCGTGCTCGTGCTCATACTTTCTAGAAAGAGCTGCCAGGGGAGAAGCACACCCTGAATTTCGCACGAAAGGTCGTGTGGAGGTCTGCTTGAGAGATATGAAAGGTCAGACTGACTTACCACTGAGATTAAAGTGACCCGTCTCCACCCCAGGAGAGAGTGATTAAGAGCAGGCCCCAGACAGCCGCAAGACCCGAGGTGCTAGGATGTGGTCAGTGATGGACCATGTGTGTGTGTGTGTGTGTGTTTGTGTGTGCGCGTGCTCATGCATGCACTCATGCTGACACCTCTCACAATAGTCACAGGCGTGGATGAATTGATCTACAGTGTCTGGAAAAGAGAAGGGCAGGATTGGCTCTATAGGCACATTGTTTGTTCCAAAAATTAAACATCTCACAAATGATGGCACGCCCACTCAGTAGACGTGTACGCAGCTTGAGATGCATCCTGTCGCGATCAATACATCAAATGAACAGCCATTGATGAACGTACCAGACATTTTCCACCCACTGTCATTACCATAATTACAATTCGCTGTATTATTGGCAATCTGCCAGAGATAGCTGTCACCATTTATATTTGACCACTGTGTGCCCTGTGTGAGCTGTACAGCTGGGACTATGCAGTGGATGGACAAGGCAAGAAAATGTAAAAAAAAAAAAAAAAAAAAGGAAAAAGAAAATGTGAATATCATCAATATATTAAATACTCTTCTTTCGCTGTGCACAAATCTGAGATTTACAAGGAAAGATATACACAAAGTAAGAATCTATACCTTCAGACAGGTTAACCTATGTAACTCCGCCCTGAAGGAACCTTTACGTTTTGCTTTATACAGCGTGCAGTATATAGCAAAAGAAATCTATCTCACGCAGTCATATACATTTGTAAGCCATATATTAAATACTCTTCTTTCGCTGTGCACAAATCTGAGATTGACAAGGAAAGATCAACACAAAGTAAGAATCTATACCTTCAGACAGGTTAACCTATGTAACTCCGCCCTGAAGGAACCTTTACGTTTTGCTTTATACAGCGTGCAGTATATAGCAAAAGAAATCTATCTCACGCAGTCATATACATTTGTAAGTCTTTGTGTGTTTTTTGAGATGCTGTCTTAAATGGCAAACGTTACGAGCTGTCACCGTGCCACGCTGTCAGTTGCGTTGTCTCATTGTTAGTCTGGCATGATCGCGTGCTTACACCAAATGCCGTTTAACTCTGCAATCAGCTAAATCTAAACGTCCCTTTCCCGCCATCGGGAGGTGTGCTCTGATTTGCTCCGGCAGTCTGAGGATGCTTGCCAACCACGGTTTACCGAGCATCCCTCGGGTTTGACGGTCGGACACCGAGATAGGATGTCTTGTATTCAGAACACACGCGCATTGTGTTTGTGCCAGAGATTTTCCATTACCTGACAGGAGACCCACAGAGCTTGGCTATGATCGCCATGGCAACGTGACACACCGAGATATTAGACCACGTTGGATGATAATGTGAGGTGGGATGTTCTCTTCTTTGCGTAGTGCCTCTGTGTACCTTAGGTAAGTCAAGTATCATGTTAAAATATTTCACCGCTGAGATGGGTGAGTGCAATATACGAAAATCCACGCGTTTCAAATTGAGTTGACCTATATTAATGCTGCAATGCACGAGACATGCAAATGCCATTAGGCATATTTGCCATTACATAAATGATACATATTA
Organism: Colistium nudipinnis; assembly: GCA_016785305.1. Taxonomy (NCBI): domain Eukaryota; kingdom Metazoa; phylum Chordata; class Actinopteri; order Pleuronectiformes; family Rhombosoleidae; genus Colistium; species Colistium nudipinnis. The sequence goes on from JAFBJU010015274.1 coordinate 153,515, forward strand.
TACAGCTGCCCTCTTTCTCTTTGTAGTGTAAATTAAATTAAATGAAATAATTTCACATTCAGGGTGTCCAGGGTGCATAAAAGCATGTTCATTTTGATAAGCACCATGCTGATTGAAGTTTTATTGCTTTAAATATATAAGCATATGATGAAAGTATTCAAGTTCATCATATATTTAAACTACTTATTTTTAGTTAGGCTATAAAGAATGATACATTAGCTATAAAACAGTTGGGCCAGCACCATTTCACATATAATATAGCCCTTTATTCATGCCTTCATTTTTGCATTTACCATGCACATGGAGAACACCTTCACTTATGTCAGCATGGCATTGATATTAGTGATTCTGTCTTTTCTTTTGCTGTGCAGGAATTTATGGCATCTCCAGCTGTCTTTTGCATATATATATTTTTTTTAAAAACAGATAAGATTGAACATGCTTTCACATTTGCCACTGTTCCTAGATTCGGGCAGCCTTGCTTCACTTACTCATAGACTATGACCTCGCAGTACGTCACACATACTGCGTGGTCAATTTCATACCACCTTATTAATCAGGTCCTACTAGTAACGATTAGGCTGAGGAAGCTGAAAGGTAAAAGGAAAGCAGAGATAACAAGCACGGAGAGTGAATAGGAGGAGACAAACGATCGGGAGCAGGAACAAAGCCCGAGGGAATCACAGACATCGTCAGGGTCTTATTGTTTCAATCAGAGGCCCGTGCGCTTTTACAGATCAGGATATAAAGGCAGAAACAATTACTATTCAGATCACAGGGTGGGGAGACTTGGGGAAATTGGATGTTTTGCCAAGTCGCCTCCTAATAAATTCTATGTGCCCTCCCATTGCGGCTTGCTGCCTCCCCGCGAACCTCGGCAGCCCCCATGAGCTGATTACAGAGTTTGTCCATGGTGAGTGCTCAGACAGACAGTCCATTAGTCCACTTAACATTAATCTCCATCGCCGCACTCCTCCTGTCTCTCTCCTCCTCCCCCGAATCCGTTGTTCCTAAAATGAAACTACTCAGAACATTTGAGTGGATTGATTGGGGCTCACTATCGTCATCTAACAAATTGAGGTTTGACCTGGTGATGATCCATCTCCGTTACCAGAAAATGAACCAAAATATAAAGCTCGACTGTCTCCCGCCCTCATTTGGCCTCACCTTCGCTTCCCCTGCCCTTCCTCCGAAGTTCCCTCTCTCTATCTCTGAGTCTCATTATTTACCTGTCCTTTCCAATGACAAAACACAAGCATGATCGTATTGATTTCTCCGATACCATCACAAAGTTTGCAATAATAGAAAATCTCATTCAGCACTCTCAAACAACATCGAAATTCTCCTCTTTCTGAGCGCCTGATGTCTTGCCTGCCCGCCTAGCTGGGAGACTTGCTCCAGGCACATTTGTCTCACCGGAATAGCATGAGCACTGTGTCTGCATTTCACTTCCCTTCTTGACCTGTCGCCGCCTACTGATGGCCGTTCATGCTACTTTCAAAAGCTGCATGCCGGAAAACTGTTTCTCTGTTCTGCCAGTGACAGTTAGTTCTTCTACAGTTAGTGTTCTCCATTGGCCAATCAGAATCAAATCTCATTCATCCTTGAATTCACCGTCGCAGCACAACGAAGGTAACCTCCCAGCCCCAGAAGTGAAGTCACCTTACCTCTCTAATTTCAAGGTAAAACAGCTAATCTTTCCCCAAGCACATCTTTTTTTGCAGCTAAAAATGTGTTTCCTGTGAAAATAAAGAAGTCACCATTTTATCCCAAATAACGGCTCAGATGAGAACTGACAACCTACAAACGCAAATCATTGAGCTCCGTATCAAGGACGCCACCACCCACTACTCTGAATATACGTTGAGGATTTCCACACTCTAAATAAACATGCAGAAATGTTTACGTCTCTATTTGGGACAACCTAATGCTGTAAGCAAATCCCAACCCTTGCAAGGAGCCATTTCAGCTCAACGCAGACTAATCCTAACCTATAAAACCAGCATGACATCTCGAGTCTGACTCATAATATCATAATACACATACACAGACAATGTGTTCAGCTCCGTGGTTTCATACTGTTTTTCATGGCAAGACAGTGTCAGGAGGGCCACAAAATCAGACAGTTTATGGTGCTACGTAAAACACCCTCTGGCTTTTAAATCCCTCATTTAACAAACCTTGTAAAATAGACTAGAGCCATGAAAAATAGAACGCACATATCAAGGGAACAACTGTCACATACCCTGGAGCAAAACATGTGGTCAGAGACAATTTTATCCTTTCACATAAAGGGTCCCCCCCCCCCCCAACACATTATTGGCTGTTTTTCGAATCTGACTAGCTGAGACAATGCTTGGCTTATCCAAACGACACCCCAACACATTATTGGCTGTTTTTCGAATCTGACTAGCTGAGACAATGCTTGGCTTATCCAAACGACAACAATACAAAAAACAGCAATGGTGCAGTGTCATCCATCCTGTGAAATGCATTGGGGGTAGAGTCTCACAGATATATTCTAGATGAGACCACCACATGGAGCAGAGCAACTCCACGCTCGCACATGCCAGGGTTTGACCATTGTTTATGGACGTATCTTACTCATGCTCAATGGCCACTCTATCGCATTCCATAGCATTTGAAACCTCAGGAAAAAAAACAACAACTCAGAGATGCCTAAAGAACAAGACGTACAGGAAACAGAACCCCCCCATCATTTCCGAACGTTCTGCACATTATACTATTCAGTCACCCGCTGAGCAGTAAATACGCCACTGGTCCGTCTCACAAATCGGATAATTGCTTTGAAGAAACGTTTTTTGTTCCATCCTCAGCCATGATAAATCCCCCAGTGCTTCTGCCTTGGAATTGTGATTTTTTTTTAACATTCAGTAGATGAAAGAGAATCTAGGATAAATAATCACTCAAAGGGGAGAAAAAAGACAGAACAACCTTTCCTGTGGAAGCCTTGGACAAAACTTTCCCACACGTTTGGCATAGAAGCAAAGATGAATGTAGACCAAAAGGCAATCTTTTGATCTATGTTTGTCCTTGTGCTCTGATACATACAGTGGGGCCTTTTGTTTGTGCTTGTTATCGCTCCTGTTGGAACACATGCAGTATTGTGTCAGGAGTCAAAAATGCCAAAGCAAACGTCTCACCTCAGAGCCCAGATATCTAACATATGGTGTAGTTGGAAAGAAATTGAAAGGTGCAGCACTGAAATGAGCACAGTCACAAAACAAAACCATGCTCACTCTCATGGACTGTGGAAACAAAAACTTTGATTTAGAAATCGGGTGTCAGGTAAAAAAAATCTGCTACAGACAGGCAGTCTTACTCTGTTGTTACTGGATGTGAAAAAAAAGGCAATTATTTGTTAACACCTTGGCCATACTGGCTTCATAGCTTGTTTTGGAGTTGTTCTGCCCCTAGGTGACATAAAAAAAAAGAAAGAAAGATGGCCGAATGGAGCTTTAAATAATGCACATTGCATTTGCTGTTGCTCCATTTCTCTCTCCCTCACACATTCCCTCCTCCCTGTGCCCATCTTCTCCTGTCTCTCACACATCCAAATAGTCTATATCCTCCTCCTCTCCCAAACCTGCACCCACATCTGGTTTAGGTGTTGCTTGACAGGCTCAGCGTATCCCAGAATAGACAGACAGAATAGAGGATAAATAAAATGTAATTTAAGTGTGAATGATGTGTCATTCCTCGATGCTTTAGATCCGATATGCCAATGCTTACAGGTTAAATTTAGCTGTGTGTTTGTGTTTCCGGTACGGAGGAGGGATATATTTTTCACAATCATTAACACCTGGATGCACTTGTTTATCTAATTTTCACAGAAAAAGCCATTTAAATAAAAGGCCCACACGTTGCGTTTCGTAAAACATCCACATATACGACGTATGTGAGTCACTCTGGGGAGGGATGACATTGTGGGGTTGGTGGTGTGTGAGAATGTCATTTCCAGCGAATGATGTTTGCAAGCTTGTCAGGACACATGACACGCTGGAGCACAGTTTTGCCACAGGCCATATGAAGCTGTCATACATAGAATAAACATAGACACATACTAAAAGGTACGCCTAAGGCTGCATGGTCCATTCTGGGCTCATCCTGCTCTGGTTTTGCGTTGCTTCTGATTTCTGTGATGTAAATGCATATGGTGAATGTTTTATTCATTTGGTCCTCATCAAATCAGACGATATCACGCAGTGAGCCAACTGTTTATGTGCAGCACGGATCATGTGATTAACTGCTGACAAATCTGAAGAATGTAATGTAATGGACAGTGTGTCATGCAAACCCACAGATACTGTTCATGCCCACAGGTTTTACATAGACTGATTGAGCTCTTTTGACCAGAGGAGTAATATTTGTTTTGATTATTATTATTACAATTGTGTGAGTCTGTGTGTATGTATATTTTTGTAATGCAGTAGAGCTTTTTTAGCATGCATGTGCACATGAATACTGTTTAGTTTCTAAAGCCAAACAGTGTGAATACCCCCCGCTTCGTTATCAAATACTAGAACACATTTTAGTCTCACTTATGCTTTATACGCATATATCAACATAATATCCTTCAATTTCCTTTATGCACTGGAAAGTATAGCGGGATGGATATTGGACTAAGTTACGTCCTCTTTAACTGAGATATACATAGAAAATGTCCATTGTGTATTTGAACATTTATCCGACCGTAAGATAAGTATTACCATTGTCCTTTTCGTGCACTGAAAAAAGTGACTATACATTATAGTTGCGCAACAATAAAGTCGCAAGGTTCAAGAAGGAATTTGTGTATCAACTGTTTGCTGACACATAAGATGGAAATATGCCAATGTTGTGTATTGACTTGTTCTGCTGCCTATACTTGGTCGAAAAATGGAACCCCGACTCTGACCCGAGGCCACAAACATCCAGAGGAAGACAACACCGAAAAAAAAACAGTGCCAAAGGAGATAGAAGAACAAAGCACATTTCTATCATTTGCATGAGTTTATGCAATTATCTTTAATGAGGCACAGGGGCATGGCCGGCTTGTAAAACCCATTGGGATATATAGTCATCCTGCAAAAACATTCACTGGATTTGTCGATGCTGGCTCGCTGATAAAAGAGAAATGCAGTGTTAGAGGGAGCCTCTGATCATTTAGACCTCTGATGAAGTGATGACAGTCAAGAGCTTATCAGCCCGAGTGCAGGAGAAATATAGGAGAAAAACATGTATTTGTGTTCTCTGCTCGTTGCTGTTACACATCACACTTTCCGAGTGCAATTCACAATGTAGTGTGTCGCCAGAGTACAAAAACAACGATACTGTAAGTGTTATGGCGTATGCTCAATTGTCCGTAGAAGTCAGCATGCCATGCTGGAAGATACTTTTGGTTCAGTTTTGTTTGGCATCACTGGCTCCCATATTGTGAAGCCCCTTGCTGTGAGATGACGGTGATTTCCTTGTGGAAAAAAACACAGGCTCCTCTTTTGTACATAGGACTATTGCTATTTGATGCATTTTGCTAATGCAAAAAAGTAGAATGCCTTTGTCTTTTGAAGTATTAGGACATGCTAATGTGGGATTGAAACTATTTTCCTACGATTTTGTTTTTCTGTTCCCTTGCTTTTATTATCATTACTATTTTTATTATCACTGTCATTTGATGTCTTCTGTTTTTTTTTGTGACAGTGTTATTCATCCAAGCTGGTACCATTGGATGTTAATTTTAAGTTAAATGACACATTCAATGCACAAAGCACTTCATACTGTATAGAATGTATTGACAATTATGGCATTATGGATACTTAAAAATAATGAAGGTTCCATGAGGCTCACTGAAAACTGTAATATGTAACTATGAGTATGTGTAGCTGTGTCCTCTAAGGGGTTTACCATTGCCAAAGTTACCCCTGAAGGTGAATATCCTTTATATTGTTTTCATATACTTCCCTTGAGACTTATACTCTAAACTCATCTGCTGCATTACAACCAGTCATCTGTTTGGTCAGTGTCTAATCTATAGAAAAATAAATATGACTATAACTTTACTATATGTGGTATTTAAAGCAGAATTTACTAGATTTGACATTGTTTTATATTGATTTTATTTTTATATTTTATATTTTATATACGTCTCTCTTCCTATTCATACAGGCATAGTCCAAAGAAAAACTGACTGGGGGCGTAGTGAAGATGGCTTCAGTATGGCAAGAGGAACGAGCAACCTCTGTGGATCTGTGCCAGCTGTGGTTGCCATAGCAACATATCCTTCAACTGAAACCAAGTGAGTGGCAGTGCACAGTGGTTGAAAGGAAGTACTAGTCTTTCAGGGTATCTCAACACTGTATGGCAAGAGGATAGTAGATATAAAAAAATGTGTATGTGATATTAGAAAATAGACATGTTATCTTACATTACTCTACATTGCGATAGTAACAATGACAGTCATCTTGATATACCAGCATATAACAACAAAATCTGTATACATTTTTGCTGTTTCACTTAAATTTTTAAAAAAGGTATGATACACAAGAACTCACTAATCAGCTTCTATGTGATCAATTACACACATTCTAAACAGCCTCATTCTGATGATTTCCTCATGGTGATTTTGTTTGCTTGAAATCTGCTACCTTTTTTGAGTGGCCGCCTTTTTGAATTACCCCGGATCCCACAGGTCTGAAAGCTTGGTTTCCTGATCGCCTAATATGTAAACACATCAAGAATACGACTGTTACTTTGACTTTTGCCCTGTAGAAATGGATACTGCCTCTGGCTATTCGGAAAAGAAAATATGAATCCCCGGTTGCATTGTTTTTCCACATCACAATAAATGTCGACAAGGAATTCAGTTTGAAATCTGTCTGAGGAAGGACCACAATGTGACCAATGAGTAAAGTAAAGCCAAAGAAAACAGACACCCGCCAACATGTAGGCAGTGTAACAGCTAACTTTAATTTCACTTAAAATGGTATTTATTCTCCTGCACTTATTTAATGACATTCCTGCAAAACTTGTGTTTCTCAAATTAGAATTTTGCGAAAAAAAAAATGTGTGAAACTTTCCAGTCATGTCTGTGTGCATGATTCTGTACACGCACTGTGTGTCAGACGGCTGGGACTTTGTGGGTTAGGCCCTTCTGGGAGGCTCCATTGGCTTAAAGAAATGAAAGGTCAAGTTGTGGGGGCTGCCACATACTTGTAAAAAGGTCAGAGTCAATGCTAGTATTCTTCAGCCCAACATGTTAACAATGCATGAGATACATATTTATGTTGGTGGGTTGTGCTGGTGTTTTTATAACTGTGATGGCTGCACTGTGGGTTTTTGATTGATGTACATCTTATATTCTCTTCGCCCCCGCTATTATAACTACACTGGTAGCTACACTGTCACTCCTATAAATAATGCATCTTTGAGGAGATCATTGTCAACGTTTTAATCAATTCAGATGAAGTGCCTGGGAAACTATGGTATATTTGGCGCTTTGTTTTTGTTTCAATACGGTATGACAGCTCCGTCGCCTGTTCCCGTTTTTCATGCTGTAAATTTGAGTGTCAGTAGACTAAAGAGACATTCCCGCTGACAAATATTCTTGGCTGCTGTCACTTTTAGTTGCTCTCATAACTTACCTGACACACTCCAATTTTCCTGGGTGACATATGAATATGTCCTTAATTCCTCCACCGTTACAGAAGACAGACGTAATTTGTACATTTGAAATACATGAATACGAAATGGATTGTGGTCAGAGCATAGACTAAGATAGTAAAATGCCCCGTCTATGAGATTAAATTATCCTATCTTATCTTAATTATCCTATTATCAAAGGTATATGTTAATGTTGTTTATTTTTTTGTTAGTCTGCCCGTAAAAAAAAAGAAAACTTAGGATATGCTCTTGGTACGATTGTTTCCATACATTCTGTTTTCAAGAGAATTGGACCTCCTTTCTCCAATGAATTTATCAGGTGCGCTTATACCGCACTCAATTTAAAGAATAAGGTTTGTGAGGAAAATATGCTATACCTATAAATCAAATGCAGTATAAGGTTGCCAGTGTGAAATACAGAAATATGTCAGCACTAAATTATTATTTTTTTTACAGTATTATCTTACAGCAGAGTTAAGCCAGTATGATGGATTTACTTTTCCCACCACTGTTCTATAATATGTTGTCAAGACTTAATCCCCTTTAAAAAAATATGGAAAAGTAAAGAAGACTAGATGATTCATGACACACTGAGAACTGTGTCACTTGTGAGCTAGATGATTCCTATTTGCAGTCAGGGAAGAGAGATCTGCAGGCAGGGGTCTGATATAATGCTCCCCAGTCAAATCCTTATCGGGCAGACATTCAAACAGGTAGGCCGAGGCAGCGCTCGCAGAGAAATCATAAGTTCGCCAAGCCCTCCAAATCTTTTTTCATGGGGTTTTCAAACCCGTTTTCATTCTGCCATGATGGATTCGGTGTATTAATAATGGACAAGTCCACTATTATTCCGGGATATCCAATTTGAAGTGATGAAAAAGTAATACACTGAAGCTTGAGTGAAATGAGAAATTGGAGAAAAGAGATATAAAAGAGTTTCTTAGAAATGGGGAGATGTGCAGAATATCATATTAGTCCAGGGTAAATTACTCTTGTGCAATTCACTAAGTGCTCCCTGTATATAGAAAAAAGCCTTGGCTGGACTCCTGGGAGCAGATGTATAAAAGCTTATGGATGCCTGTGTATGCACACAAACACTGTGTACACATCTTTTTTTTTTTTTTAAATATGATACAGCTTAGTCATCTTGCACTACCACAACTAACTCTCTGTAGATGTAGCTAAATATGCTTCAAATACCAGCACCACCACTATTGGAAGGGGAAGGTGACATTTGATTTCTTCACTTGAAGAGAGATGTAAGATGATGTCAGAGAGATTGGCTGACAAGGGGGTGTGTCCTAACACATGTATTAAGCTCTCCCCCGCACTCGCTGGATTAATTGAGCCTATTCGTCATGATGACTGGATCAATTTAACCTTAAAAATGTACCAGACTCCTCCTCTTTATTCTCCTCCTCTCTCCGTTTTTTTCCTTAACAGTCTCCCTCTCGCTCTCCACCTTTTCAGTATTCCTAAAAGCCTCCGGGGTGCTGAGAGAAAGAATAAAGTATGTGGGGGGGGAAAAAAAGGGAGCGTTCCCTGCCAGAGAGTGATGAGAAATCCGCTCCAAGCTAATGGAATACAAAGACAACGTCTTCATAATTTTGAATCCAATTATCTTGCGATTAACGCTTTGAGAGGGGACTCTTCTTCTGTGCGGTCGTCACTCACTTCACCTGATTAAAGAGGCAAAGCTTTGCCAAAAACAATCAGAGGCAGATTTGATGCCGCTCTCATTGTTGCTCGAGAGGTGAAATGCAGACCGGAGAATTGGGCAAATTATAAATACGTGGTTATGCTGATTGTCTGAGTTGGACAGTCTGAGTGTATAGGCACATGTTGAACCAGCCCCTCCAACTCACTCGTTCTCTCTTTTTTTTCCTTTTTTCTCCCCATTCTCTGTGACTGGAGCAAAAGTACCATTTATATCAGTATGTCTAGATAACAGCGGCAGACCATTGTCAAGACATAGCATTTATTATTGTTTTTGCGAGTTGCTGCTCATGTTGAATATGTCTGGGTGAGCATTTTCAGAGATAACAATGTACATGATGAACTTTCCCCCCCTGATGATTATATGCTGTACTGTGCGGCCCGCCACAGTTTACATTTTCTCTAGGCCTATCGGTGTTGAAATTGAATTTGCACGGATGAAACCGGCTTGATTTGATTTGCGCAATAATGGAATGTGATGTTTTGCATCAGGACGGGAACATTTGTAGACAAGCTTCACGGCGATGGGCTGCCACACATGTGGAAGTGTGTGTGTGTTTGGGTGAGTTTATTAGCTTCAAGGTTTATGAGCATATATAGTGATTGTGTCTCTTTCTTTTTGCAAGTGTGTTTGTTTTTTTTGCGTGCACGACCTTGAGCTGTCCGGATTCGCCGGATTTTCTCCACACACTAATCTCGAAGCCAGTTTTTCAATGCCACGTTGCCTCAAGGGACACAGTGTCATATTGACATTGTGCCAGTTCCTTTTCTTTGATGCCTTTGATGCTGAATAGCCCAGGTGAAGTTGGACAAGGTGAGCTTATTTTTTAATTGGCTGTCCCTAATCCAAATGGACAGCATAGATAGAAAGAGTGGAGTTGATCAATGAGAAGCGTTCGGTCGGAGGCATTGTTTCAAAGAGCAAAGTTGCATTCGTGCCTCTCCGATCTGATCACAATCTTCTCCTGTCATTGCAGACGAGGTTAGCAATTGCCCCAATCGATACAGCCAATTCTACAGTGTCAGTGCAATTCAGTGTCCATTTCAGTTTGGTTTGTCATAGTGAAAATGCAGACACAGACACAGGGAGTCAAAGAGACATTGTTCCTCACAGGTCACTAAATGTTTTGATTCCACGGAGACTGCACAGAGGAAGATTCCCTTTGCACCAAACAGCAATGCAGTGCTGCAGTTTTTCCACAAAGTTTTCCACAAACTTTGACAATTACATTTTAGGGTTATCCACTCCTCTTTCCAGAACCACTATTTTTATGACCCAGGATCACCGGCCCCTCAGCATTTGCCGATGTCTTTAAGTAAGCCCTCTTTATGTAATGCATGTGACATTGTGAGCAGGTGAAAGCCTTCTAGGGAAATTGAATTTGCAAAACAATATGAAACCGCAAAGCACGATCAAAGGATTAACAAAGATTGCAGAAACCGTGAAAATGTTGATTTCTGCCAAGATTTTCTTAATTTCCAGTGTAAAGAGGTCTGATCGTTAAAGTGTTGATTTTTCTATTAAATTGAAAAATAGAAAATGGTGGCACACATAGTCTACCCCGGTATAAAGATTATAATGAGCACATGTCTCCTGAAAGGAAATTGTTTGAGGAAGTTGTAAATCTCAGCTAAAGTTATCTTTTGAAATAACGTCGTAGTCGAACGTCTTCCATTCATTTTCATTTTATGTTGCAATAAACTTAGTTGGCCAATCTGCAGCTTAGGTAAATGACCTTGCCTCTATAGTTTGGGATTTTGTGGAACCTTGCTGTTGATTTGGTATTACAAAGCACCTATCAGCCTTTATCCACTCTCACGCAGCTGTTGGACAGACGTTAATAACATTTCATTCAGTGTCGCCCACTGTGACTGGAACAGGCCCCACGCCGTGAATATTTCATTACAACAAGCTCGAACTTGGCAACATATCGTAGACAGCCCTACATGTGTGTCTCATGCCTTATTTCAATCATTAAGGGCTTCTGTGTATATGGCTTTTTCTCCTTGGCTGTCTGCTGTGTTCTACTTCAGATTCTGCTGTGTGCCATTGCTTTGTGAATAACAAACACTCCGGCTTGAGTTTTATTTCAGACACGTCAGTCCATATCATTGTAAATATAATATGGCAACACCGTTTGAATGTTAAACCAAACTGCTCAAATTCAAAGAAAGAGAAAAGAAAAAAAGAACTGAATGTGTTGACACAAAAAGACAGATCTTTGTTATCCACTGAGAAGTAAGGCTGGTTGTTGCATGAAGGTACCTCTCGGCTGCATTGCAGATATAAAATTCATATTCTGGGGCCGAAGCTTGATCTTCTCCCTGCAACTGGGCCTGAACAGAATGTAATCATGGCAGAACCAGGGGATCAGCTCTGCTTGCTACTCTTTATCTCTCCATCTCTCTCTGCCACAATTGCAAATTACACTTATTTGATGTGCGATATTGAAGTGACCACATAAGTAGCAAAATGGCCCTATGTTACCATTGTTACCGTGGTGACAATTTCATTATAATGAATCTCCCATAATGAAGCACCAGTCAAACATACTGTATGTTCACGCAAAGATGCCAACATAAGATAAAGTCCCAGCAGACAGTGTGATGTTCATTTTTAGTGTAGAGTGTTCTGGCTATTATCGACTTATCGTGTGACATCTGGCTGGCAACGTCACGTTGGTTATTCTCTTTCTTTATAGATGTAAAAAGGACAGTTTTTGAGTGTTAATTGTGTTAGAAAAAAAACACCCAAGCACTGTAAGTCTATTTTGTGAATGCCTCTGTTCCTTGGTATCCACAGCAGAAGGGGAATAAAAATAAGAATTAAATTAAAGAATAAAAAAAAAGATGACTGACTGAGTGAGTAAGTGGCTGAGCAATCAGCCGAGCAATTGAATGAGTAATTCAACCAGAGTGTGAGCTGGGCGACGGATCACCTGACTGAGTGACGGTGAGACAGCTGACTGATCGTCTGAGTGACTGATGTCCAAGTAAAGCTTTACTGGTTCTCGGCATACTAATCATGACATTGCTCATGCAGGCTGGGTGAGAGTGAGATTGAAGGCGAGTGTGTGCGTGTGTGTGAGAGAGAGGGAAACAGAGATGGAATAGCAGCAGGTGAGCAGAGCATGTTTGGGTGAGGCTTTGCAGGAGTGCTCTTCCAAGTTGCTCTTGATAAGGCTCAAACAGGAAATTGCAACATGGAGCCACAGTAGAATACAAATACAATCCCAGCGGGTCTTTCTCTCCCATTTTCTACAAAAGTGTTCAGCGTGGGACATTTTGTCAATGAAACCCCAAAATTAGCATTGTGATAATTACCATGGCGATGCATTTAACGAAAACTGAAAGGGTTGGCTGTAATTGCTGTACGTTTCTCTTCATATATATCGAATACGGAGCACTTTACATGGCCAGATGTACTCACGTGGATAAGTGGAGCATTATGTGATATTTTACAATGCATTCCTATGTTTACATGTAAGATTGCTTCAAGAAACAACAGAAGTGTTCAGATAAAACTTTCTGCCTATTTTCTACTGCTCTCCTGCTTTTATTTCTGCTCCAGTAATATTTCTGAGGCTCCAACTGACATTTAAAATTCCAGCAGGTCTACAAAGCAGCCAGCAGGGGGAAGTGCAGATCTCTACTAAATGTGACACATGCACGTATGCACGCACGCCCGCACACAAACACACACGCACGCACACAATTGCATTTTTTCCATCGCAAATTTAAGAGAGGGTGCACAGCGTCTCACAGAGTGAACGTTCACTGCCCACTAGGGAACGTGTACTATTTTCAACTGTCACCGTCAAATCCACACTCTAATCAAAGAGCGGATACCTGCAATATCCTGATACAATGCTGACATGCCTTTTATTAACGTATTCACACGTTAATTAGACTACACCACCCAACAGTCAGCTCTAAGAGAGGCAACAGCACAACAGCGAGGTGGCACACTCATGAAGCTCAGCTCTGCCAAGCAAGGCAAAACAAAGACAGAGCTGCTGGCGTATTAAATGGCTCTCTGGTAGCAGCTTTTCTCCAGGTCAAAGAGGCTACAGGGCCTGTGAATGCACTTTACCACCATGCCTCGCTTCACCATCATCTCAGTCTGGTCCTGGAAGGCAAATTCCATGACCTTGTCCTCGCCACCCACTGAAACTGCTCTGATCCATTTGGAGGGCAGAAACCCAATGGGTAAGACAGTTAAGGATAACAGTCACCATCCTGGTTTAAGGTCATCACACACAAAACTGCAGAATTGAACTGTGGCTGCTGGGTAGTGGGATCAAACCTTTACGCCCAATTGTTCACGGTTTGTATATAGAGCCAGAATGTACTGTGGAAGGCCCTTTGGAAGGAGGAACCTTTTGTTCTCGTCTGGCCTCTGTGTCTCTACCTCACTGGGGCTGTTCTGATATAATGTGCATTCATGTAATATGACGTTGTTCTGTTAAGCGTTTTGCAGTTGATGGTCTCACACAGGGCAGAGTTGTCTCCTCCTCCGGGCATGTGGAGGAACCAAAGGTGCTGTAAGGTGACCGTTTGGAAAACATAGCACATCACCTGACCACTAAGAGCAGCAGAGAAGCATTGGAGAACCATGATGCCACCATACAGAAGGATCTCATCTTGCATGGCTTGCATTTTTTCGACTGTGCATGGCTGTGGCGGTATCAGCTCTTTGCTCAGAGTGATGGACACAATAACGTAAGGATACATGTGGCATGAACCTTTATCCAACTTCCAGTACCAGTATCAAGAGCTCTATTGGCCTTATCATTCCTCCAGTGACTTTTTTTTTTACCCATAATCTTCGGAGAGTTATTTAGCTCGATTACTGCAGTGTGCGATTTACGGTCAGTCTTGCACATTTGCCAGAATTTGGAATGGCTCTGTCACTTTAGAGCAGTGTACTGCAGCTGAGGCAGCAAGGGTTCATCATGCAGGAAAGGTAATGGCACTGCTCAGTGTCTGGGAAAGGCAAAGTCTGTCATAATGTTGAAAGCAACTTTTATGTATTTTATATTTTGAGGTATGTGATGTATGTGATGTCTGGACTGACTTGTATGCCTTTTACTGTACATTGTTTCAATACACCTCTTTCTTTGGTCAGGTATTACAGGTTGCTCTCCATGAAGATTACCAATCACTTGTGGAATGAGTGTATCTGCCCGGTGTAAATTCCCTCGTTAGAGGTTGGAATTAAAGCTTCGGAGCCTGAACTCCTTTTTTTTTCGTTCTGATCCCACTTGCCCACTTGGGGGACCTTGATGTTGTAAAAGGCACGTGGAGAGTCTAAAAAAAAAACGTAAATTGCTCTGCAGTGCAAGTAGAGGGCTGCATCGTACATTTCGATATAAAACTCACCGGGGATTTCCACACAGGGGTTCTGGTGAGACTCAGTAGGAGTTTGAAATCAAAAATGGTTCAGTATCAGCCTCTCAAAGGTGTTCATGATGAGGAATGTTCAGTGGTGATGGAACCAGAATTATATTACCACCTAATTATAGTAAATATGTATATTTTTACAGCAGAAGCAGAAATAAAAGGTGCAGCAGTCTCAGCAGTGGTGCCAGCTAATGATGTAATGCATAATCTAAATAATGAAGTGTTGCATGTTACAGGTACATTACCATTTCATTAGCAAATGAGTGTCCCCTCTTCGTCTTCTGTTTTTACTGTCCGGTGTGGTGTTTCCTTTTTGACGTGGCTTATTGGTGTGCATGTTTATTGTCTCCACCATGTTTAAATGTCCGCAGTGCATACAGATGATTTTAATGCTTCCAACGTCACTAGGCTAAACCATTTTTTTTTCAACTTTTACACAAGGTTAAAAGGTTCAAGCTCAGTCAGAAGGCCGATGTCCAGAGTCTGAGGACGAGGAAGCTGAAGGAGCCATCCTCCCTGCTGGACCCTGAGATGATCGGATGTCTCAGTTAAGATGCAGTTTTCTATTGGACTCAGGTCAGTCTATAGATACCAATAATTATATATATTTTTAATATACAGAGAATTTCAATTATATTTTTTATAAACTTCATATATCCAGAGAATGTACACATTTGCTGATACTGTGCAGCAGAGGGCCCATATACTCTGCATGACTTCAATACCATACAAAACCATTATCCGAACAGAATATTTCATAATGAGACAAAAGTGTTCTCCACAACTCAAACTCTCCTGTCCCTAACATTGAAACCTAATTAAATGAAGTTTGCATTCTAAAGTTAAGTGCAAAGACACATATTAAAGGATTTGATTATGGCTTAAAAGCCATAAAACTGGAAAAAGGGGTTGGGAAAATACAGCTTTTTGTTTTTTCACCCACAACCAGGAAGCACTTAGGTCTTTGATTTACTGTCAATTATAAAAGGGTTTAATTGTATTACTGTTAGTTCTTTTAAAAGCCTGCAATATATATGCACTGTGGATTCGCTGGACTGATCTTAATTTGGCTTTTAGCATTACACAATGGACAGTTTACTTTTATAAGACCTAGACGCTCACGTTATGTGAATCACAGATCTGTTTTCTGTCTGGTTAGTCTTGTCTCATGAGCTGCTTCGTTAGCAAAGCTGGAGTAATGTTCCCCATATGCAGAATATAGTAGATTCTCTGTTACAGATGGCATTTGAGACTATTAACCGACATTTGTCCAAAAACAATGAGTCAGTCAGAAGCATTTGGTTCATTGATTTCATCATGAGAGAGAAATTAGATGCAGCTTAGACAGAGCCCCTGATTACAGAGCCCAAAGACAGCGTTTGGTTAATTCTGGTAATCGTATCTGTTTCATCAAAATGAGACGTGGAGATTCTTGTTGTCTAAGAAAACATTGCAAAACTATCTTGTCCTGCCAATCTTATATCTGAGGCGAGATCTGAAAATGTCTAACACAATTTTTGATAGTTGTTATATTAGTTACGTTTTTATGCACAACACAAGCATTAAACAAAAGGTGCTGTTACATTGGAAAATAAAACAAATCTAGGATTTAGGCAAATATCTGGCACAGTGACAACAAATACTTAGAGAACAGGTAAACTGTTTTTTTGCTTAATATAGTAGTATAGAAAAACATACTTTCTCCCTAATAGGAAAGTTTCATATGTAGATAGTTGTGGTCCTTATTTGTGAACTGTATCTTACTGCTAGTCTTGAAGAAACATTTTTTGTTCATCGTGCATACAAAGAAAACGAATGAAACACAGGCAGACATGTATGAGAATCAAAGACAACTAGCATGTAATGTACAAGGCAGATAATTAAAATGGATTCACTTCATCACAAACCAATTTAAAAGGAAGACACATTCACAATGATGGCCACTTAATGAAGACGTGTCTGACGTACTCAGAGGTGATACGGCACTTTCAGCGAGCTTTTCATGTGATTAACCATGTTGAGTGTGTGATAGCCGTGAGATGGCCATCTAATTAATCAGAATCAGAATCAGAATCACTTTTATTGGCCAAATGTACAGGAACACATGAATTTAACTTGGCGTACAGCGCAAGTGAATAAACACATAAGACATATGACATAAGACATCAATTGGGAGAATAGTACTGTAGAAGTCACGTAAGCAACTGGCCTTAATACACCAGCTGCTGGGGCGGTATCTTCACCTGGTTTAAATGTGATTTATTGTGAAGACACATTTTGCCATAAATCTCAATTCCTCTCATCAGTAATAAGACTCTGGTCTCACTCTCAGTGTTTGCAGTACTTGTTTTCCGTTTTCCGATGAATGTACTGGTTTTGTAAGATACACACGTGACAAAAATGGGGGTGTGAAAGGTGTTGGTGTTTTTAATTGTTTAACTTAAGAGACTTGATATATTTATTTATTCCAAGAATTTTCAGAGTTAAATCAATATACAGTATATATATATATCTGCACTTCCTAATTCCATTCTACATGCATCAATGTTAATATAGCGACTCAAATCAATAAAATACAAAGTAGATGAATGATTTTATGTTTTAACTCAAGGGCCTAGGTCATATAAAGCCGAGAGAAAAAAGCTTAATGTGCTTGGGATTGCGTTTCAGGGAACTGCGCACTTGTGACATGACTAGCTAGAGCAATTAATTCCAGCAGTGTGCTGTCTGTAGCAATAACCGCTCAGTTCAGTGATGTGCATGGTTTAGGATTTAATTACCCTTACAGGTAGGAAGGTGTGAACAGAGTATTAATGTGTGTTTGTGCGTGGCTTTGTGTGCGTGTGCATGATGCAGGTATGCTTGAAAAAGTAAGAAGATATATAGATATATATATAGATATCTATATATCTATATAGATATCTATACTATACTGAATCAACTTACCTCACTTGTCCCCTTCCGAGGTTATACTCTCTGATTTCGCTACATTATTATATAAAACTTATCCAGGGACCATAAAGCTGTCTTTTGAAATCATTGTTGAGAAAAGGGACAGGGTCCAGACAGCAGAGCCTTTATGGCTAAAACATTGTTTAAGCAAACTGCTGTTATTGAGTTTTGCAAAGCTGTCATCCATATAATTCATCCTCGATTTCCGGATTCCCAGGATTTACTGTATTGCAAGGTATTGTTAGAAATGACCCAATTGGTATCGCTGAGAATATATGGATATCAAATGTCACCGCTTGCGCCCAGAGTGACTTTAGAAATGAAATGTTTACCGTTTATTAATACTATTTATCAAATTATTATTAGGGCCATGCATGAGATTTCTTGCATGTTTGTTCCCACTTTCTTCCCACAATCCTAGTTTGGGGACACCGCATAGCTTATATTAACTGTGTGGATCAATGTGTAAAGGGATGTTACCCTTGACCTGAGCTCGAGTGTGATTCATGTATTCGTCATGTCCTTGAGTAGAAATGTGTTATGTGGCTGCAAGTTCAAAGGCTATGCGAGCCCTGAAGCAGGAAATAGCAGATATGCAAATGTTGGTCCCATGTACAATACTATTATCATTGTGTGTTTGGATGTGTATTAGAGTCTATATGTGCATGTTTATGTGCATGTGCGTGTTCTCTTGGCAGAGACCAGCTGCTCACCGCAGCTACATCAATGGCTGTAGGCATGTAATTCTTCACATAAGCAATTCCTATAGATGAAAAATGAAATCAGTCCCCAGAACAGCATGTGTTGTGCATCACAGATGGGACGTGTATCTTTATATACAAATGCTTCAAGTACTCAGGAGACTCGAGCAACAGCTATAGTGTACTGCTCTTTCACCGCGCTGTCACCTCTGCTATTAATGAACGAATGAATGAATATTAAGTTGTTATGTAGGGTGTTGAGGAAATGAGGTGAACTCACTGGCAGTGTTTGAAACGATTTCTATAATGTTGTACATTCTAATTATTTAGCAGTTTTCAGCTACTTTTGTGCACATTTTGGGCAATATTTAATACCTCTCTATAACAAGATACTGTATGCCAGCTTATATACCAATAGCGCAAGTGAATTGGTGTTTGCTCTACACCTGGCACTTCCTGGGGGCCATAACTCCTAGGAACACCTGGTGGGTCACATAAGACAAAGTCTTAGAAAAGCCAGCAGGAAAAAAAAAACTAAAAGGAGAGCAGAAGAGAATGTTACTGCTATATGACAGTTTTTGTTTTTTGTTATTGAGTTGTTTTGATATTAGACATACAGTATATCATCTAACCTTTAATAAAATACAGCTGACAGCCATTTGATAAACCAGCCTAAAATGTGTTGGCACTTTCATCAGGTAAACAGAAGTGGACTTGGCCACAGTGTGAAAACTGCTGCGTCTGAAAAAAGGAAACTGGGCACGATATTGACTGTGCCACCATTAATCTAATTTGAGCCTCACCGTGGTGCAGAGTACACAGTAAACCTTCACTGAGGATGGTGGAGGTATCACTGCCTCTGGTCTGGCATAAATGAATTGCTTTCTCTTACGCTTTGGCACTTTGGACAAATTTGAACACCTCCTCCTTTTTGCCAGCCTAACCATGAACATGAAATATGGTCTCCTTAATGAATATTGTGAAAGATTTGTAGTCATTCATATTAATAACCTGTGAAAGAAAAAAAAGAAAGAAACGGTGGATAGGACGATAATCAAAGGGAACAAGGATGTTATCCCTAATCCTATCTCGGTATAAAAAGCAATTTGAATTCTGTTCTCTTGCTTGTTTTCTAAGTGCTGGAACAGTCGGCTTCAGTTAAAGGCCAGGACGGCTGAGGGCAAAGGACCAGTAACGGACATCAGGTTCCATTTGGTGCAGGGTGCAGCTCTGGCAGGTCACGAAGGCGGCTGTCCCCAATAGTCAAATGCGTGGAGAGCGTCTGCTTGTTCACCAGCGGTGCCGATCGCTACAAGTGGTTGAGCACACTCGTTTGATAAACACACACACACACACACACACACACAGACGATTCCAGACACAGGCCTGCTCCTGTAAATATTTGAGAGCATGAACCGAGCACGTGCTGCTGAATGCTAAAACACATTCCACTTTTTCTGCATCACTCTGATTCTGTCACATGTTTGTGGAATTTTCACATACTGGTCTTTTGGACGAGTAAAATGACATGTTTTCTTTTTTAGTTAATTTTTTCCCACACCAATCTGCTAAAATCCCATCATTTTCGACGTGATTTAAAGAATATTAAGAGAAAGTGTAGAACTTTTGAACCAGCTGATTTTTCTGAATTTAAATCTCTAGTGAAGCAAACTGAAGTGAAGTAATAAATAGTCCATGGTTCTGGTCAGGTTAGTGTAGCATAGGGCCTCAGTTCTATTTGTTGATGCACTTGGCTCTATTTATTGCTGTGAGGTCTTTATATATCTCTGTGCCAGTGCTTTTGGCAGGTTCAGTCCTTATGGTGACGCTGGCTGTAGCTCAGAAATATTTCCTTGTATAGATTAATACAAGCACTTAATTTTTTCGCTTTCTTACACTTATTAAGTAAATTGGGATCAAAACCAATGTGGAGATTTTTATGACAAAATGCCAACTTGGCAAACGACAACTGTTCTTCCTTTCTCTGGCCCTCGGGTTTCTAGCCACCCTACTCCCTCATCTCCTTTCCTCTTGTTTATCCCTCTGTCCTTCCTAACCAGGTGGGATTTGCTCCTCTTGGATAGAACCAGATGGTGCTCAAAGGCTTAGAGGTTCTGACTGGCACTGTTTCTGACTCGTGCTTATCTGGCTGTGTGCGGCTGAAAACATCCAGGCCAGTGGTTCATGTCTGTTTAGGCGCTGACCTTTGGGATCCCAGCCTTCCAGTCTGCCGCACAGGAGACAAGCTGCCTGCCCCCGGTGCTTGTTGATGCAGGGCACTTGATCAAAACCTTGATACCACATGCATACATGTATGTGTGTGCGCTCAGGTGAGGAAATAAATCTGTGAGAAAAACGCCCACATATAGTGGACAGCATACTTTGTCCGGCAAAATTGTGTGGCTCTACTCTTTTTTGATACACAAGTGGGAAAAAAAAACAAACATTAGGCGATGATATACCTCTCTCACATTGACACACACGCTCAGTCAAAAAAAAGCAAACCACTGAAATGGGCAATTTAATATCATGCTCTGCAACTCCGCACAATATCTCCTCTTATCTGCTTCGTCATGTGGACAGTTGTGGGTGTTCAGACCGCATGTGCTCCTGAAGAGGTGCGTGATAAGGAAAGGAAGGAGGGTTGCTATAAAACGTGACAGAAATACTAAAACTAATATGGTGCGTAACACCATAAGAGTTCGAAACTGGACTGGAAAGAGCAGGATTTCATTTTCCAACTCAGAAATCAGAACAACTGAGCCAAGGGGCTTCTTTTGCTGGAACGTAAATATCCAGATGACTTAACAGAATGAATCATCCAAATCTATTTTGCTTGCATACCCCTCAGTGGCACTTCCTGATGTATCCATGTTACATTTTCACTTTCCTGTGTGTTTAGGTGCGCTGAGCATGACCTCTGTGTATACATGTTAACATAATTAAGTGTCTCCACATTGTTTTTCTTTCCCTGTTCTTATAAGAGTGGAGTTGAGACCAAGTGGAGAGTTTTTTTTTTATTTTTTTTTAACTGCCCCTGAGAACCAACAGGTCATCTTCAGCTCACTTCAGAATTCAGCCCTGAAGCATTAGTTGGTATTTTGGATACCTGGCTCTGCACCAGTCCACTCACCCTGCACAGATTTCTATACATTCAGAAGAAGCCAGTAGGTGACACTGTTCTCTGAAAACATCTTTGACTTTGGGGGGTGACTTTCATCGTTTTTGTTTCGGTTTAAATATTCCATGGATTTGAACACAGTGGCATGGCAGAAAAAGGTGGAAAGTGTCAGTTCAAACTGAAAAGTGTCACTAATTGTTTCTTATCGTGATAGATTTTTGGGGAAGAAGTGTAAGGCCTCGTCAAGGACAATGAGTGTGAAAAACAACGTCATGGCCAGATCTGGATGTGCGTGTGCATACCCACTTCTGCGTATGCAGCACTTACCTAGTTATAATTTTCTCCTTGTTTGCTCGGGTGCAGCTGTTTTATCCACATCCATGCAAGGCTGACGACACAACATGAGTTGAAATGCCCTTCAGAAATAGGACACTTAAGAGTGGCGGATAGGCCGCCAGGTGAGGAAAGAACACTTAAGTGGATGTGGTGTATTTCCTTCCCCACGTGTATGTGTGTGCATGTTCACATGCCCGCACATACCACCGTCTCATCTGACTTAAAAATCTCGCCTGATTAATAGTTAATGAGAGCATAATTGTACGTGTGCGTCATTAGACATACTGTGGAAAAACAGGACCTAGCCAGAGGGTGCAGGGCGATGTGGTGCGATACATTATATATATATGGTTGCTCAGGCAATGGGGACGTCCTCCAGCTGAGGGGACCAGATTTTCTTCTAACAAGTGGTGGCTGTGAGGGTAACACTTGATGTTAGAGCCACGGATGGGGCATCTGTTATCCAGTGGGGATGAGAGGGGCCGGGCTCTGCACACTGCTCCTCTTGCTATACGTCATCATTGAAAAGCAATTCCGCTGCCCTCTGTTACCCAGCACTCCGCGAGTCCGAGTGAAAGCAGATGGAGGATTTTTCTATGTTCTCTTGACTTTCCATGTCACTCCATCCACCTTTTCTCTCCCTACTTTTTTTCCATTTTCCTCTTTTACCCCCATTATTTCTCTCCCTCTCGTTCTCTCGCTCTCTTTCTCTCGTGAGTGTGTATGTGTGTGTGCCCCCATCATGGGCAACAGTTTTCCCATTCCCCTTCCATTAGCAGCTGAAGGTCATCCTAATGGGGCCACCAATGCGATTGCAATTTAACACAAAGACAATTAGACATTGATAGGACAACCCACACCCCCTCCTCTGCTCTGACACCCTCTCTCTCACAGACACACACTCACGCACACACATTTACACATGCATGCATTCCACGGCAATTATTTAATTCCTCTCACAAGTCCAGGCTCGATCACCATCATTCTCCATCATTCCATCTGCCATCAGCGATTCCCTCTCTCTCCATCTGTCCTTTTCTCTGTCTCACTGACCCTTTTACTCATTAGCTTCTTAATCACAGTTGACTGCAAATAGAGAACGCTAGTCCGTGCCTCCATTATCCTTGGACCAACTTCTCCCCTGAACCAATTGCCTAATCAGGGCCAGGATATATATATAGGCACCTGGGTGCCAGTGTTCAGTCTCTGCATCCTGCGCTCTGTCCCTGCTTTGGCTGTGTCTTGCATCTCGGTCAACTCTCTCCCTTTGTTCTCCACTTACCCACACGTGCAAAACAATAACCACCGACTAATGTTGCCTGGTGGGAGATCATTTAAATTTAGATCACTTCTCAGAAGCCTGGAACATATCGTATTGTACTTCAATGCTGGAAAGAGAGCAACAGAAGAAATGACAGAAGATGAGGAAGGAGCAGACAGCTTCCGTCTTCCAGCTACACAGCAGGTTAAACGTCCTCAGGGCATCACTCATCCCACAAAGTCTGAGTCGTGTGCAATCTAGTGTTTCCGGTAACTCACACACGACGGCCTTAATTTGGAAGGCTGTCGTGCTACATTGAGGGAGGGGAAAACAGGTTTTGTATGTGTGTTGCATGTACACGCTTGCGTGTACATGCAACACACATACAAAACCACACACGCTCACACTTAACAGAGTCCCAGCTGATGAATAGTTTAGAAGGGGTTTTATCCCATCTCATTTGAAGGCGTAACATGTCTCCCCTGGTCCTGGGCTCCATCTAATCCTATCCCAGCTGTCAAGAAAAAAAAAAGCTTCCATGAGTGTTGAGGAAACGCGGCAGATCCAGATAAAGTTACTGTGTCTGCCCTTTACTGGATGAAAGGTCTGATAGTGTCTGGACAGGTTGAGTTATCTGAGGCTGTGTACACCTATGTGAGTGTGAGAGGGGGGGTTTATTGCGTATATGAAATTGGACATAGCCCAGAGAGTTACTTCATAGATTTTTGGGAATGATATAGCTAATTAACAAGGGACGGTTCTTCTGTCATCAGATTGATATCGCCATCATTTATGCTTTCTTGCTGCCTCCTGAATAAATCAGTCACAATTGGTCAATTAAAACTGCGTATTTCAGTATATATGCAATTCTATTACAGACAAACAGACAAGTGTGTGGCTTATTGTCATTGAAAAAACGGCTTCCTGTGAAATATTAGCAAGCACAGCACATAGTCATTTATATAAATGGTAGACTTCTCCATTTGTCTCTTTGTGTCCAAGTTTTGCACTTGTAATGGATTCTGTTCATATGTCTGAGAGCAGAGTGAAATTGCAGCAATGAAATATAGTGTCCGCATTGTTATTTCCAGAAAGCTTTTTCATTGTTACTGCGGAACAAAAAGATAAGTTTATGCATTCAGTGTGTTATTATATTCCTCACTTTATTTATGAACGTCAACGAAAAAAAAGGGTGGGAGTGTCAGCATTAGTCTGTTGTGACAGGAAAGCTATGATTTCACCTCCTTGCAGTGGACAGCTTTCATATTTGTTTTTACCAAACAACCAAGTGAAAGTGAAAGTGGGCTGGGTCAGGTGTCAGGGCCTTCTTGCGGAACCAAAGCAATGGCAATGGGTCTGTTTTTAGATCACCAACTTGATTGAAGATCACTTTTTTTTTCTATTTTCATCCTATTCTGTTGTTTATCAGCAGTTGGAAAATTGAGTTGACATTAGAATGCTGGATGCAATCTGATTACAATGATGGCATTATTTTAGACAAGATTAATATGTGGCCTTTTTGAGTAAAACCTGAATGCAGAATTTCATCCCAGAGTGTCAATGAGTAAAGCAGCTCTAAAAACATTGATCACTTCTCCACATTATTGACAAAGAATTAGTCCTTCATTTGCATTATTATGGCTGCCAATCAATCAGTGCACTGCCCTAATCTGAGAAGCATCTGGTTCCACTGCACAGTGCTGGACAATGGATCCATTTACATCAAAGCACTAGCCACCTATCGTTTTGCACGCCGCTGTTCTAACGTGAGAGCCGTGCCTTTGCTCTTTAATTCACGGTGAAAACACTTCTGAATTTCAGTCAACTCCTCTGAGCTGATGCATTGCCTTGGGCGGCGAAAAATAAATACACGCCAGAGCAGCCACGTAAGTGCTACAGTAGCTACACATTCGCTACGCACACCAGATAATCCGACCTGAAATGTGCAATTTGCAACTTTGCCCTGAAGTGCTATGTGATCCAAATGCTCATGAGGAACGCCAGTGACTTTCACTGCTGATTAAAATGCATCCTCAAATGCTGGGGCCTTCCACTCTGACACGGGCGATTGGTTATGGCAGAGTAAACAGTGTGAAAGATGACAAATGCTATTTTGATTTTGCAATGCAATTTAACAACATGTCATGAATATGAAATACTTGTATTGCACTGTACTCTGACGTGATAAGAATTGTGTGGATCTATAGAGAAAACAATACGGCTTCGGCCAAAAGAAAGTCATTTCTTGCCATATGAACTTTAAGTTTGTTTTGGCAAATTTCTGTCACCAAATGGTCAAAAATGTGCTTTGTTTGCAAAATGTAACGTGATACAGTAGTCACTCCAAAAGGTTAGTGTGGGGTTTTAAGAACAGATGCAAATGTTACCCAGGCCATCTTATTACCTTTAAAGCTTATGCGTTAAAAACGTAAAGCTTTTAAATTAAGCTTCCTGCTTCACCACTCCGAGTTACCTGATAAGCCCCCTGAATTTGCACCCAACATGCTATCAGAGCCCCGAACAATTTTTTTAATAGAAAGTTCAGAGAAGGCAAGGCATTCTAGCTAGTTGCTGATTCATGCTGTTTCACACAGAGGATTGGTCAAATATATATGGTAATATATTTGCTGTGAAAATGTTTTTTCACAGTTAACAGACAGGATTGGATTCAAGGAGCACACGCCTCACAGATGAGAAGAATAATAAATAGTTGAACATGTAGGACAAACCTTTTATGCACACGAATGCTTCGCAAAAGATATGTCAATTTGAACTTACATGTATTTTTAGTACATGTTTCACTTTATGATTAAAAATGAACAGGGCAAGAGCAGATTTTTAAACTAAACAAATGGTCCAGTGTGGGAGGAGGTTTTCTTCTAGCTCGGAGTTACACCCACAGCATTCAAGCAGCGTGATCTCAGAATGATACCGTCGATGTGCTGATAATATCACAGTGCCATAAATAAAAGCTGTTAATGTATGTTCGCCTTTTATGAGCGCCGCAGTCTGATTGGAGCTATAGTGAAATGCACAGGGGAGCGTATAGACTCTGCATGTGGATCAGGCATTGCGATTGTCTCCTTCCTTTGCAAAACACATATGCAAAACTCCCACACACACCAACATTTGAAACATATCCACAGAAAGACACACATGGGCACACACAGAAATAGGCTCCTACACATTAACACACCCTTCGTGGATCAAATCATTCAAAACGAATAAATAAATGTGTGAGCGAATGCTTCGACCCGTTCTGAGTTGGAACAGGTGCACCAGCTGGCGCTACTGGAGACAAACAAGTATCCTCTCTAGCTCCGGCCGGTGCCTTAAATGCACCTGCCCACGCCACTGACAAATGCCCGCGCAGCTTGCATCTTCATCCCTTCTTCCTGATATGTTCCTGTGAAACCTTCGTTTCCCAGGATTCTTTACTCGCTTGCTTCTGCTCCATTTTCATACTTCATCGTCATTGCTTCTCTCATCCCAGGATGCCGCTCGCTATTCTCTGAAGATATGGCATCTCCAGTTTTTGAGCCAATTGGCAATATAACGAGGCCCCATGACTGGATTTCCCTCTGGACTACTTTCACTAAATAGCCCAGTTCATCTTCATCATTGCCATCTTGCATGTCTTAATGCATGCTAACCTTCCCCTCCCTCCCTTTCTTTTCAATCCTGTCTCCCCCATCCTTCTAAATGACATTTGCAACCAAAGGAAAGGAGGAAAGAGTGGAATTCGGATAAGTGAAGCGGCTCCTCTGTTGTTAACCAAGGTCAGGTGTGGAATGAGAGCAGTGAATGATATTCACTATATTTATGTTTATGCATGTATGTGCAGACACGTGACTCTGTGCACTTCCTCATGTATGTGTGTTTTTGCTTGGCATAGAGCGAGAGAAAAATTGAAGTTGCTACAACTGAATTTGATTCAATTAAATAAAACTAGATGCAGACCGTGCAGACCATCTCAAACCACAACATTTATCTTAAAGGTATCTGGGAGTGGCTAGGGACAGACAGGGCTCTTATTCAGTGTAATGTTAGTACACTAATAGATATTTATATCTTTATTGATATCTTCAGGAACGTCTCCGCCCAAATCCCCCTGATTCAACTTATCAAAATTTACGAAACATCCACCGCTGCCTATGTTTAACTGGAAATGGCGGTGTAGTGGTTATCACTAGGTCCCCCCAGGTCTGCTTTTGTTAGCTGGCGAAGTGGGACCTGACACTGAAATGAAGGAAAAACAAAGGCACAGGTGCTTTGCTTGATCCAATTGTATTTTTCAGAATAAATCTTAATTCAATCAAATGCCATTGAACAATGTCCGCAAAATGACATTCACTCTGTTGTATTTGGTTTTGGTTTCGATGATAGTTTTCTAAAATTTAGTGCAATCCCTCAGTAATTAAATCTGTCCTTTTTGGTTGTTCAACTTTTATTTCAACTCAAACAAATTATTTTCTAATTTTTTTTATCTCCATCAACTTTTAAAGTCATAGTCCAATACATGTTGATTTTAAAAGTCCCTTCCCCACTAAATCATGTTGATAAGAGAACACCTTGGGCATGATGGCTTTGATGGTGTTCTGTGGCAAAAGGTAAGGTTGATCTATTATACGCAACATTGCTAATGTGGGCACGAGGGAGCCCCCTCTGAGCTGCACTGTTTAAACTCGCAGCACCACCGGGCTACACAGAGCACTGTCAGTATTCATATCTGCAAATTTCTTGAGGGACTTGAGCTCCATGAGGCCAGGCTGGAGGAGGTGTAACAGAGTGTTATGATTTTTACAACAGGGTCCACTTGGAATTAGGTAATCAGGATGGACATTGCATACTTGACTTCACACCATGCTGTGCCAACTACCCGATGATGTTTCAAAGTGTTTTCAAAGTTTTGTTTAACGATGTATTTGTGAGAGTTTTCAAATATCAATTACTCTATGTTGCCCTTTCCAGAAATATTTTATTGTGATTTCTATTTTAGTAGGTACAGATCACACAGTATCAGTTATGAGCAATGGTTGCTGGTCTTGTCTTTGTTTTCATTAGAAAAGCAGATTGTTGCATCAAATCTATTTGTCTTGTGCTACCATTTACACAGCATGAATCTTTTAAAATACAAAGCACACAAAAATAAAAAATAGCATGCATGTTGATGGCATGGCTGTGTTCCAATGTAGCTGAGAGAACTGATGCTGGACTGCGAGGAGCCATTTCCCAATTTTTAGGGTGGTGGAACATGATCTATGATGCTTAATATTAAAGAAAATAAAGAAGAAAGAATATGCCATTGCACCACAGCAGTTTATTAGTGGGAGTATAACTCTCCATTAGTAGTGGAGCAAACATTTCCCATGGGTTAGAACGGTCCAATTACTGTAAAAGGTAGAAACTCACTAATGAATCAAAGTTAAATGTTTATTTAAGACGTTGATGAATTTCACATGTGTCTGAATGAAGGAGTCCCTAGGACCTGTTTCCTTTTTTTTTTTTCTTTTAAGGCCGCATTTTGTGTTGAATCGCCCCCCCTCCACTCTGCCTAATCACGAATGGGTTGCATGATATAATTACCTTTGAGACTGGATTTTATACATTAGCTAATGATTTCCTTGAGCTCAAGCCTCCCTAGTCCATGTTTTTGCACTTTCCTTTGGTTGAAATTCACTTAGTCTAAACTTGGTCTAAAACTTATTTACAGCCATTTGAACGGCAGTGCAACATGTCTTAAAACTTATTATCCATTGCTTTCCTTGTGATGTTGTCAGCCCGAACAAGAGGTTGCACAATAGCAATGTGTGACTCAATCCCTGAATATACCCTGTGAATGCTTGTTTTCCTTATGCTTCTTACTTGTATCTGTAATAATAGTAATAATACAAAGGCATCAGTTGTGAGGCAAAGTTCCATTGTAAAAAATAATGAAAAAAACAAAACACAATAGTATTCCAAACATAACCACGCTCATTTTTGAGTACTTCAAGTACAACTCAAATAGATAACAAAAGTATAATTAAATTCAGACTTTTTGAAATGTTCTTTTAAGGTGCGAGCACTTATCCATGAGTGACTTTTTAATTTGTTTCGAGTGGAGCTTTGATGACCTCTGTGAGTGCCTTAAAAAAAAGGCGGTGTGTCCGTTTATTAGTGCCCAGACTACCAATTTTCTCCTTTATGTCACCCAAAGGAGTGAGTCTGGTCAATAGAGTGAGTGTTTAGTGGTGATCAAATGACTAGTAGTGGGAGAAATGAGGGTAACAGTGAAAGATTAGAGTGTGGGAAAGTGAAGGTCACCTTTTGTTTCCCAAAGCCCTGTGACAATAGGAAATTATTCCGGGCCTGATCTGTTCAGAAGTCATTTTCTTCCCATTAGGGCTAGTCAGAAGGAATCCGAAAAAGTGTCACTTCATATGATGAAATGCAAATTTTGTCAGTTGGTCTGTTCTCATTACCAATCATCAAAAACCC
Source organism: Colistium nudipinnis (assembly GCA_016785305.1). NCBI lineage: Eukaryota > Metazoa > Chordata > Actinopteri > Pleuronectiformes > Rhombosoleidae > Colistium > Colistium nudipinnis. Next base: position 183,144 of record JAFBJU010015274.1, read on the forward strand.
TTTGTCTTTCACAGAGGTGTCTTGCTGACGCAGAAAACTAATACCAACTAGATTGTGTGTTGCAGTTGTTTCGACAGTTTGAAGTCTCAACACCAAAATGGGGTTATTACGCAAAGACGAGAATGTTTTATGTTGTGCTTCAAGAGAAATGGCTGAGTGATCATTTACAAAGGCCCAGAAGCCCAAATTATTCTGTGGTTCCACAAGAATATTGACAAGGCGTTTCTTCATTTTTTCAAAGTCTGCACTTCAGATGAAAAAGAGTTCAAGAGATCAAGCATAGACAGATCATTGCATGCATTCACTGTTGTTGTGAAGATGGACAATTTGTTACTGGTTACATAAACAAGGCAGGATGGGTGTGACGGATACCATTAAAACCCACAGATCCCCGAAGTAGTTCTCCACCTCAGCCCTCCGAGAACTGCGACTATAGCCCCTTTGCATTTTAAATGCTGCTAAAAATGTGCAAGGCCTTAGAAATATTTCAATAGCGCCAACCCATAAATGTGGGCTGTGATTCAATTTTTCTGAGAAGCCACACAAGGGATTTACTCTGCGTTAAGACCTCTTGAAAGCCTTCCTCCCCACTTCTCATTTCAGACTCTCATGACACCCTGAAGAACAAACACAGTACTGCCAACATCGTTTTAGAATTCATGCTCGACTCTAAAATTGGAAGATGAGTCCAGATGGGAATTTTCTCTTGTTCCTCATGTTTCCCCGCGTTGTTTCTCCATCTGCATCTGCATCCTGTATAGTGCTTTCGGTCTGAGCTTGCTTCTACTGGAAATGCTCTGCTGTCACTGTGACACCTTTACTGCAGTAACAGTGTTCCTTTGATGGGTATTTTAGGTTTGAATCTCGAACAGAAGCCATGTGATGTGCAATGGTTTTATAACAGCAACAATAGCGCACCGATTCTGTAACATGATTAGGGAAGATTCTTTCAAGATGCTCAGGTTGTGAAATGTAGGCATTTCTAAGAGCATGTTGGATTTATTAAAAGCAAAGAAGTGAGGGTGCTTTGTTATAGGGAGGGCAATTGTCGTGCTAGAGTTTAATTGCGATAAGGTTGTTAGTGAGCAGCTCTGAATTAAAGCTTTGTGGACTGCTGATGTTTTCCAGTTGGCTGTGCTATCAGCTGAATGTACCACCTAATTTTTGCCAAACCTCACACACAAACAATAATATATACTATTAATACAAGATACACTTGGGACAGTCTAGTCTGACTCCAGCTCAGTGTGTCCACTCTTATTGTGCCTGCATGGTGCGTATGATTATGATCTCCTTGGACTGTGGCCACAGTGTCTTACACTGAGCTATATCATGCACTTCAAGTCTCTGTCCTTTTTCTGCCCTAATTACTGTATTTCCCCTATAATCCGTTGGGCTGCAAAGTCACACGGAGCGTTATCTGATCAACCTTGGTGCTTTGCCATTTTCCAACACGGCGATCTATACCAGAGGTCTGGGTCTAGATCAGCGCAGTACATCTACTGTCTGACACTGATAAGACGCTGAAACAGACACAGTGATGGAAAGCCCAGTAAAGCTCTTGAATGGACCCTCCACTACATCTTGAAAATCTGGATGAGACCGAGTTGATCACTCCACCATTTACTGATGCACACTATAAACAACAATTATTTGTGCGGTAATGGAGTAACTGGGTTACTGTTTTAATTTAAATTTTAGGTTCAGTTCAGAACATTTTCAGATTTTTTAAATTTATCTTCAGTCCACTGCAAAGTTCTTGCTGATATATGATACCTTATGTTTTATTTTTCACTCCGGAAAATAATCAAAATCATTGAGAAATCCTTCCGTTTTATCCTTTGACACCACTTAGGTTTCCACAAATAGCTCTACCAAAATAATAGCACATCATTTGATGTGATGAATAAAACGCCACCTTGCATCCAATCTGAGTGGGTCGCACATCTTCATATGAATAGGCAATAGCCAATAACTGACGCAGAGCATGATGCAGTCGCGGCTCGCTGGAGGGCGAGTACAGAAGCGATGGCTGATGTGAGCCTGCTGCCACTGATGAGCTCAGAGATGGCACTCAGCAGGAACCGTCTGTGCTGTGGCGCCATTGCAGCCTTGGCCAGTTAAATGGCCAGGCATCCAGTAATCAAATGGCCTTTAGGAAGAGCCAAGAGGGGCTAGCTAACTGACCGAGTGAATGACTCATCTTGCGCAATCAAATGGTTTAATCAGGGAGCGCACAAACATGAGGCCAGAGGGAAGCGAAGCACTCTCGTATATTTTCCATGCGTGCACAGTCTATAGAGCAGACCGACCTCCCCACACTGAGCGAGACAATCACTGTGTACTGGCTGACAATTTCAGCTTGTAGGTTGAGATAATGGTTGGGAAGCAGTAGGATTGTGTTGACAATGTTTTTTTTTTGCAAACGCAAAAAAAAAAAACGAAGCACAACACCATTATCAGTGTGACTCTGCAGGCCTCAGTGAAATGTCTTGACCTCTCAGCGAGATTGCCATGAAATATTGTACAGGTCTCCTATGTGCTGGAGCAGGAGTCGAAATAAGTTGTGATCCCTGCACATGTCCTTTGAATGGTATGACCTTATCGTTTGGAATTTAAGGTTTTATGCTATTTTTAATCTATAAAAGTGGAGAAAAAATGGAGAGGAATGTAATAAAGTCCTGCATTTCATTATGATGCAGAACCACATTCTCCTATGTTTGGAAGGGTTTTAAAAAGCTTTCGTAATTCCAAAAGTCCCTAATCACTGACTGGTGAACTGACAATGCTTTGTCTGGTGCTCATATGTTTCAGTCTTGAAGGTATTAAAGTAGTGGGATTGTGAATATGTTACATTTATCATGTTTGCTGGGATTAGCAGAGCCTCTGCGTATGGGAAATCGCGATCCCTCTAATCATCATGGAGAGCAAAGCAAAGCCAGAGGGATGCAACGCATCAGCTCAAAATCGTGAAATGAATCTCACCAGAGGAACAAAATCAATTCCCTTACCTTTGATTTCATGTTCACTCTTTACTCAGAGAATTCCCACACTGTCCGAACCAATAAAAGGTTGTCAAAGTGATACAACCTGCCTTCGGAAAATCGCTGCAATGTGTGAGTGTGCTGGGAAAGTACTGATGAAATATAGTGCATTTTGCGAGAAGTACCAACATTCATAACACACACTGACAGGAAACGCCACACTGCTGCCACATCAGCTGTTCTCATGCACATGGCGCGTGTCAGAATCGCCCGCATAGTCTTGGATGAAACGCTTTCATTTGTGTTGTATTTCAATCGTATTGTGATAAGCTGCCATGCAATATACAAGAACTATGCATGATAAAGTAAATGGCCTGAAAGCCATATACTGGTACATGTTCACCTCAATGCATTTATGAATGTGTTTTAATAATGTATTGAGTATGCCAGAGTTTCAAAGGACCACTGTCACTAACGTCTGAATGTGGCCTATTTTTTTTTTAACACTTATACAGAATTATTGCTATCAAAGTACATACGAAACATGTTTTCTTTTTGGAAACTAAATCTACTCAAACTTTCCTTTTTCTTTGTACAGAATTGCTGGCCACACAGTGTATTATGCTATTTTTGCTGCATATGCGTATGTAAACTGTCAAACTCATCCCCTTAAATGTTCCATTTTGTTTTAGATGAACGTCAATGATTATTATGTAAATATAATATATACTGTATAAATACATTAAGCACAAACTATGAAACTGAAAATGATCCTATTTGTTCATGTATGCACTGTTTGTTTTGCTTCTTGTTGTCTTCCCTCTATAAGACCCTTTCTAATTCAAAGATTGTGTATCTCTTCCCCCACACAACCATTCCTTTGAACATTTTGTACAGTTTGAAATTAAATCAAATCAATCATGGGCACATAATGCCTTACTTATGGAAATGTATTTCGGGTGGAGTAAAAGGATTGTGTAATTATATTCTTGCTCGTGTGTTCAGTGCTTGGCTTCAAACACTGCGATAGATTGAGGACAAACAAGAATGCATGCATGTGTGATCTATATTTGTAGATGATCCCGTTTGAGCAAATTTGCTCACTAAACTTAAACTTACAAAATGTGTCCTTTACACTTAGGGCCCATTCAAACTGCAGCGAAGAGTATGCTTTGGTTAAGACACCCATCAGCGATTGTTAAACAGCTGCCTGCCAAAGCCACCAAATTAGCATGTTTTTCAGCTTTTAGTAAATAATGGTCTGCTGTAAAGTGGAATTGAAGCTATGTTGGACATCTCGAGCCACAAAATGTTGTGCTTATGTGGCAGATTTTCTTGGCTTTGACAGACCATCCAGTCGGTTGCATTCAGCTTCTCTCACCACTTGACTTTCCCATGCACGCCGGCTGATTAACATGTAATTGTGCAACATTTGTGCACAGCGAGGACACCCTGTGGGATCCACCTGGCATACGCAGGCCACGGCGTGGGGTTTCACAGCACCTCGCTTCCCCTGCACATGCTGTTCACAGAAAGTGGTGGTCATGTTAAATGATGACCTCATCCTGTCAGTGCTGCCTAATACTGAACACACAAGGGATGAGGCGATGAATTATCACTAACGTCTATTTTAAAAAGCAGCAGCAGGGGTTACTTGATATTTTCCATCTGTGCTATTTTTGGTAAAATGTTGATATTTAGCGAATGACGTTAATGTCTGTGAGAAAATGTGTTAAACATGTGAACAGTATCATGGATTTGTGATGAGTGTGCAACCAATTGCCTGTGTGTCCTAAATTGCCCTGTAAACATATTTTTATGATGAATGATAATCCTCATACAAGGTTTTTCTTTTGTATTGCAGTAATTCCCACCAATAATTTTTCCTTGGCAGGGCTCAAAAAAACAAAGCGCATGTGCAGTTAATTTGTGTTAATTTGATGCCTTTCTTTTTTTTAAACATTATTCACTGATGACAAATTTGACATTCATAATGAAGACTTTGGACCTATCTAAATTTTATTCTGGATACCTTCTTTGATTAATTACCGAGATTACTAAAACTCCAATTTAAAAATATCTAATCACATATGTACAATTATACAAATCTTTGATGAACTGTGAAGCCAAAAATAAAGCTCTAGATTTCTTTGGAATCAATATTCTGTTTCAGATATTTTTTTATTTTTATTTAACTGTTTACACCTTTTATTATTATTACTGTTGTTTTTCGAAATAAAACCAGGGCTACACTTTACTGTATCACATACTCTACATTGTAAACCCTAATAACACGAAGCTATGGTGAGCCATATAGAAGCATCATTTCCAGTTTCCGCACAAACACAAACATGCTTTACTCATCCCTCACAGACCTTCAGCTTGCCATGGGCTTTTGCTGTCAAATGCCAGTGAAATTGTGAGTGCAGTGATCCTGAAGGTGTGTGTTTGTGTGGGCGAATTCAGCAGATGGTGAAAAACAATCTGAACAACCGCTTCCACGTTTTTTTCTGTGTTTTAAATGGCACACACGGATATCAATGTTCTACGTATATATTGTTCTGTGTTTATGGTATGGTTTTGGGGATATAATGACTTTGCCGATTCAATTCAAATCACCTTTTTGATATCTCAAAAAAAAAAAAAAATCTTCCAATCTTTCCAATGTTTTTTTTTGTTTCCGTATTGCACATTTTGTCCATTTGACACTTTCCCCATGGATGGCAGCACACACATAAAACCAAGCCCACTGTTTAATTTGTGCTTGTACTAAATGTTTCACATTAAAGGGCAAACGATGAATAATATGCATTACCATCGAAGGAAATAGGTCATTCACGTCATGGGAACAGTGTAAAGCATGGGCTAGAAACACCATCATCTGTGTGCTTTTACAGAAGTGTATTTTAGATTACTTTGGTGTTTTTTTCGAACTTCAAACTAATTTGGGGACATCCCATTCCGAAGATATACCGTATATATAGTTATATAAAGATAAATTACTTAAAAAAATTAATAAATCATGCAATCATAAAATGTTATGATCATAGTTTAATATTATTACCTCAGACATTAACTTAATTGTGAAAAGACACAGGGTGATAAAGTATACTGCCAAGAAGTAGTCCTTTAAAATGAGAGGGGAAAAAAAACCCTTGTCAATACCAATGTTTCTTTGGCTCATAACCTGCGTTTACTAAATATGTATTCCTTCACAATAGGCTGTGCTCATTCTAGGATTGTAAGACAAGAGCAATACATCAAGCAAATGTGTTTCTCCTCCCTGGTAAAGTGTTTTATCTTGATCCATTGCAATTCTGCCCTTCCCGCACACGAACACCCCCGCGTCGACACTTAACTCTTATTTTTAATCCGCCAAACTATCAGAGTGTCATTAAGCTATTTTATTAAAAGGTGGTGCAAAAGCTGTGCACCGGTGCCTCATGACTAATGGAACCCCTCACCTTTGCCCCCAATAAAGTATTTCTATCAAAATACCTGTTTTTCAAACTGCATTGCATGCTTACATGTATAGCATGTACATATGTGCTGTCTCGCAAGGCACACAAGATTTTTCTCATACTAGCAGAATTGAAGTTAGTCAATGCATGTTTATCCTTCAAGGCACTCATCAATGCTCACACCCCTCACAGTGTGCATGCTAGTGCAAAGTAGCAGCACCTGGCCTGCCCTCGTGATTACCTGCCTTCCCTGAATGTGTTTCACCTGTGTCCAATTGTCGGCTCCCCTTCTCCAGTATTTATACCACCTCTTTTCTGCTCTGTTCTCCTTTGTCAGTTGACGGTTTGTCTGATATTTAATATCTGGAAAGAGTCGGTTTGCTTCCCCATTTGCTTTTCGATTAAGTTTTTTTTGTTGCCCCAAGTGTGTTTTGGATGAACCAAAGATGTTGTGTTGTGGCCCAGACTGCTGCACTTGGTAAGAATGTTACTATTTTTTCTTTTCATTGAAACCTCTGCAATTTAGGTTGCACCTATCTTAGCACTGACTGCACCTGTAACATTTATTCACTTGAATGTTAATGTGGGAAATGTGTAGCAATTCTATACAGAATACACACGTGGTCAAGGGGGCGAAAAAACTTCAATTTGAAGAGTCCAACAGTGAACATGACGAAGTATAAAGTGCAAACAAACAAACAAACAAAAAAATAGGCAAGTGAGGCACAGAGCAAAATGAACCAAAGCAGAGTGTCACCATCCACTTTGCAGTTTATTCTTCAATGCACTCATCAATGCTCGCATCAATCATTGTTTGCATACTGTGAGTGAAAGTAGCAACGCCATCAGTGAGTCATTTCAGTCATGAAATAAAAAGTGGTTTTCACTTGGGTACAGAATATATTCTCCAGTATTTACACTACTTAGTTTCACCAAGTAAACTCCTTTGTCAGTTTTCAGTTTGTCCTTTATGTTATGCCTGGGATGATTCATTTGCTTTTCCCGCAAGGTTTCTGGTGCCAGTGTTTTTCGTGGCTTTGGGTAAATCAAAAGATGTTGTGATCCCGACTGCTGAACTTGGTAAGAATGTTACTATTTTTTTTTGTTCATGGAAAACTCACTTTATGGAAATATGAAAATGAGGTCCTACATTTGCACTCAACCTAAAAGTTACTGCGCCTGACGTTTTCACTTTTTTCTCTTTATTTTCTTATCTACCCTCTTTTTAAGCCCTGCGATGTTACTGTGCGAGTTTTGAGTATTTTGAAATGTTTGACTTTTTGGCTTACATAAGGCTTAAGAAAGGCCTTTTTTGTCAAAATGTTTGAATTTTTAACGTCATGCTATACTATGACGTTTACACTTTTTCATTTTATTTATGCATCTACCCCATTTTTAGGCCCTTTCTGTTGTTACTGTGCAAGTTTTGACTATTTGGCCATTTTTTGAATCTTCGACGACATGCTATAGTATGACCTTTTGATTTTTTTCACTTTATTTTTGCACCTACCCTATTTTTAGGCCCTGCCGATGCTACGGTGCGAATTTGGAGTGTTTTGACATTTTAGACTTTTTGGCCGAACATAAGGTAAAAGTAAAGCGTATTTGGTAAATTTTTTTAATCTTCGACAACATGCTAAACTATAACGTTTAGATTTTTTTCACTTTATATTTTCACCTACCGTATTTTGAGGCCCTGCCGATGCTACGGTGCGAATTTGGAGTGTTTTGAAATTTTGGCTGAACATAAGGCTATAGTAAGGCGTGTTTTGGTCCATTTTTTGAATCTTCAACAACATGCTAAACTATGACGTTTTGACTTTTTTCACTTTATTTTTTCACCTACCCTATCTTGAGGCCCTGCCGATGCTACGGTGTGAATTTGGCATTTTGGCCGAACATAAGGCTATAGTAAGGCGATTTTGGTAAATTTTTTAAAATCTTTGACGACTTATTATACTATGATGTTTTGACTTTTTTCAATTAATTTTTTCACCTTTCCTATTTTGAGGCCCTGCCGATGCTACGGTGTGAATTTGGAGTGTTTTGAAATTTTTGACTTTTTGGCCGAACATAAGGCTATAGTAAGGGGTTTTTTGGTCCATTTTTGGAATCTTCGACAACATGCTGAACTATGACGTTTTGACTTTTTTCACTTTATTTTTTCACCTACCCTATCTTGAGGCCCTGCCGATGCTACGGTGCGAATTTGGAGTGTTTTGAAATTTTTGACATTTTGGCTGAACATAAGCCTATAGTAAGGCGATTTTTGGTAGATTTTTTAAAATCTTTGACGCCTTATTATACTATGATGTTTTGACTTTTTTCAATTAATTTTTTCACCTTTCTTATTTTGAGGCCCTGCCGATGCTACGGTGCGAATTTGGAGTGTTTTGAAATTTTTGACTTTTTGGCTGAACATAAGGCTATAGTAAGGCGTTTTTGGTCCATTTTTTAATCTTCGACAACATGCTTAACTATGACGTTTTGACTTTTTTCACTTTATTGTTTCACCTAGCCTATTTTGAGGCCCTGCCGATGCTACGGTGCGAATTTGGAGTGTTTTGAAATTTTTGACTTTTTGGCCGAACATAAGGCTATAGTAAGGCGTTTTTTGGTCAATTTTTTTAATCTTTGACGACTTTTATACTATGATATTTAGACTTTTTTCACTTTATTTTCTCACCTACCCTATTTTGAGGCCCTGCCGATGCTATGGTGCGAATTTGGAGTGTTTTGAAATTTTTGACATTTTGGCCGAACATAAGGCTATAGTAAGGCGTATTTTGGTAGATTTTCTAAATCTTTGATGCCTTATTATACTATGACGTTTTGACTTTTTTCACCTTATTTTTTCACCTACCGTATTTTGAGGCCCTGCCGATGCTACAGTGCGAATTTGGAGTGTTTTGAAATTTTTGAAATTTTGGCCGAACATAAGGCTATAGTAAGGCGATTTTGGTCCATTTTCTAAATCTTTGACGACTTATTATACTATGATGTTTTGACTTTTTTCACTTTATTTTCGCACCTACCCTATTTTTAGGACATGCCGATGCTACGGTGCGAATTTGGAGTGTTTTGAAATTTTTGACTTTTTGGCCGTACATAAGGCTATAGTAAGGCGTTTTTTGGTCCATTTTTTGAATCTCCGACAACATGCTTAACTATGACGTTTTGACTTTTTTCACTTTATTTTTTCACATAGCCTATTTTGAGGCCCTGCCGATGCTACGGTGCGAATTTGGAGTGTTTTGAAATTTTTGACATTTTGGCCGAACATAAGGCTATAGTAAGGTGTTTTTTGGTCCATTTTTTAATCTTTGACGACTTATTATACTATGATGTTTTGACTTTTTTCACTTTATTTTCGCACCTACCCTATTTTTAGGACATGCCGATGCTACGGTGCGAATTTGGAGTGTTTTGAAATTTTGACATTTTGGCCGAACATAAGGCTATAGTAAGGCGATTTTGGTAAATTTTTTAAAAATCTTTGACGCCTTATTATACTATGATGTTTTGACTTTTTTCACTTTATTTTTTCACCTACCCTATTTTGAGGCCCTGCCGATGCTACGGTGC